>VYXF01010587.1:1033304-1166697 GCA_013397295.1 Polioptila caerulea | reverse complement strand
ACCCAAACCGCCCCAAAACGCTCCCGAATCGCCTCAACCCTCCCCAAATGCCACCTGAACCGCCTCAAACCGCCCCAAAACCCTCCCAAATCGCCTCAAAACACACCCAAACCGCCCCAAAACGCTCCCGAATCGCCTCAACCCTCCCCAAATGCCACCTGAACCGCCTCAAACCGCCCCAAAACACACCTGAACCGCCCCAAAATGCACCTGAACTGCCTCAAACCACCCCAAAACGCCACCTGAACCGCCATAAGTCGCCCCAAAACGCTCCAAAATGCACCCAAACGGCCTCAAATGCCCCAAAACACCGCCTGAATCACCACGAACCGCCCCAAAACCCACCTGAACCGCCACAAAATGCACCTGAACTACCACAAACCACCCCAAAGCGCACCTGAACCGCCCCGAAATGCCCCAAACCACCCCGAAACGCCACCAAAATGCCCCCAAGCGCACCTGAACCGCCCCCAAACGCGGCCCCTGCTCTCTGTGCCGCGGCTCCCGGGATGCCCCGTGCCGGCGGCGCTCGGGTGCCCGCACTAAACCGCGTTCATCAGGTGCCTCTGGTCCGTCTCTAGCGCGGCTGTGCTGCCGCAGACACTGGGGAAGTGCTCACTCAAGGATTGTGCTGCCTTTACCGGCTCCCTGTGCTTCTTCCAGGCATAGCTTAGAGATCTCAGAGAAACAGGGGGCTGAGGGAACTGGGGCAGTTCAGCTTCCAAAGGTGACTGAGAGGGACCTGGTTGATTGAGTAAATATCTGCAGTAGGGCTCAGAGCATGGACCAGGCTCTTCACAGTGGTTCCAGCCGAGAGAACAGGAGGCAGAGGGCAGGAACTGATGCCCAGGAAGCTCCACCTAAACATGATGAGGCAGAGTTCCTGTGCAGTGACCAAGCACTGGATCATATTGTCCCGGTCTCCCTCACTGGGGACATTCCAGAACCTTCAGGACACAATCCTGTCCCCTGTGCTCTGGGATGACTCTGCTGGAGCAGGAGGGTTGGACCACATGACCCACTGTGACCCTTTCCAACCTGACCCGTTCTGGGATTCTGGGAAAAGCTTGATTTAGTAGAAGTGCGTTGTAGTGCTTGAGAGAAGTCAAGAACTGGCTTGCAGCCAGGACCACATCCCTAGTTCTTCTTTCTCAGGTAAATTCTAATAGCAAACACCAAGGACAGTAGAATTTGACCCTTGGTAAACAATCTGTCCTGTGATATCAATGTGAGAAATTTAACAACAAATGGTTTCTTTTCCTCTTAAAAAAAAACTGTGTTCCAGAGGAGTATGACAAAGACATGGCAGTGGAAAGACAAAATAAGTAAAACCTAGAACCAGAAATACTTCCTTAAACTGAGAAAATATGTGTTAAAAACACAGAGAAATTAATGTCACAAAAAAGATTCTAATAATTTAAATTGAATGCTTTTTACTGGCAAGGTTCAGGGGTTTTCTTTGCTACATCACGGTAAGGTCTTCTCTGGTTATTACTAAAATTATGGGGAGAAGGCAAAACAGAATGTGACAATTAGACTAAGCCCTCCCACGCTTTAGTGTGCTGGGATGGTGGATGGCATGACTGGAACCAGGAGAGTTTTTGTCAGCTGAAGTATTCTGTTCAGAGGCTGAGCACTGTCTTGCAAACAGGAGCTGTGGCTCACGTTAAACTTGGTAATTGCCAAAGCAAGTGTTAGAAGCAAACGCTGACCCAGGATACTTGTATTAGGAAAACAATCAGTTAAAATAGAGCTGGGAAAGGAAACTGAGTTGTTCTTTTAGGAGCTTGATCATTTTATGGATTTGCTTCTGTTTTCAATAAATGGTGCTGCTGCTGCTGCACCTCAGCTTCTTCACGTTTTCCATGGAGAGTCTAGTTTTGACTTCCAACTTGTCATGAAATCCTGATGGTGCCAAAAAATTGTAAATTTTTAGACAAGTGTTCATTGGTTGGGGTTTCATCTCTGGCTGGCTGTAGGTCAAAGTGTGTGAACAGCACAGCCCTCAGTGCGAGGCAGAATGTTTGCATTGCTGCTGAACTGCCTGCAGGTTGTGCACAGGTGAGAGACCCTGTGGTTTTGGGCAGGAACCTGAAGAGCTCAGGTCGGCAATTATGGCCATTTAGCAGACAACTGCAGGGCTTTAACACCTTTCCCAATTCCCTCCCTCTAGCTTGTTGTTGCCATCTCTGTGCAAATACAGGGCAGCAGGAGTGCAGAATTGGAATGTGCTCATCTGCCTGAGGCAGTTCGGTGCAAATTCTGGCACTTTATCCCAGCCCCACTCTAATTAGCTTTGCGCATTTGAAGAGGCTGAGATGCTGTTTGGGGAGTGGTAACCTCCTGTAGAGGAGACAAGGAGACAGAACTGCTGGTTATGTCTTAAATTGCTGCAGTTAGCTTTCCTCAGAGCATGTTGGAAAAGTTTACTTGTTCTTCTGACATTTTGTGGAAGTTTGCTGAAATGCTGATAATGTGGAGGCAGGAGGAAGAACAATATTTAGGCAAGTAATCTTCCACAGTGGAATAAAATGAATGACAGGTTTGGGTGAACACAAGGAATATCGAAGAGACAAATTCTTAGAGCAGGGAAGGGTGAAAAGTTTTTCTACTTCACCTTTCTTTTTTATTATGTCCAAGTTAATATTGCTATCCCAGCAGTTTTTAGGAAAGCCTCTGACAGCTTTTAACACAACAACCATTTCAGGGCTCTGGCTGTGGAGAGTGACCTTTCTATAATTGACACAACTCAGGATGAAGCCGTTCTTTTCAAAACACGGGTCTCCCAAAGAAACCTTTAACCCCTAGTCTGAGAAGGGCCACTTAAACACAAGCTGTGCCTACTCAGCAAGCAAAGCATTTTAAAGTAGAGCAATTTGAAAGGAGAAAAAAAAAGAAGCAGGTATTTAATTTGATCTGCCTGTTCCTTATTAAGAGACTAAATTCTGGTAGGAAATAATAAAACTGCAATTTAAGAGGAATATAAATTACTTTATTACTGCATTTTCCTATCTGAATGAAAACAAAATTCACTATTAAGATAACACAGTTTCAGGGTTTTTGTAATTACACACTACATCTCACTAATAGTGGGTATGTCTGAAAGGAGGAGGCAAGTGCAATGGGCAGAAAAATCCTCAGTGCTGCTTTAAAACTGCAAGTGAAGTCCACCATGCTGTGAAAGTTGTGTTCAACTAGGGATTTAAATGAGGAGACAAAAATTCCTTTCTCAATACACATCATAAAGCAGTATCCCTCTTCATAGGGCATAAAACCTCAAAAAAACTGATTCTGCCTCAGAATTTCTACAGGGATGAGATAGATTGTAATGATATTAAAAAAGCTTTCTGAGAGTGAAGCCCATTTATCTCTTATGTATGTCTTTCTTTGTGTAAGGATAATGTTAGAATTTGGGTGTAATAAATCTAAATTAAGGGGCAAAGTGGGGGGAAAAGACAAGAGGCATGTTTGGGAATAATTGCTCCTTCAAAAAGAAGTTAAATAGATGAACTTATGGGATTTATCTGTGCCTAAATTCTGTTAATCTGTGCCAAAATTTTTCTACATTTAAAATTATGCGGTGGGCTAGGCACACATTTCCATAAAATCTGTGACTATGTGCTGTTTCCTATCTAATTGACAGAATATACCATAAATTCAACTCTAATTGTTTCAGAGGACACCTAAGATAACCTACAATTTATGTGGAAATATCCAAACTAACCTCAGCTGAAAATCCATATAAAGAATGCTTTGGTGTCAACTTTTTTGTTTAGGACATATTGTCTTTGATGTGCTCACAAATTTAGCAAATTTTCTAGTAATTCAAAATTGACTCAGTATTTTTTATCTTGATTGTTTGCTATAGTAATGTTCTAGAAAGCTGGAAAACACAGGAAGAGGTGGTGATTTCTGATTCTAAAACCTTCCATTTTAAAAGACACCAAAAGTAATTGCGGATAGTTGTGAAAGATCACTTCAGGTACAATAAATACACTATTTGGAAAAAGTTTATATGAATTTGTTTTGACACTCACACAATCCAGGGTTTGCTTCTCTTTGGATGAACCAACCTGATCCAAGTCCATGCTCAGTTTGAGGTGTTTCACAATGTTCCACAGTGTATGTGGATTTCAGAAAGACTTTTTCAAAAATATTACAGTTACTAAAGTACTGAAGTGTCATGAAAAATTCTTGTGTTCAGATATCAAATTTGGAATTGCAAATATAAAGTCAATAATGAAATGAAAACAGTTTAATTAGCTGTTAAATTTGGCACCATCTCACTTGCTTGAGATGAGAGAGAGCAAAGCCAGATTTCTACTGATGTAGCAGAAATTTTCCTGGGGTAGATGTGGAAAGCTGAGCTCAGCAGTCATTGTGGAGCTGCACAGGTTGTCTTCAGCTCTCTCCAAATGATGTTGAGATGCTGCAGCTGCAAGTCACGTTTTGGTTTGCACACAAATAGTTTTCTAATAGTAAAAGTATTTTATTAGTGATGCAGCACACAGGCAATGCTAAAGGAGTAAGAAAATTCTGAGATGGTGCCATCCTGACAGAGGAAGGAGCTGGGGTTCAGATACAAACTGAGCAGCTCCTGACTCAGAGCCTGAGGCACCGGCACTACCCCGACTGTGCTCCTGCTGAAACCGACCCAGCACACGGTGTAAGGACCCGGCTGCACCACAGGGAACTCTCTGTCGGCTTGTAGAAGATAAACTCATCCCTCATTAAAAATGTAAACAACATGAATCTCTGGTTTCTGCTATTTCCTGTCAGACGCTTTGAAACCGGCGATCAAAATGTAATAACAGTCAATGTGTTTTAAATGTCACTTCTGTTACCTTCATTCAGTTTAATCAAGACAAGCCATCATTTTCCAGGTGGATTAATCTTATTAAGTAGTTACGTGGCTAATGTAATGTAGATCTTAATTAACACATTAGCAAGCAGAACTGTTAAGATGGAGGCTATGAAGGCTTGCAGATGTGGTCTTCTGAAAATACACCAGACTCAAGGGCTGTGTCAGAAAAGCAAAGGGTTTAGCTAAATTCAACAGAAGAGTTGTTTTACATTTGTGGGTGTGTTAATGGTGATAGCATGAGTTGCTCTGTTCAGAGTTGGGTGATGAAGTTTGGTATATGCCATCAGAGATGAATGTTACCCCGATTTAGAAATCCATACTGGAATGTATTTGCTCTTCATGAAGTGTGGTGAACCAACAGATGTTAATTTTGTTTCAGTTATAATTTGCTTTTTGATTCTGAAAGCAGTGGCTCTTGCGAAGCCATTCTCTCATGAATGTGAAGATGTGCCTAAAATTTTAGGTGTATCAGGTGTGTAATATTTTACTAAAAGCAAACTGCTTTATTTCCCTGCCACTTTAATTGAGCCAGAGCCAAGTCTTATGCAGGCACTCCCTCTGAAGATTTTCTTTCCTCTTGCCACAATAGAAATTTAGGGTGTTGACCAGACAATCTGAGGTTTTGGTTTGGGTATGACTTCTGAAAGCTCATACACTCAGAAGCTTCCTTCCTCCTCACTTCCCAAAACAGAGCTCATTGGTACCTCAGCATCTTCAGCAGAACTGAAGCTCAAATGTGCCACAGCAGCTCCTCCAGGCAAACTCTCATTGCCTGGCTTTTTAGCTCATTGCAGCTGAGGGAATTTGTTTTGCAGTAGCACTCAATGTATTGTACACATTCCAGAAATAATCTGTTCTCACCTGAGTCCTAGGGCACTTAGGTGATAGTAGATAATTTGAAGTGTAAGTTCATACAGGGAGTTGTTAGTATGGTAACAGTGCATAGCACTGATTTTTCCACTGAAGATATTTGTATGGAAAAGGCATTTTCTACTTTATTTTATTTGCCTTTCTGGAACAATAAGACATGTCTGCTCATATAAGTAGCAAATTTACTTAAGGAGAAAAGTTAAACTATCGTGGAGAAGCATAGTAATTCTCACATGGTCTTTTTTGGCAAAAAGTCAGTGGAGTCTATTTTTATATTGAATGGTTTCCTTTACACAGCTGTACCATAAATTTCTTCAGAATTCCAAGTCATCTGTGAAAATCCCTGGCTATATAAAAAGAACAACAGAAAAATAAGCTAGATAAAAAGATAAGATAAGCTTTGTCTGTAGCAGTGATTTATAGGAAATACAGAATTACACAAAAAGAAAGTAAAGAGAATTTAACCAACGCTGGTGATATTTATTCCTTGTATTTAATTTTAAGTTGTCCACATTATCTTGGTAGTTCATTTCTGATCCATTGGAATGGTTATTCTGCAAGGTATTTTTCAAGAGTGCCATCAAGATGCAATTTGCAGTCATCCCCATGATAGAGGCACACAGTCACAGCACTGGAGTTAATTGCTGTTTAAATGTGCTGTCTGTAGTGTGACACTGCTGGTAGCCAGATTTCATTTTTATTTTTAATTTTAGCTACAGTGTAGGATACTGTAGTTATAAATAATCGAGTATATCTGGTTTCAGTGTAAATACAGCTCTGCCTCCATAGCTGACACTGCTTGACATCAGTTAAATTAGAGGCTGACTGGGCATGTCCCATCCACTGCCACCTTGAATCTGACCTCCAGCTCACAGATGAGACCTGCTGACAACTTAGCAGGGGGAGTTTGCATTGCTGTTGTCATGGATTGCCTGTCTGATAGCTTCAAAGGCAAATACACTTGAATGCTAAAACAGTCTTTTCAAATGTATATGCCAAAATAGTAATTCAGCTGGGTAAATAAAACAGCAGTTTAAATGAATAAGTGTTATTTAGTTGATGAATATATGTTTGACTGAGTGATTGAAATGGCTCCCCTGGGTAAGATGAAGAAGTATGCTTTTAAAACTCTTTTGTAGATGTTTATAGAGAGAAAATGACAGGGGAAAAAAAAAATCAAGTATCTATGGGGTTATGAGATAAACATGAAACTTTACAACAGTCACCCACGATGAGAGAATGATCTTGGGATTCATTTGTTCACAGCAGTATGAGTAGTTTGGTTAGTCGTTCTTCACAGATTCCTCAGTTTGTCACATCTGTAACTTCACTTAAATGCAGTTGATGCTCTTTAAATGTTATCTGCAGTGGTCCATCAACATGGAAAAGCTTCTAAAAATAGCTGGAGGGGAATGAGTCAGGTGGCAAGATACATTCTCTGCATTAGGAGGTGAGGACTGAAGGGAGCTATAAAAAAAGTTTGAGTCTCTAGTGACAGGGTTTGCTAGTAAAGCTGTTAGTGCAGAAAAAGGTGTTGCAAATACCAAAGCTAGGATGATGGTCTGCTTTTCAGGTTAAAAAAAAACAACTTTAGCCTAGTAAGAGAGATTCCGTGGTCGTATCTACTTTGCATTTCCTCTTTGTATTCCTATCCTGGGGAGGAGGGAACATGAAGAGGCCAGTGCTGAGACACCTCCTCTAATATTTATATTTGCTGCTTTGCCTTCCTCATCTTCAAGGTGAGAACTGTTAATAATTCTGTCATTGTTAATAATTCTGTTTTACAAGTAGGCATCTGAGAGCAGCAAGATCATGACCATCCCAGGTGCACTGGAAATATCAGAGCAAAGAGCAGAACCAAGATGCTGTCATAGCTCTGTGTCTCATACCAACAAGGGTAACTCAGCAGGAATTTATGAGAGCATGCTTCAATAAGGCATTATCTTTAGAGTTTATTGGTATCTTGTTGGATTTAAAACTTTGTAAGTTGTTAGCTAAGCTTGCAAATATGAAACTGAGATTAGTATAACTTCAAGCATTTCTAAATTTTGTTATTACAGCATTGTAAAACAGCTCTGTAAAAACAGGATGTCATGAATTAAGTTTTTAAAAGCAAAAGCAGAGGATGCCTTCAGCATGCCAGAGGTGAGGCAGCAGCTGTTCCTTGCAGATATGGCACAGGCTGGGTATAGAGCATGCTGCACTACAGAAATACAGACTGAAAAGAATCACCCATCTGCCTCATTCTTTGCTGCAGGTTAAATATATCTCGACCACTTGTGAGAGGTGATCATCTAACCTGCTCTTAAAATCCTCTGCTGTGGTGAACCTCTGTCACAACTCCCTTTTCAGGGAGATTTTCCTGAGATGTTCCAGAAGGAGTGGTTTGGAGAACTAGAAACCAGGTCATTTGTGTTGTAGAGCAAAATGAAAGCATATCTGTGGGGAGGTGCTTCCAAGGAGAATATCAAACTGCACAGAATCATTGTTAGGAACTTGAGTCATGTCTCTAGGCTCAGTAATAACTACAAATTCAATTGTCTTATCTGCAGTTTTCGCCAATTTTTATTTCACCATGAAAACAGTATTTTGACGAGAAATACAAAGGAATGATCTTCTAGTAATTTTTTGGGGGGAAAGTCTGACATTTTTTTACCTTTGCATGCTAAAGTACTATGAATGTAACTCTGGTTCTCCTGATGGCTGATATTTTATGATTTTAGCTTAATTGATTTGAGGATCCTTGAGTCCTGAAAAATGCCCTTTTCCAGAGAGAAATACAAAGCAGAATTTTGGATAGCAAAAGGAAGCTGTGGCATAATTTATCCAGAAATACTAAATCTTGATCCTCCATTAGAATTAAATTTATTTCCAAAGTTATAATTCTAGAGAATATATACATAATTAGCAAAAGCCATTGACAGTTTTGGAGTTGCTTTAATATCCAGTGAAACTATAAATGCCAACAGATACTCTTGTGGCCTTACCATTCACATGCTACGTACATTTGCTGCACTGTATAATAGTTATGATTCCTGGAAATAGCTTTTTCTTTGACTGGTTGGCTCTGGATGTATTGCTCCTGAAGAACAAGGTTCTTTAGACTGTGTCAAGGAGCCTTTTGCAGATTAGATACAGTTGATGCTCATTAAAGAATGCTCAGTCTGCTTCCAAAGAAATTATTTTCAGCACGCTTTTAAAGAATATTGAAAAAATATTCATCATTTATTACCGCCTGTTGGAATTGTGAAGTAAATGTAATGTTTTCAAAGGAGGTAAAGGTGCCTGCAGTCTTTTGCTGACTTCCCAGCTCTGCCAGTGATTCCAGTATAACATGCCACAGGTGATTCTTGGTGTGTTCTCTGCCCCTGGTTTTCCTCTCCACGTGGGTGGGTAAGAACTAATTTAAATTCTAGTGAGCTGGTGCCTGCCTCCAGTGAGATAGGAACCTTGAGATATCCTCTGTTGCAGTAATCCATTAGAAATGAAATCTTGCAGTTTCCATGACGCAGGACGTGTTTGGATCTGGTTGCTCTCTGTGCTTCTGGTGGCTGTAAGGGCACTTTGCTTGACACTCTCAGCCATTTTTCCTTTCTTTGCAGCCTCTTGTTGCAGCTTCTTCTGCTTTCTCTTTCTTTGTTAGTGCTGTGATGTTATTGTAGACCCATTAACATTGAAAATGAAGAAACAAACAAGTTGCCAAAAACTGTATAGCAGTTGGTATTCAGAGCATTCTTTTACCATTTCAAAACACTGCCAACATAGTATCTGTTTCATTATGTACAAGTGTAAGTGCTGCTAACATAGATAATTTAGAATCTATAATTGAAACCGTGCTTTTGCAGCTCTCTCAATTAAAGATAGTCAAGACAGAAAAGCTGTTATGTACTTACCTGCTGGAATTATATGTTGTTCTATGCCATCCCATTACATTCATACAGTGCTGGAATATATTTCAAAAGTAACTCGCTGTTTATTGAAAATAGCATTACACTACAGCAGAAAACCCCCCACGAAGTAAACACTGAGCTTTTTACAAATGCTGTCAGGTTGTATCAGAGGTGTCACTACCATCCAGTCTATGGTAAGAGTGGTGTTAATGATGCCTTTAAATTTCTGTGATTGTTAACAGGTATTTTCTGTGGGTTTCTGGTTTATTATAGCGTTGGTTGTAGGAATTTTAAAATGGATTTCTCACCATGTTGTTTGGGAATACAGAACACAAAATCAAGCATTGCTGCATATTGTAGCTTAAAAATACTGCTAACTCCATGTTCTGCACTCTATGTTCTGCACTCCATGTTTAAAATATGTGTAGCCTCAGAACCTGTTCAGTTGAGACTAGAAGGGATTTGCACCATATTTTAAGAGTTGACTCTTAACCAGAGAGGCCTTGTATCTTGTCTTCAATAATGCATGCTGAAAAACCAACAAATGATGGATTTTAACTAACCACAGCACAAGGAAAAAGGCTTGTAGATAGACCCTGCTTCAGACAGAGAGAACTTTAAAAGCACTGTACTGAGTTGTGCTCTGTTTCAAGGAGAGGATGCACATCAGAGTACAGAAATTGTCCTCTAAACCCTTTTGTGCACATTTCATTTCTTCTGTCAACTCTTTTGTCTGTGACCTAGTGTGTAATGGACTGCTTTAGTGAAGAAAACTGTGGTAATAAAAATTTGTAGTCAGTCCATTTAGATTGAAGTTACCCTTCAGTTCACCTTCTGGCAATTTTTTATACCCCAGATGTGTACAAGATGCAACTGAAAAGAGCACAGGGAGACTCACATGTGCTTAATTGACTCTCTGCTGTTGATGTTTGATCAGTGAGGAGCAATCACAGAATTAAAGGGTTTGAGGGATGAGAGGATTGCTGATGCTCACAGAAAAAAAGCTTTGCAGAGTTTTTGCTTCAAATATAAGGGCCAAATTCTTACATACTGGTTGAAACAACAGGTAGGCTGCATCACAATAAGCAAGTTACAGTTTGATTTAAGAGGTGTCACTGCCACAGATGTTCATCTTGAATGAATAAAAATACCTGTATTAAGATCAGTTATCTCATTTGATTTATATTTGCCTTTGTTTTATAGGACCATGGGTCACTAGGAATAGCAGCATAGATAGTGGAGAAACAGAAGTTGGCCACAGGGTCACCCAGGAGGTGCCGCCCGGAGTTTTTTGGAGGTCTCAGATCCATATCAGCCAGCCACAGTTCCTGAAGTTCAACATATCCTTAGGGAAGGATGCTCTCTTTGGTGTTTATATCAGAAGAGGACTCCCACCATCACATGCCCAGGTACTTTATCAATGTGTTTGTTGGCTTTGAATGTCAGAATGCAAAATCTGGGTCATCTTTGTGAGATTTACGTTATGTTATGTTATGTTATGTTATGTTATGAGTTTACAGAATTCAAGTTTAGGAATTTCCTGATTTCCTTCATTTGTGATATTTGACTGAATCACCCTCATCTTAACATTATTAGGTTGTTACATGCTTCAACAATAAATTTCTAAAAGAACTAATTATGTCCTTGCCATTCAAATGAGGTTTTAAATCTCTGCTACAGTCTTGGCATGAATTGGGATAAACCTCTCCAGTGATCTATGAGACAAAAAAGATGATTTGAGGACCAAAATCTTTGGTTGGACTTGGGAGTAACGGAGTGAGGAGGTTTATATGGGTTTATTACCTTTGTGCAGAAGGGGCTTTGGCTGTGCAAAATTCATCAACTTACTGTAGTAAGCTGTTTCCCAGTGTTCTGTGAGTTACTGATTGGGTGTGTTTGACTGGTAAGAAATCAGGATCAGCAGTGCACAGCCCAAGGAGGGGAGGACATGTGGTCAGTTTTCCATGTTAGAAAATGATGTCCTGGAATTTGATACAAAGACTAAAAAATGGGGAAATTGCAGAGGGCTGTTGACTGATTTTCAGTCATTCCCAGCCATCCAGGCAACACAGAAAATGTATCTTCAGAGGATGTGTTTCAGGATGGGAGCCTTTCTTAAGAGTGTTTCGATTTTGGCTGTAAGGCTTCATTCAATATGCTATCTTGAGGGTGAAATTATGTCTGTGGATCTTCAGCTGTTCCAGTGAGGTAATGACACAATTCTTTGCACATGTCTCATTTAATTCAGAATTTTAACGCTCACTTTCCCTATTCTATCATGAATAAAATGGCAATTTAGTTGAAGAGAACAAACAAAAGTATAAATCATGAAATGAAAGTTACTTAGGGCAACCAAAGCTCCAAAGCAATCATCAAAGTTTGCTGTATATACAGGTTAATTTTAATTTTTTGACTAGGATATGAAGTAGGTGTGCCTGCATCTTTTACAAGAAATCTAGTTGGAAGTAGCTGGTATAATTTTTTTTTTATTATTTTTTAATTCAGAATGAACTTTATATTGCAGTATGATCAGATGTATTTATTCTAGGTTTCATTATGATGTTCTCATCTGAGAAGGCTGTGATCAGGCAGAGTTTTTTTCTTTCACTCCACCTCACATGGATAGAATAGAAATTTTGTGACCTTTCTGTTAAATTAAATAATGAGAAATATCATCTGTGTTTCCTCTTGAGCTGGATTCCTCCTCAGGGGACCTGTTTTCCAGTCTTCAGAGGAAGCAGTTCTAAACCCCTTCATAAATGGGGTTAATGAAATCTGCTGTATATGAACTTGTACAGATCTGGTCTGAACCTGCAATATAAACCAGCACAAACTTTCCCACATTCAGGCAGGGTCCTGGTGCTTGTTAAGAGGGTGCTATAGCAGGAGATTCCATGGCATATTTGCCCAGCAATCAAAATTCAGTCAAGCTGCTACCAAGAGAAATTATTTTAGATTAAGAAAGGCAAGCTGTTACAGACCTGAGTTAGTGAAAAGAAGCCTTGTTCTGACAGAAAGGAGCAAAATACTTTTGTATGAATGAAAACAGTCTGAAGTTGACACCAGACGATATTTTAAAATTGAAATTTAAAATCCTTGTTTCTGTAGGTTAGGGACATGAGCTCTAAAGCAGTGAACAGCTTGACAGTTCATCACTGATCAGTGCTCATATGTCAAGCTGAGTAAAATCCTTTGTGGGAACAAGTCAATAATCAGCAAATTAGGTACATGATTAACCTGAGACAACAAGATGCAGTTCCTGTCTGAGAGCCCTGCTGAGATTTAACCTTCTCAGTATTACTGTTTAGCAAATATTCCAAATGCCTGGTTTAGTCAGTCAAACTGATGTAGCTGTAAAAACTTGTCTGGATGCAGCCTGTGTGCCATGTGCATGGGGAGTGGAGCTCTGGAGGAGAGGCAAAAATGCAGTTTTGAGTGGCAAGCAGAGTACAAACAGGAATGAAGTGCTTTTGGGCAAAATCCCTCCAACCTGTGTAGTGCTGTGCAGAAATAACAAAATGCACATCGCAGGCTTGAGTGATCAATAGGAATTTAGCAGAAGAGAGTCATATTAATAGAATTGATAACGTATAGAAAACAAATTGTAAATGTCAAATAATGCATAATGACTCTGCAGAGCTTACAGCAATTATGGTGTTGCTACATGCTGGTAGCATGTTCCAAATGATGCATGAAATGAGGTAACCTGAGAGGAACTTCACTGGAGTGTCTGGAGAAGGCAGTGCATGGAGCTCTATTGTTTTCATTTCCAGCAGCGTGCTTTATACTTATAAATTTTTCATGTCAAAATGAAAACTCTTTTAATTCAGAACAGGAAATGGCTTTATTTGAAAAAAAAAAACAACAACTTGGAGAGCAGAGGAGCATCAATGTTCCTTCCCTNAGGTAACCTGAGAGGAACTTCACTGGAGTGTCTGGAGAAGGCAGTGCATGGAGCTCTATTGTTTTCATTTCCAGCAGCGTGCTTTATACTTATAAATTTTTCATGTCAAAATGAAAACTCTTTTAATTCAGAACAGGAAATGGCTTTATTTGAAAAAAAAAAACAACAACTTGGAGAGCAGAGGAGCATCAATGTTCCCTAGGTTTTTAGTGGGTGCTCAAACACTTTTAGGTGCTCTGAGCACCTCAGAGTTGCCTGCTGGCCACGGGGCTGGCCTGAGCTGGTTGGCTTGTGGCACACCCCAATGTGGGAACAAACCAGCAGCTTGGCTGCCATGGTGGGTGTCAGATGTTTCGTGGCTGTGTTTTAATGAATAATTACCTACTGGATTTTATGAAGAACTAATTTTAGAGCACTTTGCAAACAAGTTTCCCTGCCATATGTTTTCCTGGCTGCTTAGATCCTGCAGGGCTTTGGCATAAAGGCGAATGCTCGCCACCATGCCAAACGTGCTCCCCCTCTCCTGTTGAATATGCATCCCTCGTTGAGACAAGAGCTCTAAGAGATCTTTCTTCTCAATTCCTAATCTCAAAAACTCCTAGGCATTTTGTGGAGGCATGCAAATTGTTTCAAATCTAAGAAAATCCCTGAAGATTGTGGCGGCTCTCTGCATCTGCAGCCCTGAGCCCTGCGAGCTCTCTCTGCTTGGCAGTGGTCACGAGTGGCTCCCTCCTCTGTGTGTGGCTGTGCTCGAGGGTCTGTGCTGTGGTGGTGTCACAGCCACAGGTTTGAAGTTCCTAAACTGTTCTGCAGACTCCCCATGGTTGCCAGGAACAGAAAATCCTTATTAGCCTATGAATAAAATGCATCAGAGGGGAGAAAGCCCTGAATGGAGAAATTATAAAAAACAAATTGCCCAGAAAGAACTTAGCATGAGATTTGGGGTTTGTAAATAAAAGTAAGCAGTAGGATTTCAGACCGCTGGGTAGTAAAAATAAACAAACTCACCGAGAGAGTGAATTTGGAATTTGTTTAGCAATGTAGGCTGGCAAGTCACTTGCTTATATTGAGCTTTAATCATAGTAAGTACTCCCTGCTGCAAAATTGAACTCTGATGATGTAGTCATTTGGGATTTCTGCTGCATGTTGTTCCTGAGCTGTTTTAGCCATTTTTATGTGATTTTCGGTATGAAGCCATGAAATAGAAAGGATCATAAAATAAAAAAACAAAAAAGCCAAAAGTCAGTGAAACTTCCAAATTACTTCAGAGATTTTGTTTGGTTTGACATGTCTGTTCCCTAATTCATTTGATTTAGTGGCCTCTTCCTTAGCAGTTGTGTGTGTGGGTTAGATTAAGAATTCCACAGTTGCTTTTTAATGATCATGAAATTACTTGCCTCCTTTTCCTAGATGGGTCTTCTAATCTATTCATATATGCCAATAAGTAGCTTTAAAGCAAGAGTGATATCTTCAGCACAACATTATGTAAAAGTAATTAATCATGCAAGGATGGTAAATCAGAAAATCAACTGGGCCATGAAAAGCAAAATGATGATTCAGCCAAGCATATGAAGAAATCTTATCTGCTTATGAGTTCACAGTGTCATCTTGGTGACTCTTCAGGCAGGGATTTTCGATTTTGGGGCATATATACCTCGTCCTTACTGACATATTAAGATTAATACACCCAGGGAACCACCAGCAGATACATTAACTCCTTCTTGTTTTCCCCCTCAGTTCTGAGAAATCCAAAGAGGGATAAAAATGTGTTATTGTTTTCTGTATCACTTTGCACCAGTACTTCAGCATTCACAGAGTTCCCCAGATTCAGTCATTTTGCTTTTGCCTGGGCATTAAATTATTTGTCATAGTTTGATTAAAGAGGAGCAGCACCACTCTTATCTGTAGCAAAGTTAAAATCGTTGTGCCAAGGGACCTGCTCTCACTAGGTCACGCCCCATCATCATGAAAAGAGATTCTGCAGCTAAAACTACTTCAAGCAGTTTCAGGCTGAAAACTCTTCCCCTTCGATCTGGCCAACTGCTGAGCCTTCTCTGCTATGTGAGGTAGAATCAGCATCAAACAGAGGGAGGCAGAGGAACCTGCCAGCACAAGCAGAGATGAACAGCGTGTTGCCAGTGAGAAATGTCAGCTTTTATTGCTGCTTCCTTAGTTGACCCTTTGTGAACAATTGTTCTGAAGAGCACAATTTCTTTTTCCCAAGATGTTGCCCAAGTAATAACATTTCCCAAGGAGGTGATGAGTCTGTCCTTAACCTCTGACTGTTAGACAATGGGCTTTAGCAATCTTTCCAAATGCCATTGATTTCAGAGATAGATATATGTACCTCACATATGCTGGAAGTTACTGGCATGCCAGAATTCTCTACATCTCTGGCATGCTTTGCCTGAATTTTATGAATTTATCTGATTTACCTTCCCCTGTAAAAATCATATGTGGAAAAAGGCTCAAGTGATCGCAATCTGATATTGAATGAAACTTTTTATTCCACTTCTCTTACTTTGTCCCTTGTTTAAAAGCACAGAACAGTAGATATAGTGGATAGTGCACTCACTGTGATGATAACTATCAACATTAGTAGACTGAGGCTCAGATTCCTCCCTGTCATGGATTTCCTCTGTGGAAAGGCTGCAGGTTGGTGTCATGTACACATGTTTACCAGGAAGACAGTAGTTCTTCCAGACATTTCCCTTTGTTGTAAGGCTGAGCATACCAGGGCTCTATAATGCTGGTACATGACAGGTTTTCAGCTAGAGAGGTGAGGTTTTATACCCCAGCTTTGGATGGATGTGATGGCACTAGAGTGTTAAATTTGTCTATCTCTTCCTCTAGAAGGGAGAATCTTCATTATTTTATCAGATGTCGTGAATAATTTACTAGGGCTCACAGTTAATTAACAGAATGCAGTGTGCAAGACAGCCTTCTCTGGATGTTTATTCTATTTAGGAGGCAAGGTTACCCTTTTCTGTTTAAACTGAAAGCAAGGGATGGTGGATGTTTTCTCGTAGCTGTTGCGGGCACAGCCTGGAAGTGTTAGAGATAACAGAGGGAAATGTAATGAAGCTACTGGCAAGCAAGCACATACTATTACTGTATTTTATTGAACACATACATCTTTCTTTAGACATGTCTATCTATCTCTATCTACTCTTACACAGATAAATGTGTCTGAAACAAGATGTGTTTTCATAGGGGACTTGTTATACAGCTATCAAAAGATTAGATATATTGTTTTTGGTGTTTCTTAAGGGCTTCCCTTAGATAGGGACTATGAGATCTACTCAGTTGAGCTTGAGAGCTCCAGAATCACAGACATTAAAGACAGAAAAAAAGCCTATTAGGACAGCTAGCCCAGCTGCTTTGTTATGCAGAGTTGTTCCCTGTTGTAGACTAACCAATATTTCTTCCAGTCCTGTTTAATTGTGGCATCTCCATTGGGAGGCTATTTACTGAGCTTAATAGATGGGAAGCTTATCTGACATTCATCTTAAATTTCTTTCTTTCTTTTTTTAGTTTCATGCCATTAATGGTGCCATCGCTCTTATGCTCTAAATAATCACTTGCTCTGTTTGATCCCTTTTCCCAAGATTAATGCAATGTTCTACCTTATTTGGAAGCCATCCAGACAGAAATTCTCAGTTTTCCTTAATATAAGCTGAATTCCCTTATTTGTGTTATTCCTTTCCATGCTCCCTCTGGTTTTTGCATCGCACTTGCTCTGATTGTTCCTCATACAACCTCAGGTAAGCAGCTTTTTCTGTGTGATGTAAAACTTGTGCAGGGTGTTTTTATCTGGTGGTGAGTTACATTAGGCAAGCACGTTTCCTGTCTGTGCTACTCCTGTTTCACATTCTGGGGGCTCCCATTCAATGGTAGGTCTGGAGTTACACCTCAGATGTCAGTTCCTGTTGCTAAAAGAATTTATTGCAGGTGATTGCTTAGAAAAGGGTGTGGGTCTCCAGGGTCTCTGAAAGCTCTGTAGGAACCTAAAATTAATGAGTCAAATAATAGATTTCAAACTGTTTCTCAAAAACCATTCTGTCAATTTGTACATTTTATAATCCCCTATGCAGAGGAAAAATGCATAATTCTAGTCACTGTTTAAGAAAGAATAAAAGTCGCAGAATCTCTTTGTGTTCCATGGTCAGCTGGTAAATGTTAGTTTCACATTTCTTCCAGAAATACCATTTTACAATAGTATAAATGATTTAAGGGGTATAGGTAGAGGAGAAAATAGAGTCAGATTTTGAGCTGAAACATTCTGCATTCAGGTCTGTTTGTTTGGGGTTTGGTTTGGTTGTGTTCTCTTTTTTTTTTTTCCCTTGTTTGTTTTCTTTTTTCTCCCTGCAGTATGATTTCATGGAACGTTTGGATGGTAAAGAGAAGTGGAGTGTGGTGGAGTCCCCTCGGGAGCGTCGGAGCATCCAGACCCTTGTTCAGAACGAGGCCGTGTTTGTGCAGTACTTGGATGTGGGTTTGTGGCACCTGGCCTTCTACAACGATGGCAAGGACAAAGAGGTGGTCTCCTTCAGTACAGTCATTTTGGGTAGGTCTTTCCACCAGCTGGGCATTTTCCCTCTCTGTTTGTATCCTCCCTTACCCAAAGTTGTAATATTTTACGGCGGTCCTTCGTATTTGGCCTGGTTGTCCTTATGTTGTGCTGTGCATTTTTTTTCTCAACACTCCTCTGGCAAAGAGACAGTAATGGAGTGTGCTGCCTTTAATTCACTCATTTTTCTCTTAATATTTTATCATTCCCATAGATCTCAAGTTTAAGTTTGGAAAACAAGGCTCAGAAAAGTTAATTGTGTTCTGAAGCACTCCCCAGCTAATATTCCTCTCCCTTATCTCTGTCATTTTGATACTTTTTATTTGCTTCTCTGAAGAAGCTTCTTTACACCCAGGTGGAATAGCATCCGACAGGAGAGCTGTTTAATCTTGGTGGAAAGACAGCTCAAGAAACTGATACCTGCAAATGAGATTATTGTTTGCAGCCCCCCTGGAGATTAGTTGAGCCAGTTAATTAGCTGTATGTTGTTTTACAGCTTACCACTCACCTAATAGTGAGTCAACTCCTCAACGTGGTGGAAGAATATCCAGTTGCAGTTTTGTTAGGATAGGATTACATTCAGTTGAAAATCAAACTAAGTCTGAATTCTCTGGACTTTATTAGATTTGTTGACCTCTGAAGCCCTTAATGAACTTTGCTGACTATCTTTTCACAGTGGTATAAAAAATGCTGAAGTATCCTATGTGATACTCTGTCCTGGCTGGTGAGGTCTTAAATGGCACTGTGTTGTATATATATCTCTAATTCCTCTTAGTTTAGGGAAACTGTAAAAAGTAAAAAAGGAGGTTTTAGGTTTGATGAAAAATAGTCAGAGGTATTTTCTAGTCTTGCCTTATTAATAATATGCAGCTTAGGATTTTTCCTTTTACATTGGTATAACATTCAGCTTGTCAGCCTAAGTCCCAGAGGGTGTAGGTGGATAATCAATACTGTCATTAAGTGCAAACATAATTGTTTCTGTTACCCTTTTCTAAAAACACTTTGCTATTAATGTAAAAAAAAAATAATATATGTATAAGGGTTAATTTTGCATATTCCCCCACAGAAGGCTTTTTCCACTTCTCTGAAAACAAGAACGTTTGTGCTTCTATCTTGTTATGGCCCTGTTGTGCTTAGAAAACCTTAGGATATTATAAGCTGCCCTTTAAAGTTGCCTGGTCAAGGCTATATCTTTCAAGAGCATCAAAGGTGTAATAGCCAGGTAGGCTACTTGATAGAGCAATGATAGTGATTGAAATGAAATCTGGAGAAAAATACAGTGTTTTATCTGGTTCTGCACACACCTTGTATCAGATACTTCATAATGAAAGGCTCTGAGACAGTTGAACACCTCTGTGGTGTGGAAGAGGAGGAAGAATAACAGAAATTATGTTAACTCCTAGACAATACTAAATTTACCATGATTTTGAATACATAGAAAATGCTTTTGTGTGCCATGAAGCAAAATAATGAATAAATCTATAAACAAGCTTCTTCATGAGACAGATTGATATCTTTGAGCATTACATTTCAATTTTTCTTTTCATTGTTTACAGGAATCATTTCAAGAGGCCAAGCTAATGACATCTCTTTGAAAATTTGCTTTAGACGTTTTGTATTTGGTGTCCTGCAACTGTGAAATTAGATTTAAAGTTCTACTTGAATCCTTTTCTTCTTTGCAGTTTACTTTGACAAATAAAAATACTCTGTATAGTTCTGCTAGTTCCAAATCCAAGTTTTCTTTTCTGTGTTATACAGCAGCTTGGTTTGGTGCTTGGGGCTGAAGGAAGCATTTAGTTTGGAACCATAGGTCCCACAACAACAGGGAGTGATAGTGAAGAGTAATATTCCAATTCAGCTTTTGTTCCAATAATTCACTGTTGAAAATATGTTCTGCTGAAATCCAACAGCTTTCAAATTAAAATCATTTTAAGAATTAATTTCAAAAATGGAATTTTATTTTTAGATTGTTATGCAAGGTAGTGTATGCTTTATCTGAATGATAACAGAAATTGTGGAAAATAAGTATTTTGGTACAGCTGAAATGTTATTAGGCTGATGTATCCACTCTTCTCTTATTATTGAGGTCATTAACATTTCAGTCAGTCACTCAGACTGTGATGTTAAACTTTGTCCTCTGTTTTTACAGAACTCTTCTTCATCCTCTTGCAGTGCCACTTGCACCTTCTTAATTCATTTTTTTAAGGATCGAGTAGATTTGCCAGAGCAAAAGTACTCTTTGTCATGTTCAGCAGATACTTTTGTCAGCTTAATTAATGAGGCTTTAAATGCCCATGGAAGGAAAAGAAGACACAGTCCTTGGGCTAATCAGTTTCCCATGGCAGAGTGGCTGAGCAAGAACTAAGTCTCATTGCAAAAGGGAGAGCGTTGATTTTCCTGAGGAAGCGTTGTGTTTGCTACACAATATAAACTCAGACATGGCTGTAGAGGTCTCAAGAGGTCCTGCCTATTTTTGGCACAGAGGATTTGAGCACTGTCAAAAGACTTTGGGTTCTAATGAAGCCCAGAACTTAATATGTGACTTGAGTATGTCACTAGATCTCTACACATACTGATACTGTCATGAATCTCGGTGCATTCTGCTTCACCTGAACCTTGTGGTGTTAATATTGTTAGGGGTTAGACTTCTAAGTATTGAGGAAAAATTAAAATGGAGAAAAAATTGAACAAAAAATGTGCAGCCTAAGTTGGAACCAACCAATTAATGTGCCTGTGATGCTTTAATTTCAGATTCAGTGCAAGACTGCCCACGTCATTGCCATGGGAATGGCGAGTGTGTGTCAGGTGTCTGCCACTGTTTTCCAGGATTTCATGGAGCAGATTGTGCTAAAGGTATCATTTTCCCTGTATTTACAAATAACCACAGTGTGTGTCTGTGACCTATTGATCTACAGTGCCTGCTAGCTAGCATGGGTCCAAGCTAGATTCAAATAGAACAAGTTGCTTTTTTTAGTCTTAGATCTCAAGTCTAATATGGTCAAGAGGAAGTATTGCCACATTTCCAGTGAGCTTGCATAGCTACACCCTTTTTTGTGGCAAAGCTAGCAGGCAGAAATGGCAGAAAATATTTATTTTCTGGAAAAGTGAATGAATTATCAATGCTTTCTGATTATCATTAGCTGATCTGCAAGAAAAGACTGGCTGTCTTCATTGATAGAGTGTAGTACATATTGTGGGTTGACTAAGCCTTACTTCTAGTACAAGCATCTTTCTTGCATATAAAATTACTCTTTGACCAAAGGAACTTTGCCTTTTGTAGAAAAATAGGTAGGACCTGATAAAACCTTAAAATAAACATTTTCTGAAATGTCAATTGTAAATTTTAACAACTAAAACTGGGAAATACGTTGCTATGAAGGATTAAGTCGAAATCTAAATGACATCTATGGATTGACAGCATGGGTTTATTAAGTTTTTCTGAGAGTGTTGGATGGTAGTCTTTGGGAAAGGATTCATAAAGGAGGACCTCTTTAGTTTGTACAGCCAGTAGAAGATATGTTGTCTAAATTCAGTGGCTTGGTTGTTTTTCCCTCAGCTCTTGAGCACACTCAGAACATTTTCAGTTTGCTTCCTTTGTGTGAGATTTAGGCACATTATCAATATCGTGCTTACAATTATTTTCTGCAGGGTTGGTAGTGTTCCAAGGGGAAAAGCCTGGTGTTTGAAAGCTTTTTGAAATAACTTGAAGGGCCTTAGAAATTTGCTCATTTGTGAGCTGATGCAGTTGTGAGGAGAGTTCATTGTGCCCCACCTCTGTCACTGCTGTAGCATATCGTGTGTCTGTGAAATGCTCCTTGAGTAGCTGCTATTGTTGTACTGGAGTGAGTAATTTCTGGGTTTTGTCTCCACATTTGGCTCGTGAAGGTGCCCCAGTACAAAAACAAAAAAGAAAAATAGAGACCCCAAGGGCCTTGAAAAGCTAAGGCTGATACTTCAGCACTTGCCCTGCTCATTTGACAGGACGCTTCAAATAGTTGTTTGATTGCCTGAGAAATTAAGACAGCTGGTAAATCTAGAGAGGATAAATCTGTATTGCACAAAGTAAACGGTGTGATGATGTGAGCTGTAAATACTGACTGACAGCTGGGTGCATTTCTGTGGTGTTAACCTGTGAAGGTATGCATGCAGTGACTGTGTGCTTCGCTGCCACCCTTCACACATACATGGCCATTATATCCACTCATTTGCATTTGGAGTTGTGGAGCAATCCTGCATTGTCTGCTGAACCTCTGTGTAGCACTGGGTGCTGTGTTAGTGCTAGAAAAGTCTTCGTTCAGGCTGTGACAGATAAATAGCTTTTTTTGTAGGGTGCTTGTCAAACTGTGTTTGTCAGGCTTCTCCTGCCCCTCAGTGCATTCCCTCTGCTTCAGGCTTTGTCCTTGCTGTGTTGTCTCTTTCCCCTTAAAAGCAGAAGTGCTTTCGTGGAAGCTTCCTTCAACTCTTGTACTGTTTTCTTGTCAGACATCATGGTATTTCTAAAGAACAAAGAAGCTTGAAAAACTACACAAAATGAGAACATGGGTGTGTTGACAGAGCTCGTGTTCCTGGGTGGGAACAGCTGCACAGCATTACCCTGGGTGTTGGGTGTAAGGGCTTTTTGCCTCACCTGTTTCATGCCTGTGCTTACAGCCACAGGGTTTTCTGCTTGTTTGAATGCTCTTCATATCTGAGAGCACTTTCAGAACACAGAAATCAAAATTGGGATTCTGTGCAGGGTAAAGCACAGTAAAATGAGATAGAGAATTGCATCTTTTACATCATATTGCATGTATGGACAATGTTTAATGTACATTTACCATAATGTTAAATTTATATTTGAATTTTCATAAGTATGGAGGATAATTTTTTTTTCAATTTGATTTTTTCAATTATTATTTCCCTAGCAATGCATCTTTCAATACCTCATTTCTCCGCCATAAAATAACTTGAGGCAAGATTCAAATAGAGAAATGTGGAGAAAATGTAAACAAGCTCCTCAAATGGCTTTTAGAACTTGGTCCATGGAGTAACAGCAGTCTGTGAGCTTCCCCTTGTGTGAAGCCCAAGTCTGGCAGATAGGAAACAGATTTCTTTATCCCAGGGCTGACCTGAGGCCATCAGAGGCTTCAGGGGAGTCTCTGCAAACCATTTGCAGGCAGTGCACAGGGACCCCTCCATCCACGTAGTTCTAAAAGGTAAAAATGAAGGACAGCTGTGAGAGACAGCACAGATTTGACTTCAGATCCATTAGCTTCAAGAAAAAACTATGAAAATTACTGGAAAGAGATGAACTTTTGGCCCAACCCACAGGCTGTAACACACTTTCATACCCTGATTGAATTGCACAAACTTCACCCTCTCCAACACTCCTGCCAAACACTGGGGTATTTCTCATTCTCATTCTGTGGAAATAGCTTATTATCAGGTATTCAGTATCAGCAGATTTACTCCATTCTTGCTTAGGCAAGATTCCCTTTGGAGTTTAACCTTATTAAGGCTAAAGAATTTCATCTGACATACAAAAAAGGTAATGATACATTTTGATCTCACGTGGATAAGATATGGCATACAAAGAAAAAGAAAATCTGATAATCAAAGGATAATTCCATGTGGAGATGTGTCCTGGTAAAGCAAGTGTGTACAGTTAAAGCCAGTGGAAGATTTGCTGTGAATTGAACTGCACTGTGAGTAATCCCTTGTTCACAATTATATGTAGGAATTATTGGTGAAAAGTGATGCTCTGGCCAAGGATCAATTAAAGAATCAGACATGCAGCTGTGATTATCCTAATTTTTAGTGTTTTGTCACCTTTTTCTATTCATCTCTATTTTTCTGTAACCTATGTGATACAACCACTGAAGTATATAAAGAGGTCCTTCTTTCCTAGAATTCTGGCTGTTTATGTCTGATCATAGTTTGGATTTCCAAGGTCTGTGGTCAGTCTGCAGGCAGGCATCCTTTGTCATGTCCTGCCTTTCACCACCTGGGAACCAAGTTCAGTGTTAAAATGAGTTGAGTTCCTAGAAGTGACTCAGACTTGGCTATAATTTCATTTCATCTCATAAGATACTTGAAGGGCATGCAACTCTTCCACTCCTTTAACAAAACCACTTCCAAAGACACTGTCAAATACAGTTTTGCAACTGTGAGCAGAGCCTCCCTTAATTTTGCATTTTAAAATACTTGGATTTGCATCATAAGCATCTTTAGCTAATCTGAAAAGGTGAACAATGCACCATCACATGGGATTTCTACATTGATATGATGAGCATAGCCTGCTAAGAGATGGTGTCCAATTTGTGAAAGAAGGACAAAAATGGAGTCAAATAGCTTATGTCAACAGCCATGAGCTGCTATTTAGCAGATACTTCTAGTTGATTATGCAATGTAATAAGAAACATGTTTAATATTTTAATCTAAATGAAATGAAGGCTTTTGGATTTTTTTAAATCAGAAATTTGTGGGATGTTTGATCAGTTGACTTTTTAATCTGATTTTAAGAACTCTAATTATTCAGATTTGTGTTATTCGCAATTTTTTTTCCTGTTCTCCTTGTGTGGGTTTTTCATTATTTTATTTTCATTCTGTTTGTTTTTGGCTTACTGGCAAAGGACGGCGCCACTTTAATAAGTATAAAAAGAAGGGTAGGTTTTTTTAAATTTCTTTTTATTTCTTTTGCAACATCTATTTATTTTGAAATAGTTACAAAGCTGTAAAGTGTAGTCTCTTTCTCTTGAAATTTATTCTAATGGATTTGCTGTTTGCACCACAGTAAGAGTTCCTGCCATTGCCATTTTCTTTGTTATGTGTGGGCTATTAACCTCTGTATAAAAAAGGTTAAAAACTGTCAATTATTAGGTAAGTAAGGTATAATTGCTAGAAGTAGCAACTCTTTCATTTTTTCAATTGTTATCTAATTTCAGTTGTTTGAGACTCATCTTGCTCTGAGGCTTTTCAGAGGCTTCTTGCTTGGACAACAAGAAGCTTAAAGTAATGTTTCTGCATCCATTGAACACACTGCTTGAAACTGCTCTCTTTGTGCCATGTCTAGAGTGCTCCCAGTGGTATATGACATTCTGGGAGTGATTGCAGTGGGGATGGAATGAAATTTGGGGTGCATCCTACAGAATAACTCAGTGCTTGGTTCACTGCTGTAGAGCTCATGGCCCACGGGGATGAACGATGTCCAGATTCACAGGAATGAATGATGTATAGGAGTGAACATTTCCTCTCTGTGTGAGTCAGGGAAACACTCTTTGTCATCATGACTTGGCTCGAAATTTTAGGAACTGGAAACAGCTTTAGCAGAGAGAAGCTCCCTGGAGTCTGAGGGGAAGGGTGAGGGGATACTGGATCCCCTTTTTCCTTTTCCTGTCCTGCACGGGGCCATGGCCTCACAGAAGAGGTGGGAGCTGAGGTGAGGCAGCACTTTGGGCCTTCCCTGGCACAGTCACACTGGGGAATGGGTCCTGAACCATTGATGTGACTCCCTGCAGATGCAATGACAGGTTATGGATCAGACAAGTGAGGGAGGGTGGGTCAAACATGGTGATGCCAGGTTTGTGGCATTATTGAGATACTGTCCTGAGCAGTAATATAAGTTAATACCTATTGGGATTCATCATTTACATGCAAAAGCAAATAGCACCTGACTCCAGGGATGTACCACCTCAATACAAGTTTAAAGGGAATGAATGGTAACCAATTGACAGATAGGAAGATACAGGAAAAAATGATGATAATGCAGTGTTATAAACACACCAGCAGTGTGACTGTTGTCAGCTTGGGGGAACACTGTGGTAAAAGACAGTTTTAAAGAGCAGTGGTGGGGCAGATAACAATCTTGTGGATAATGGAGGGCAAATGGAGCCTTCAGAGGGGAGACTGAGCATAGGAAACAGCTCAAAGAAAATGCAGTTCAAAAATTTGATTTTCAAAAGCATCCTATCCTAAGTCCTAGAAAGGGTGAAGTCAGAATTCAAGCAGTGAGCAGTGTGGGGTGAAGGGGGTCTGTAAATGAAGTTAGAGCATGAAGCTCATGTTCCATAAGATAAAAAACCCAAAATAAGACTGGGAAAGAAGAGCCACACAGCTGAAGGTTAGATTACTAAATTAACAATATGATTATTGAAGCAGTGTTGTATGTAAACATGACTGAAGAAGACTGAATTTATCAATGTGGAGAAAAAAGTGTTTATTTAATGTAGATTTTATTTACAGGGCAGAATTCTGACCTAGAGATGCAATGCAGAAAAAAGACTGTAAAAACTTTGTCAAAGCTTAAATGTAAGGCAAGAAAACAAGACAAAAAAAAAAAAAATCCAGACTATGAACCTTAATGGAAGGTAGAATGATGATGTTTTCCACTTTGATAGAGCAAGAGTGCAGGGCAGGGCTGAGAAGAAGTGAGATAGAAGAAAAAAAAGATAAAACAAAGCAGAAATAACTATTGGTAAGCATTTCAGATGTTCATAATCATAACATATATCATCTTACACTTACACTTTGAAGGAAGTACTGTTGAGGGAAGAAAAAAAAAGTGTGCTTTTCTCTGGAAATGCTGCATTCCTGACTTGTCACCCACACATATCTCACATCCTTTCTTGCAGTTGACAGAATTCAGCATGTTCAGCTTCTCTCTTTGTATCTCTTTCTGGGTGGGTTTGTTTTTGGGTTTTGTGTATTTATGTGTGTATGTGTGCCAACTTCTGTGCGTGCTGCAGCAGCAGCACAGCCCTGGCTTGTCACTCAAATCTTCTCTCTCAGTGGGTGGAAGCATCATTTTGATACTTGAACAGACAAGGCTGTCTTTGGCAGTGTGCCCCTCCAGCAGTTCCCACCTCTCTGACTCAGTACCTTAAAATGCCTTTGTTAGAAATTTTCTTCTCGTTTTCCCAGTCTCATATTTTATTAGCAGACTATTTTCATTTCTTGCAAACTGGTCCTGTCCCCAGTTGCCTTCCAGATATTTACGTACAGGGCAGTGATTGCCTGCCTGCCCTTGTTTTTCTTACTTTTATAGAACTGCATTACACTCTAAAAAGGGGCTTGTGCCATTCACTCTGCCTAAAATTAATTACAGAATAAATAAATAGACATGTAGTCTATTTTGACAATGACTGACAGCCATTGCTGTCTATCAGCTGCTAGCTTGCCTGCATGAAATGAGATAGTGGCTTTGATCCAGTGTCAGGTACACAAGGAGAGCCAACACAAAATCCATCACTGCAACTTTTTCTAATTGGCAATTTAAACAGGAGCCAAGGGCTGAAGGATCACAGGCTGAATTCTTTCAGATTGTTGGTGGCCATGGCTCCGAGGGGCTCGGGGCAGCAGGAGCCATCGTGTCCAGTCTGCAGCTTCCCTCATCCATCCTCATGGAGATCACAAGAGCAGGGGGCTGAGGGACCTGGGCTCTGGAATTCTACAGCAGATACCTTGTTAAATTTCTGTTACAACACAAGGCATTTCACATCCTAACACTTCACTGCTGCTTAGGAATGCCCCTCTAGTACGGTGTAGAAAATCAGGGGGATTAGCAGCAGCACTGAGATTGCTCCCTTTTCTGTACCAGGCTGGAATTGGTGCTCATACCCTCTGCATTCTTTGTAAGAGAATATCTGCAAAGTTGAAGTAGAACCCAGGAGCTGCTTCTAGCATTGGGAACACTTGAGGAAACAGACTTTATAAGTTTCAACATGCAAAATATTAACTTTACATTGTTCATAAAGTTTCTATGGCTTCTGCTGATTCCAGAATTGAATTTAGGGTTATAAAGAATTTGTTTGCAAAAGATCTTGTCTTCAATCATTTTAATTGGGGATTCTCCAGTTTTTTAGAAGCAGATCCTTCATTCTTTTTATTATGGTTGGGCCTCTACGGGGCAACAAAAATGCTTTAAATTCTTTAAAGAAATTTATTTAGTGTTGTTAAATACACCTAATAGTTGCATCTCTTGTAGCAATGTATTTGCATGTTTTCTGTATTAAACCACCAGTAAACATACAGGCAAATTTGTGCATGTGAATTACATTGTCCTTCCATATGTTTCTGAATTCATGCTGCAGCCTATGAGCTGGAAAATATGTATGATTCCCTTTCCCAAAGAGCTTGTAGGATAGTGATGCACCTAAGAAGGCAGATTTATTCTGCTGGAGAAAATTTCAGACAAAGCTAAAAGGATTAAGAAAAAAAATGGAGAATACTGAGGAATTCAGTGATGAAGGAAGAAGAAAATAATTGACAGAAGTCACTGATGCTAGTGATGGACAAAACATGACAGGCAAAAATAAATTGTAACAAATTATAAGTCTCTGATTTCAGCAAACACTCGGGTATTTTTATGTGATCATTCACTACCCCACCTGGAGAAACTCAGAGGCCAAAGAGAGACAGGCAGTAAGTACTGTAACTGAGCTGGAACCAAATTTTATTGGCTTAATATTATAAGAAAGTTTGCTTTGCTTATGTCCAAGATGGAAAGCACATGGAAACACAGTAAAATCTTATTAATGGATTTTTCTTCAACAGCATTATGTAATACTTTCATACTTATTAAAAACTGGGTACATTCATTTGATCTCTTACAGCTGCCTTTGAAGACTGCTGTATTATCAGTTGCTTTTCTTTCTTCCCTTTTATATATGTGCAGTACAAACACATCTATTTGCACAAATATTTTCTGTTTCAATGGAGTTCCAATAAGTAGAATATTTCAAAAGGTTCTGAGTGCAGCAAGGAAGTGGACATCCATATAAATACATGCAGGACAAAAACCATTGTGCAGCTTAGTTCTGGCAAGCCAAAAAGCTTTCTTACTTCATAATACTTCCATTGGTGGCCAAGAATTTCTCTGCTCCAACTCTGCTCTTCTGAGCTGAATTGTGCTCACTGTGCTGGATGCCTTGTAATTTGTTTTTGTGCTTAATTGGTGAGCTTATCTAATTGTGTTGCAATCTACATTTTGGTTTTACTTTGCTTTGTCTCCCTGGAATTGTACTGGTGTTTGTTTATTTCATTAAGTTCTAAGGGTTCATCTTGGCAGTTGTGTTGGGATCATCTTGGAGTCCTTGTGATGATGGTAAATGTCATTGAAGTGACTATGATTAAGTGGTTTTGTAAATCAAATTCTTGAAATACAGCTGTTGTCAGACATCCATAGACATTTGCCATCCCTGAATAAGAGAAACAGCTCTGAATCATAGCTTCACATTTCGGCATGCGTGACTTTTTTCACATCTACACTATATCTGGATTTGAGACTGTAATTTAGATATTTTTCTATATTTAGTTTTTACTTCAGTAAGATTAAATTCAGTTAACTGTCGTCTTCCTTCACTTTCGCAAACAGACAAAAAAAAATCTCTAATTCAAATGCAGAAATATGTTTAAATATCTGCAGCTAATGTGGAACTGTGCAGTTAAACATGTTGTCATTTAACTTTTCTGGTAAAATTAACAAGGCAAATAGTAGTAATTAAAATGAAACCAACCTGCATTTTGAATACCCTGAACGCTGCAGCCTATGGATGCAGTCCTGCATCTACTGCTCTGCTGTTTAGCCAGAGCTAAGCCACTACCAGAGGACCAATAGATTTTACAGCATTCAGTGGGAAGGGTGTAAAATATACCAAAACGATTTGAAGACATATTTCACTTTTTTGTTCCTTCTTCTGGAAGCACACGTGACTTTGTGCTGTTTGTGCTGTTCTGTTATGGATCACAACGCTTACTTTTGGAAGGGAATTTCTGGTATTTGATGTTTGTCCTTACTGCTGCTTTTTGTGAGCTTGAATTATCATCTCTTTGATTCCTCACTGACTCTTTCCACTGAGACAGCAACTGAAACCTCTGAAATAGTTTAGTTTTGCCTTCCTCCACAGTTTTCCTAGTGATGAAGTTATCAAAACATACGAATGGATATCTACATGCTTGTCTGTGACAGTAGCTGATTTCAACATCTGTTGGTTTCCATCTGTTGGTAGGAAGTGAAACTTGTTTCTCTGCATGGTCTTGTATCGACTTCACTGCTTATATCTAAAGCAGGAATTTCACAGCTCTGATTCTGTGTTACTCACAGAAAAAGAGTTGGTTTGGTTGCTTTGGGATTTTTCCTTCCTTTTCAAAGGCATAAAATAAGTGAAGTCAGAACCAGAGCAAGGGAACTTCCATTTCCTTGAATGCATTGGTGCACTTGAAAAAGAGGTTGAACTGTGCTGGTGTTTAATGGTGTGGCAGAGAGGGAGGACCTGCTCTGGACTGGCTGCACATCACCTTCCTGTGCTGTGTGGGGAACTGCAGTCTTCCCTTAGCACAGACAGTGACAGTGGCAGAGCTTCTGCCATGGTGGAGAATGAAACAAGCCTGACCAAGAGTTGAATCCAGAATGTACTGACAGGACAAAGTCCTCAAGACATTTGAGGACATTTGGCACAGCTAGCTGATTTATCAAGGGTCAGTGCACTCCAATGTCCTCTTTTGTCTCCATCTCCAATTTGTAGTTTGTTTTATGCCACTTGAAATTCTATGGTTTTATGCGCAGGTGTGAGTTCTCAAGTGAGACAGAACAGTGGTCTCCTTCCCTCCCCCTGAAGCACTCCAATATCTTTATCTAAGACCTTTGTTGGTGGTTAGTGAGATTGTCAAAGCTCATCTTCACAAAAACAGTAATGGGGCTTCAGTCCTCTCAATCCACCTTTAAAATATTTCTGAGGTATTTGATGTTGGCTTAGTTTTGATTTCCTTATTCTTATGGACTGCATTGTTATTGTTACTGAAAATATTATAGGGGTTAAATAATCAAGCAAAATTTACTTGTACCAACTGAGCAACCTCAAAGAGATAATTTTTTAAAATGGTTGTGTTTCTGGAAATTGGTGCTAGTATAGGAAGACCCATTTGTTTTTCTTACTTAGATTTTTTTTTTTTTAACAGTTGTTAAGCAAAACAATTATCTAATGGAAGTAGATACTTTGTACAATGGTAGAGGAGGGAACAGCAAATGTTTTCCTTTTGACAGGTAGGCTCACACTGAAAGCGTGAGAAAAAATATGACCTTTGTGATAAATTTAGGCCAAAGCAAAAGTTTGCTCAGTGTTGGGAAGAATGTAAATATTAATTGTGCAGTTAATGCTGTCCAGTCACTTCTATAAAAATCATGCCATTTTTTTGGAGAACAGCTTAAGTACTTATCGATTGAGAACTTCTATAACTCCCAAAATGGAGGCATCCCCATATCTCTACAGGTATTTTAAATGAATTGAATTAATCATAGGCTTAAAAGTCTCTAGTGATCTTCGTTAAGTTTCCTGGGTTTAATTAAAACATCTGTGCAGTTTTAATTTATCGATTCATCCAACTCATATGTCATGTTTTTAACACACCCCAGCATGCTCTGCATCATTTTTAACCCGATTTCCACTTAACTAAAGCAATTAAATTCACCCCGGATTAATTAAAGCATCCATACTTTAGTGCTTAAGTCAGCGTGTGCTGCTTTCCCCAAATGGTTTCTGAATGTCAGAGATTTGACACACCTGATGGGTTTTTTGTCCTTCTGGAAATTCTTCTGTGGGTTTCCTCCTCGCTTGCTAATGTGCAGTTCGGCAGAGCTTGGTAGGGCTGGGGTTGGGCAACTGAATTAGGGAGAGCAGAGCCTGGCTGCTGTGAGAGACATCCCCTCTTGATGCTGGTGCCTGCCACGGCAGAGCAGCATTAGTGTTAAATGTTTCAATTAGTTCTGTGTTCTGAAGTCAAAGCATTTCATGAAGTACCTACTAAACCACCTCATGTCAGTGACAGTTTTTCATAGTTGCTCATTCTCCTGCTTCTGGGTGAATTTCTAGAAGATGACTTCTGCTTGGAAGAGCACAAGCTCTTAGAGCAACCTGAAAGACCTTGTAGACATTTCTAATTGTCACTGTTCTTCAGAACATTTTGGCCTGATGGGAGCTAGTGAATTTAGTGATCTCTGGAGAGCAGCCAGACTAGTCAAACACCATTCTTCCTGACTCTGCAAATAGTAGGTTTGTGAGGCACAAAGAGCAGGTGAGAGAAACCACTCTGGGATTCATTCAGTCTCTCATTCCAGCTTGATTTCCTTGGGCCTGATTTTGCTAAGGTGGAGCAGCTTCTCACAAGGGAAGTAGTATAAAAATAGCATAAACTCATAAAAGAGAAACAACATAAACCATGAAGCGGTCTTAGAAGTTATTTCAGATTGTCATATCCACAAATGAACTTCAGTAAAAACTAATAGGTTTGCATACAAGTAGTGAAATGTGCAGCCATGAAGCAGTAGTGATTAAAATAGGTTTAAACAGAAAATATGAAGGGAAGTGTTGTCAAACAAAACCATTGCATTTTCACACTACGACTAAGTAGGTTTATATGTCTTCTAATTTTTAGAAATATCTTGTGGGCAAATATTTGGTGTAACAAGGGATATGATAATTAAGGGCAAATGTTTGGTGTAATAGGGGATGTGTAATAGAACGAGGGATGTATCAGTGCTTTTTTGTTTATAATATTAATGTGAAGTCTAGAGCCAACATTTTGAATCAAGTTGACAGCAATTAATTTTTTTAATAACTGGGCTGATTTTCTGAAATGCAAATGCTTTCAATTCCTTTGGGTGTAGTGATTTTGTTGATTTTAAGCCTTTTAAATTAAGGTTGTTCATACATAAATAGGTATGACTTCATTTTAGGAGAATAGGAACTTGATTGTAGCTTTTGCAGTGAATCTACAATTACTTGGGGCTTTGGTAGACAGTTGTAGGATTCAACTCTTGCATCAGTAAAACACATCTTCACCTGCTTACTTATTAATCTAATTCATCCATTGAAGAGAAATTAATATGTGTAGTCTAAATGCTGCATATACATCACCAACATAAAGACCAAAAAGAGAAAAATGTCAGTACAGTGTGACTCTGCTCTCATCTGTCTGGTTAGGAACCAGGCAGTTGTACATAACATTTGTCTTGGCTCTTTCCTCTATTTCTGCTCCAGTTTGCAGCTGACCTGGAGTGCATTTATAGGCTTCAGATTAGACTGTCAAAGACTGGAATCCATCTTCTTTATATGTTGGCAAAATCGTGCATAATCTCTCAGCAGTAGCAGCCTAATCTCTGCTAAAAGGAAGTCCAAGTGTGAGGTATTATGGAGTCTGAATTAATTATCCCCCAGAGGAGCTGCACCCAGAAGGGTTATTGGTAGGGCTCAATGCTAAGAAGTTTGACCTACATCTGTCTTCAGTTCAGTTCCTGGTGGTCAGTGAAAAAAAGGAACTGTAGTTTCATTATGCAAGTGTGGATTTTGCTCCTTTATATAGCAAGGAATTTGTGCAATTCCATATCCAAAGCGCATAGCAAGACTGCCCAAATCAGTTCAGTGAATTTTTGTGACTGAAATTTACTTCCTCCTCCTAAACAGGAGCACCTACAGATGAAAATAAATATTTTTCTTAGGTGTGGCAAAATTCTCTACAGTTCAACAAGGGCTGAGCATATCTTACATGGGAGTGTAAATAGTGTCTCTTCACAGTGGTTTTTTTTCTGAATGTGTTTATTTGTTTGGAGGGAAGTAAAGCTGTAATGGCTGAGACCAAAATTCCATTTCACCCAGGATTTGAGCTAGGATGATGACATACAGCAGATAGCTGAGGGAGAGTAAAAATTTTGTCTTTTTTGCTTCTCCATTAAATTCTTCTGGTACCAGAAACAGTGTGCGCTAGGACTTTCCACAGCAGCCACGAAGCCTTTCTGTGTTCAGTAGCCTTTGCAGATTTTCATTCCATTAATTTGTTCGAATTCTATGATCAATCACAGAATGTTCTTCCACGGCTTTTAACTTGTCAATCTTGTTAAAATTGTTTGTTGGAACAGTCAGCAGTACTCAGGCACTGTAGATGATTTCAAGTGCTCTTTTAGTTCAGTCTTAAGCTCACACTTGAACACTCAGTCCTGATTTTCCATACTATCTACAAGTTCATCTTTTTTGCACACCAGCTTGTGGTAAGAAGAATGTGGTTTCTATGCAAGATAGGGGCTTGCAAGCATTATGGGTACAACCATCCTGGCCCTTACCCAAATACCACCCCTTGATGCAGTTTTGTCATGGGCATCTCAGCACAAAGTTCTGTGCTACACACATTAAGAAATTGGATAGGACCAAAAATTATATTCTTCCTCTGTCATGTTTGAAAATTTACATTTGAGTGTAAAGCTGAGCTGTTTGCAAAATAAGAATAATATAAGGGCATTGCTTTTGTCCTGCTCCAGAACAGGGAAGCATTGTAGGTGCAAATTCAAAAACCTTTCCAGTCTGCATGTATTTGTGCCCAGAGACTCAAATAACTTTGAAGAGAAATGTACCAATTTGTCTATTTTACGAGGAGAAACTGAAAAAAGTCTGCAGTAGAGAACTGACAGCCTAGATCCTAGGGGTACAGGACTCTCTCTGCACCAGGGTAATGTTTGCTCTACAGCAAGAGAAACCAAGCCAGAACTCTGCCTTCATATCCTGTTTGGAGCTTCAAGTAGCAGGGAAGGCCTCTCAACCCAGCAGCTGTGTAACTAATCCAAGTTCTTCAACAGCCTCCAAGAGTTTGTCTCCCCAGATATCCTTTGCTGGTTTCTTGCCATGCTCTAGAAGAGCTGCTCTGGTGGGTATGTGTGTGTGAACAGGAAGGGGGTGCCAGGAGTGTGTACACAGGCTGCAGCTGGGATAGCCATGGGTTGTCACTGCACAAAACAGTGGCTTTTGGTGCCAGACTTTTTGGGCATTATCCATTGCCATCTCCTCTCCTCATCTGTGTGTAATAGGCTGTTACCAAATCACCCTTCCTCGTGCATCAGGGAATATGAACATTACTCCAAAATATCCTTTAGGGAGAGAACTTTTAGAGGGATATTTAGCTTGTCTTTCCTGCTTGATGGATGTTCTCAAATATGTGCAGCCCACAGGACTCAGAGGTCTGTAGTGTCTGTTCATCAGCTGAGCCTCATGTTAAAAACTTAGTCTGATTTTGTCTAAATACCAGTAAAGGGCATAATCCCATAACCAAAGAAAGTTTAGATGGCTGTTGTGCTTATCCAGACCTCACTCAGGATATGCCCTTGGGCCTAAGTTGCCTGAGTGTTTCCATAGCTACTCCTGAAGACCTCTGTCCCCTTTTTTGCCAGTGCTGGTGTAAGATCTGCAGTCGATCTCTCCACAGAAATGAGATGGGGCTTGATTGTTCCATTACATAAACCACCTTCCTTCACATTGCTTCAACAGCCTTTGAGCAGTCGGTTCTGTGCTGGACCAGGGGCTGTCCACTGCACATGGGGAAACACAAGCAGTCCTAGGTAACAAGAACTGCAGAATGTTCTTGAGGATTTTGCACATCAGCTGAAGCTGCCAGGATGTAAAATGAGGGTGGACTGGTTTGAGTCTCATCCTGCAGCAATATGATCCAGTAAATAGGCATAGCAGAACTCTTTTTAGGCTACCTGCTCCTGTTCTCTATAGAAAAGCAGCTTGATTCTCTCTCTTCCTCACATAGGATAGACTATAAACCCATAGCAAACACAGTCATGAAGAACTGCTTATTACAGCTTCTAATACTGACCTAGACCTTCTTGCATTCTTGCTTACATGTTTCTACTGCAATCTTAGTGGCATGGCAGTCATGGAAATGCTAAAATCTGTTCCAGAATCTCTGTCACTTTCCTTATTCTCAAAGTGATATTCCCACAGTTTGCAGAAAAACTCCAATAGAGGGTTGTGGATTAAACTGTAGCTTTAAGTTGCAAGTGTCCTAATCTTAACTGCATCCACTTCATCCCTGAGGTTAAGTGAGAGATTCTCTTGTTTGTCCAAAGTCAGTTCTGGTGTCACTGGCATCGTGACCGCCCTGGCAAACCCCTGAAGGCAGATTGCTGTTCAACTTACAGACAAGCTTCACAAGGACTGAATAGATCCATGAGCCACAGCAAGACCTTTGACCTGATAGAAACATGACGAGAGGAATGAAATGCTGTGACATGGCTTCCTGCTTTTCTTAAATTCCTGAAGCTCCATAGCAGAGTCAGAGAGCACTAAAAAACCTGTTGTGGGAGCTCTTTAGCCCAAGACCCAGCACCATCCAGTAACCTTTCTTCTGCCATGCCAGGCTCTGGTACCCCAGAAGCTGAACCCTGCAAATCCAGGTCAAAAGCTGGAGCTAAGAATGGCTTACCCACAGACAAGTTCCCAATAGCAGATACACATCACCTTTAGCTGGACTGCAGTTACCCATTGATTTGTGAGACTTAGGGGCAAAGCAAGCCTGTAAGTGATCTTACAGCAGGTGTCTGGCACAGAATTACAGGTCCAGACCTCTCTAGCTAGGTCTAGACTGGTCACAGTTAAGTGGCTTGGATGTTTTTGTTGTTTGGGTTTTCTCTTTTTATTTATTTTTAAAATGGTTTATTTCTCTTCAGTCCCTCTTTCAAGGGAGTGTGCTGTTTAAATAGAGTCATTGTCTTTGAGTCTTCCCACCAGAGGACAGGTTTTCCAGAACAGAAATCCTTTCAGGAGTTGAGTCACATGTTGATCTGTAAAACAACAAAACAGAAAGAGCTGTTCCTCACTTGTATCCAGCTTGTGAGTCAGCTTTAAGTTTTTGTCCTTCTAACTACTTGAACAAGTGTGGTTTGTCCAAAGAAACAGCATAATGCCCACGGATTCATTTAGCCTTCCTGGGACCTGTTCTTTCCATGCAGCTTCCTCACAGTGTGGTGAGGAGCTGGGTGGGCAGGAGCAAGTGTGTCCCAGTGAAGCTGGAGAATCCACAAGGAGAAGCCTTGTGTCAGTAATGACAGCTCTGAGTCTCTGCAGTGACATGGGAACATGGAGAGAATTTGCATCCAGCAATATTTAATTCCTTCTGTGCTTGACCAAAGGGACTGCAGGCTTAGCCACCACATAAAGGAGCTGAGGGAGAAATTTTCTGTGTTAAAGTGAGTTCCAAATAACAGACCAGGGTCTGTATGATGTTTCAGGGTGTGCATGGCACCAAGAAACAAGTGGCATCACTTGCCACTCATGATCACTCCAGGTCTTCAGGACAGGCTGCCTTCTGATCACTTGCCCAAAATCCTCTACACTGTGCAAAGAGAACAGGGCAGAAATAGTCACCTTTCTTTCAGTGATTTGAGAAAATGTATCAGTGTCAGCCCAAAACAAGCCTTTAAATTGCGGATAAATTAAGAGTTATGGACAAAGGAATTGTGCCCCCCAGCCAAAAAGTGGAAGTGGTGCCAGGTTGTCCCCTTTCTTTCTGGCTCACCTGGGCAGGGAAAGGCCGTGCTGGGAACTGAGGCAGGCTCCTCAGTGGAACGTGCAGGCAGAAGGAACAGTCATAGAGCTGTTGGTTCAGTGTGTGGTGCATCATGGAAAGGTGTCTGATGCTGAGGTACAAAAACATGAAAGCTAGACTGTCTGGAGTGCAGTGTGGGGACAATTTGTGTGGTATTTCAATACAGGTGGCTCAGTAAACATAGCTCTGAAACCAGCTGCTAAAAGCAAATCCAGTAGAAATCTAGCAGAAAATTTTCACTGAACTCAGTAAAGCACTTGTGAAGATCTGAAATGAAAATGTTGCTGATGGAAATGATATTTTATTCAAATTTCTGTTCATTTTTGCAGTGCATAAGAAAGCAACTGGACAAAACTTATAGTGAGAGAGAACACCAGGAATGCAGTAGAACGAAGTCCTCTTGCTACCAAAGGATGGATAATATGGATCTAAGACATAGGAGCAGTAGCAAACCCCAAACTTCAGCATACTGACTATGATATTGTTCTACTGTAGAAGAAAAATAGGCCTAAAAATATTATACATATTATATGATTTGTAGCTCATGTATCTTTAGTCTTAATTGAAATAATTCTCAGCACTCTAAATTTTAGCTAACATTTCAGGTTAGAAATCTGAATTTTATTTTTTCTGATCAATTTTTTCCCATCTCAAATAAGAAAATTCATTTAAAAATCTATCCTGAAATGTGTTGTTGCAGCAGATCAATGGGACAGGTAAGATTCATAAGGATTGCAGGACTGAACAATGGAGAAGTTGAGTAACTGACCATTGCACATTTCTTTGTAGGAAATCAATTCCTTGGGTTTTCCTTGATCATTCAGGTTAAAGGGATAACAGAAGCCAAGAAGACATTAGGACCTTTTAATGATTAACAGTAGCTTTTGAGTGTATTTTTGGCACTGTAAAACTGGGTGTTCATTTCTAATTACTTTGAAAAGGGAAAAGACAGGACTTTTCTGTCTTTATCAAACAGCATCAGAGAGAAGAGCACAAAAGCTCCAAGCTTTTCTCAAAGACTCACTTCATTACTTGCATTTTCTGTTATTTCTCTATTATTTTTTCCATTTCTCTGGCTACTGACCACACACCCAGTCTTTGACAGGCACGGAAGTTCACAGATTGCCATGTTCCAAGGGAGACATGAGCACACAGGAGTGAATATGACTTAGTGAAACATTTGTATGCACCTGGGTTTTAATCAACCACTTGTTTCTTTCCATTGCTCTGCATATGTACAACATCTGATTCCTGGCACCCAGGACCTACTGGCTACTTTCATTATTCATAGGCTTCACTTCATTTGCATAAATGAATATTTACTCAGAACGTCTTACCCCTTGGATAATACCATGGTGAGGGGTAAGGGTTAATGGTGCTTTCTTGCCAGTACACACAGGGTGAAAGCTGTCACTGGGATTCAGGGAAGCAATGTTTTGCAGGGATAGTGGGGGCAGGGGGCATTTGTAGGAGCTGAAAGCTTGTGTCATTCTTGTGTTCAAGAATCTTGCACTGACAACCAAAGGGTCTAATAAAGTTTAGGGTCATCACATTAAAGAAGTGTTATGGTAGAAGAAAGGTGCCATATAATAAGCTGTTGTGGGGACTGAATGTTTTGTGCTCTATCTGTGAAAATTGGATGTTAGCTAGAAGAACAAAGCAGAGTAATATCAAACTCAAATCTGTTCTCTTTCCCTCGTTAGTTATCCCAAACATTATCAACATTCTTCAAAGAATAGGAGTTGTGTTCTCAGAATGCCCAACACATACGTGTTTTATTAAGTAGGAATCAAATTATTTGTTTGAGAAATGAAGAACTGAACCACTATGAATTATGTCAGATTATTTTTTCCCAGTAAATGAATGTATTTGAGTGTAAGTGTTTGATAGTGGATTTTTAGTGCACTTTTACACGACTACATGCATGACCCTGTGTGTTGTTTTTCTTCCGTTCCGTTTTCCAGCTGCCTGCCCGGTTCTGTGCAGTGGCAATGGTCAGTACTCCAAAGGCACCTGCTTGTGCTACAGTGGCTGGAAAGGTCCAGAATGTGATGTGCCCATCAGCCAGTGTATTGACCCCTCATGTGGAGGTCATGGTTCCTGCATCGAAGGGAACTGTGTCTGTTCTGTGGGCTATAAAGGAGAAAACTGTGAGGAAGGTAGGATATTTATTTTCTCTGTTGTTAGTTTGTTTTCTGGGTTTGGGGCTTATGTAATGGCTAGGGAAAAAGGAAAGAATAGAATAAAAATCTAAGCATAAAACTGCTATAGCAGGTAAAAGAGGGCAAAAGCATAGTCTATCACAATTTTACTGATCTGTCAGAGTTCAGACAAAACTTCAGGCCTTCTGTATGCATTGCTTTGCAGTATTGAGTGTCTGCCACAAGTAAACCTGAATAATTCCTTTGTTGAAGAGCAAAGAAAAATCTTTTTTTATGGATTATGTTTACTGAGCAGTTTAGATATGAAATGCAGAGGAAAAAGGAGCAATGGTAGACAAAATTGTGTAGCTTCAACTTCACACAAAGCACATATCAATCACTATTAAGACAGAAACTCATGAAAAATATTTTAAAGACTTGGATATCCATGTTACTTACAGACTTAATGTGGGGCAAATTACTCCTGTTGGCTGCAGTCATATGGGATTAAGGAGAGGTAGATAGCACACATGAACAATAACTGTCCTTTAAATGCAGAAAGGCTTTTCAGGTTGAAAGTGTCCAATTCCTTGAGTATGTAGAATGAACAAATTTTTTTAAAATAACCCATGCAAAATGTGGTCATAGATTAAGCTCAATATTGGTGGTATTCACAGAGTTTTCTGTTGGAATGCACAATGTACATTGGTCTGCTTTTCTTTTTAAAATATATTACTGTGCTCCAGAGTTTATTAATCCTCCAAACTGAGAAACAGCTTGAGTAGTGAAGTGATAGGGCTGGGATGTCATGCTGTTGGGACTGAGGAGTCTGTCTGGATCATTCTGAATGGGTTGCAGAGCTGTATTGTTACTGTGTGTATCGATTTTTATCCTACACTGTAGTAAACAGCTGTCTCTCCCATCAGAAAACAAAGGGAAGAAAACTGTGGATAAACAAACCACTAAGGGTTTTATTCTCAGTCATCAGTATATTCAGGTCTGCAGTCGTCACCTTTAGGACAAGATCTTGCGTTAGTCTGAGTGAACTTGTGGTAAAAGGAAAAAAACAAACAAACAAAACAAGCCAAGCATCCTCAGTGGTGCTTGTTCAATTAATTCCTGTCACCTTCTTCCACTAAATCCTCTCAACACTGGTTATTAGAGTTTTCCTCTAGAATTTAGTTGAAGCCAAGAGTTTTTGCATTATTTTTAATGTATTACATTTTAAACTATATCCAGAAAATGCTGTAATGTTCTTTTTCCCCCCTTAGAATTGATAGCTCTCAGTTCACCCTGAGTGTATGATACTAGGAGATAGTAAAAAATTATCTGAAATGCCTTACTTTAACTATCATTCTTATCAGAATCAGAGATGGAAAAGACTGTGTTTAACATGCTCTACAGCACCCAATCTATTCCCCAGGAATGCAGAACCTTTCTTTCTGGTACTAACTGCAATTTTTGCTTGGTCTCATGGAGTTTTATGCATTTCATTGTATTTTCTGTTGTTGTATAAATGCTTGTGTTATTAGAGAGATTATGGTAGATAGCCTAAAATGGTCTTTGTTTCATTTCATTCAAGAAATTTTACCTTGCAAGCCCTTCCTCCCTCCCTTTGGTTGTAATTTCCAGCTACCTGCATGGCATTCTCTCTGCTTTCTGTTCTCTGGAATGGCTGTGGTCTGTCTGGGCCATGGATCCCCATGGATCTATCCACCTTGGATCCCCAAACTCCTGTAAGATAAATAGGCTCCTGTAGTGCTTAATCCTCCTTCTCCTCAGGTGGATGTTTGGAATGGTGAAGCAAAGACATCAGCAGCTCCAGAGAAGTTTATAGAAAGAGCCAGTGCAGGCCTTTTTGCAAAAGTGTTGTGTTAACTCCAGCCAAAATTGGGAACACAACAAAACCATCAGTCAACAGAGCTTTTTGGGAGGTGAATGGCTATGTGAGATGAAAGCATATACATTATTTAACCAACACTGTGCTTGGAAGGATAAGTTTCTTCCTAAAAAGATAAATGGGTTACAAAGGCAGGAGGTATCAATTCCAAGTGTGGAAGGGGCCCATAACTTGACAAGAAAGGTTAAAATAACCTTTTGCATATATGATTGGGAAATAAATAAGTCAATGAATTAATTTACAAATAAATAAAAATCAACCACCATGTTTCTAATCTAAAATTCCATTTCTCTTGTAAATATTTCTCACATTAATTTCAGTGCTATGTGAGAAAGGGTACACTATGAAGTGGTATCTCTCTAATTAATCATTTCATCTTAGTTAAAGTTTTTCATGAATAGAAATTTTACACTTTTAATGGTAGAATGATAGAAATAATATTTCTGTATTTATATATAATATGTGAAATCTCCTCTATTGATTTGAACTCCCAAAAGGAATGGCAAAGGTTGATTCATTTGCCATTTTCCTACTAGGATATTGAATTAGAATAAGTGGGTCAGCATTTTTTTTTTTTCTTCCCAATAGCTTTTTATTTCTGATATTCATCAGGGTTATATTGTTCAAACAATTTACCTGAAATGAAAGCGACACCGAAATCAATATTTTTGATGCACGATTTTTGCTGCATAAACACTGTTTTTCTATTAACAAATTTGCACGGAAGATGAAGTGGGGTATTTGTCAGGCTTCATTCAGTCTGCTTTGGGGGAGACACAAGTGAAATTGCCAAATTAGGTTAAGTTAAGGGTGGTTTTCTTGTCCCTTTCCTGGCTGAGTCATTTTTCAATGACATTTAACTTTGTGAGTGTAATTCATGGCTCTTTGGGGACTTCGTGGTACATATTGTTTGGAAAACTCCTTGACCTCCTTTTTTGTCCTTAAGGATATAAATTGCTTTCAGTACCTTTTTTTGTCAAATCTACAGAGGGCTCAATACTAAATGAGCTCTAATGATCTGAGCTGCCAGGGGGCTGTGAGTGCCAAGCCCAAGGTACTTGCTGAGGTGCATTCTCCTTTGTTTAAACACCAAAGAAGGTCCATTTGTAAATCCTGATGAAATACCATTGTAAACCCTGCTACACCTCAGGGCCAGAACCTCTGCAACACGAGTGAGAGCAGTTCCAGTGCAGGTAATCACATTATGCTAATTCCAACAGTGAGGATCTGGCCCGGGATGATAACTCTGAGCACGCACTAAAATAGAACGAGATTGGAGCTCGGAGAGAAAACTCTCCTCAGTTTAAACTTTGAAAGCTACTACTTACCCAGATGATAGAACAAAACAGCTGTAAAGCACATTTGTGTAGAACAAAGGACAAAGGTGTTGAGTGTGTTATCCTGTAAAACAAGGGAGATTGGGGGCTCAGGGGCATTGATAGGCTCATTCTGTAGAAATAAATCAAAGCTGCACGAGCACTGTAATTCGGGATAGAGGGAAGACAGTTAATTTATGGAGCAGAAGGTGGTGTTTTTCATATGCTCCACATTCCTTTCATTAGTGCTTTCATTTGAGAAGGAAGATGATACATTCCTGACAGGGAGAGTACATTATGACTTATCATTATCTCCTAAAGTTAGCTGTCCTATAAAGATGTTATACACGTATTACTCTTCTACATTTTCTGTTAAAATATATATTCTAAAAACGCCCAGAATAGACCAAATGTAAGGGGGAAGTAGCCTTCATCCTTAAAGTAGATTGACCTAAGTTTTTGTGTACTTTATTTCTTCATTCAATCAGACTGTTTAATCACAGTTCTGTGTCCATTGAGTTCAACAGAAATTGTATAAAATATGCATTGTGAACTTCAGACAGGTTATAGTTTGGCTAAGCACAAAGAAGGAGTAACAATACAGGACAAGCACTCTGTGTAATTTAAAACAGTTTATGAATTTATCAATTTTGAGGTGAACTACAAACCAGTCTTGGTTTACCTACAAATAAGAAATTGCATTATAATATTTTCATGTCCAATTAACTCAGCTTTAAATGTTAAAGAAAAAAAAGAAAAAACAAACTCAAAATGATAGCCAATGTCATCATTAAAATGAAAATACTTTAAGAAATGTTACAATAATTTATTCCTGTACTACTGTATTCTGAATTCAATACTACTGTATTCTGATAACTCATTTTATTGCATCTTTTATTGTGCCTGTCTCCATCCTCTGCCTGTATCTGATCTATATACTTGCTTTAAATGTTCTGGAACTAAATAAAATAGTTTGACAAGGCTCCATGTTTATAGAAAAGTTGGGATTTGAACTTTGCTTTGTTCACATCAGGTGGAGTGAAAATGTCTCTGCCTTAATTTAGAAGGATCAATTTGGAAAAGATGAGAGATAAATCACTTTCATTATAAACTCAGATCTTCCTGGAACAGCGAGAGAGAATGCAAATCATTCTTGGTCCTGCTGTTGTGAGCTAATATATACCAGTCATGAGATGAATTCAGGTTATTTAAAACATAAATTTGACCTTGGCCTTCAATTCCACAGCAAAAGGCACTTGATAAGGCCTCCATGTGGGTATTGGCAGTAAAGCATAGTATTGTTACACAGATTCATGATATAAGATAAAAATTTGGAAACTCATAATGTTACTGATAAAGTTTATTTGAAAGACAGCTTGTAACATTCCTTTATAGGATTGAAATAGCAGCTGAAATTTCATGGCATCATTTTCCATCATAACTATTTTCACTTTGTTGTTTCTCGGTTGAAATCCATGTCTGTATCTGGTTTTACTTCTTTAAGAGAAACAATCTGCTGGTTTAGAATATGTGTTGAAGTAGCCAGAGCTCTCAGTTTCACAGCTCAGCTACTAATGGACCATGGATCAAACATTCAGAAGTGCCTGAATGATTAGGAGCCTACATGAAGCTGAAAGCCACTGACATTTTGACTTCTGTGTACTTGAAGTAGCTTTCCCAATGTTCAAACAATGCTCTAACTTTTCAATATTAATAATAGCAGTTTTTATAAAGATACTCCAAATAAAAAATCCTTTAAAACTGCAAGTTATTAACTCCTTTCATAGTTGAAATACAGTACATGAGTCATTGGAGCTTCAATGTATTTCAGAAGTGTCTCCAGGTTTGTGTGGAACTCTGACTATATATATTTTTAAGTGCTATTTTTAGGCCCTCATGCTTCTCCACCACAGCATTCCTGCAGTAAACTGCACAGTCAAACCTTGCTTGATTTATTTAATGTAAAATATTAATTACTTCACTTTCCCATTCTCAGACCAGATAGTAACACGACTTGGAGAACTACCTCCATTGGCTTTATTTATCACCATGGCACAGACTTCTCAGACATTTCCCAAACATCCCCTTGCGCGAAGCGACCCCTTCTGCACACGGTTTTTGTTTTCTCCTGCAGTGGATTGCCTGGACCCGACGTGCTCCAGCCACGGGGTGTGTGTGAACGGGGAGTGTCTCTGCAGCCCGGGCTGGGGCGGGGTGAACTGCGAGCTGCCCCGAGCCCAGTGCCCCGAGCAGTGCAGCGGGCACGGCTCCTACCTGGCTGACACGGGGCTCTGCACCTGCGACCCCAACTGGATGGGCCCCGACTGCTCCGTTGGTAAGCAAAAGAGCTGCTCCTCGTTTCCCATCATGTTGCTGTTTGGTTGAAAGGTTAATACCTATGGCAACCTTGAAATGCAGGATTAATTGAGAAAGTCGCCTTCGTGACGCGATTGGGCTTGTTTAATTTTGTTGGGAAGAAGTGTGTATATACCTCTGTATAGATATCATATATACCTCTATATAGATAGAGTATATACCTCTATATAGATATAATATATACCTCTATATAGATATAGTATATACCTCTGTATAGATAGAGTATATACCTCTATGTAGATATAGTGTATACCTCTAGATAGATACAGTATATACCTCTGTATAGATATAATATATACCTCTGTATAGCTAGATATCTCTGTATAGATATAATATATACCTCTATATAGATATAATATGTACCTATATAGATACAATATATACCTCTATGTAGATATAGTGTATACCTCTATATAGATATAATATAATACCTCTGTATAGATACAGTATATACCTCTATACAGATGTAATCTATACCTCTATAAAGATATAATATATACCTCTATATAGATACAATATATAACTCTATATAGATATAGTATATACCTCTATGTAGATATAGTATATCCCTCTATATAGATATAATACATACCTCTATATTGAGTATATATCTCTATATAGATACAATATATACCTCTATATAGATATAATATATACCTCTGTATAGATACAGTATATACCTCTATGTAGATATAATATATACCTCTGTATAGATATAGTATGTACCTCTATATAGATATAGTATGTATATAGATATTTTCACGACATTCCTAAATTGGGGCTGTGGGGTGGGTGCAGGTTAGGAGTTTGTGTTTCGTTCTAACACTGATTCTCTTTTAGACTGAAAAAGTTAGGTAAGTGTACTTCTGTTTCCCAGCTGCAAATGAAAATGTCCACCATTTCTGTGAAAAAAATACAGGGAACTTTGCTTTTACATACTCAGTTGAACCTTGAGATGGTGTTGTAGGTCAAAACCAAGTCTCTCAAAACAATATTTACATTTTTCACAGTTATTCAGTTATTTCCTGAGGTTAATCAGCTGGCATACCCCACCAGTGACATGAATGTCAAGATGTGTTTTCTGCTTTATGGATAAGCAGTCAGAAAAATTTAAGAATGAGAGTTTCCCTGCCACTTTCTTTGGTGATGCATGGGGCAAAAGACCCTTCTGTTTATCTGCAACTTCAGCAGGCAGAGAACAGTAGAATTTTTGGAGTGAGACACTGGATAACTGACCATGTTAGTAATAGGAATCCAAAATCTCTCCTTGGAAAGTGACTTTTACCCATCATTCTAAATGACCCTGAATTGCTGCCATTCTCTGCCAAATGAGTGTTAGGTGAGTTTCAGTCTCAATTCTTAGCAAATCAATATCTGTCAAAATCCCCCACGGTCCAGGTTTGAGTAAAGCAGAGCCACCTGCTCCCCTCCTTTGCTGCTGGGGACAGCACCTGTGACACGTTTGTGTCTGCATGGAGGATGCAGCTCTGCAGGTCTGACCAGCATACACTGGCAGATTTTTTAAACTGATGCCTTGGACTGGCTACCTAGAAAAGAGGCTAGACAGAGTTAGAGAATAAAGTGGGTATTTGTTAAAGGCCTTCAATAGATCCACCTTGGGCAGTCAAAGGCCCAGCAGAGACTACACCCAACATGGACAATGGTAACGAGTTTTTCAAACAGGTATAATTTGGTCCATTTACATATCAGGGGTTGATCCTCCAATTACAGCTTTGGGTAATGAAGTCACATTCCCCCAGTTTGCTCCCCCCAAATTCACTTCTGTTTGTACATCTCAAGGCCTGAGGCTGTGATGGTGTCCTTGATTTGCAGGCCTTGAGGGATTGTTTCATCATGTGTAGACAGTAGCTAACATTTTATATGGAGTTTAGACACAGCACAGGATTTGAAAAATATAGAGGCATTTATATTAAAAATTATAAAAATACAAGTGCATTTGAAAAATCTTAAGGCGTCAAAGCGACTTTTAATTTAGTTTGCTTTTAAACAAGAATTGAATGCCGATTTCCATCAGCGTGTGAGCGGGCCAGCTTTGGCGAGGCTGTGGTTTTGAGCAGAGGTGCTGCTGTGGTGCTCCCCGTGCCCTGGGGCTGGCTGTGACTGCTGTGCTCTCTCCTAGAAGTGTGCTCCGTGGACTGTGGCACCCACGGCGTGTGCATCGGCGGGGCGTGTCGCTGCGAGGAGGGCTGGACAGGAGCGGGCTGTGACCAGCGTGTGTGCCACCCCCGCTGCACGGAGCACGGGACTTGTAAAGATGGGAAGTGTGAATGCAGAGAGGGCTGGAATGGGGAGCACTGCACCATTGGTAGGCAAACGACAGGCACCGAAACAGGCACATATTGCTTTCTTTTCATAAATCGTAGAGACATAGTTACTGTCGTGGACTGTAATGGGCTGTTCCCTTAAGGACCCAAGCGCTCTCAGATATTAACCCTGACCCCAAATATGTTGGGGGAAATGCAGATAGGCTCTTGGAATCATTTCAAATCAGAAAAAAAACGGTTTAGAGAGGGAAAAAAAAAACCAAAACCAACACAACAAATTCCGCATTAGTAAGTAAATATGTAACAAATGTTATCAACAATTACAGCACATGGTACTGTGGATGATATCTCAGTATCATCTGAGCCTGAATGCTTTTCAAACTTAACTAAACGTTCCTTTGTGTGAATGGCCTCTTTTTTAATTTCCCAGCCTGATGCATCAGTGCTCTCCTGCTGTGGTCCATCACACATGAAACACACCCTCAGCAGCAGCACCCCGGGCAGGGCTCGGGTGCTGGGGGTGTTTGTGCTGCTGCTGGCACAGGAGCAGCTCCCTGGCTGTGCTGGGACAGTGGCCCTGGTGTTCAGAGACAACGCCAGCACGGGAGGACCGTGGGCTGCTGGGAGCCCCTTCCTGAGAGCCTGCAGCTCACTGCAGCCTCAGCCTCAGCGTCAGTCTCAGCTGGGCTCTGTCAGCCTGGGAAGTTCAAAAAGGTCATCCTTTTACAAAACAATGATGTTCTATGTTCTTAATTACTGTGCTTGAAAATTTACTCTGAAGAGGAATTAATTGTTCCGAAGTGAAGTTCTTTATTTTGTCTCTGCAAGCAGTCAGGCAGTCTGTTTGGATTGTTTTGAAAATTCACTCAAAACAAAGGAGAAAACAGTCATTTTCTCTGAGCTCTAATCAAAAATGGGAAATTCTCAGTGATCACATCCCTTTTGAAAAGTCTGAGCAGATGTATCTGGAACAAGAGTATCCCATCTACTGAGACTGTGGGATTCAGGCAAGTGTGTTTTTCTCCAGAGAATTTTTTGAGAACTGTGAAGTATGCCTTAGAAGAAATCTGGTGAGTCCAAATCCAAAGTCATGTTGTTTTCTTTACCTTAAGGTGGTGAATTTAAGCAAGAAAAGAGTAGGTCACTTGAGATTTTCATGGCAGTCAGGGACCCTAATGGGACAGTCCTATTACAAGTGAATTGTTATTTCTTTACTTAAACGTATGGCGAGATTCTTGCATCCCTCAAGCTGTTTTTCTTTTTCATTCCCCTCTGATTTCTCTTTGGATATACAAACCATTTCCAATACACACGAGTTGGAAATAAAAGTATACTCCTATTGGAGAGACTGAAAAAAAAAAATTATACATATTTTCAGGACATTATCCTTTGATGTTGTGGTGCTGCATGCTTCCACCACACTGTGCTTATATGATTTAAATCAAAGCTTTTATGACTGAACACTTTGTGACCAGCACAGATGCAGAGTGTTCTTTTCATAATTGCTTTCAGACTTCCATCATGTCAACATACCTCTGCTAGATTAATCCAGGCATTTTGTTTTCAAAGTTCTTCCCAGATCTTTACAAAATGCCTAGTATATAATTTTTCATAAAATTCTGTAATAATTGCTTATTTCAGAAGTTGATGCTTGGCACTAAATTTGTTTTGCTGTATAATCTCTTAGTAATGTGCCGATGTTTAGAGGTAATTAGTGTATGTAAAGTCTTCATTACTGTGCAGACAAAAAGATGCCTTTTACCAAGATCTCAAAAGTATGCTGAAAATTGCAAGCTGAACTAGTGAACTCTGAAGTGAGATTTTAAGTCTAATTTTCAGAGCTTTGAACTAGTTATCTTCCTTATTATTGATGTATATAATCAGTTCTTTCCAGAGGAAGGGTGATACTTCTAAAGCGATTAAAATATGCGTAAGCTTTTTTTGTTTGGTATGTATCACACAGATTTCCTTGAAAATTAATGTGGTCCTGCCTGTGGCAAAGATGAGACTAGTGCAAAAAAAATCAGGTATGCCCTTCTAGTTATTATGGATGAAATTTGTGCAGTCAGAAGTTGTCTGTTGCATGCAGACAGATATTCTTGTGACAGGCCTGTATTAGTAAGAATTTTCACATGGTCATGTCCTGAGGCCATTTATAAAAGCACAAAGGCTGATGCCAGGAATGGGATTGAGTTCACAGGGACAACTCAGTGTGACCTTACTGGTTCATGTTACATGGAGCTGAAACACAGAGCTCAGAGGAAAAGGATGGTAAAAGGGATTTTTCTCAGTATTGGTATGAAATTTCTAGAAGTTACCACTGGAAAATTTTTGCTTAGAGTGAATTGATACTTTGGTACAACGGTGAGTTGCTCAAGATGTTTTAAATGTTGATGTGAAGAATTAAAGTGCACTTAAATTTTACAGAAACTCACTGTCATTTAGAGTACTGCCTTTATGGTTTGATTTTCAACTGAAAGGCTGACACACCATTTAATGTCAGAATTACTGAGGAGTGTCTGCCTAAAAAGACGCCACAAATTAGTCCTTTCTGGAAGGTATCTGACAAACTGCACAGTCTGTTTGTCCTAAGGCAGAAAATGCAAATCTTGCAGGAGAAGTTATTTACTCTGAATTTCCATTTTTGGTCCACCTAACCTGAAATGAAGTCAGCAGAAAAACTTGCTTTGATTCCAGTGACTTTAGGCCAAGTCCACTTAGAACAAATTGATCTGTGAAGAAGAAAAGGAGATTTCTATATACAAACCATTTTCTATTGTTTGTGTTTCTTTACCAGTTTCTCTGTGCTATATTTACATGGCAGTGGAAAAGAAATCATCATAGCAACCTGCAGGTATCCAAGTTCATTCAGGATATTTCATTCTATCTAATATCAAATTAGGTTTTAATAGATGCTTGACAAAATGCACACTCCTTGTCATTTCATTGTTGAGTATGTAAGCTCAAAAGTTCTAATAGAACTGCATTTTTTCTCTCTGAATTTCCTGGGTTAAGAAAAGCACTCAGAAAATCCTCCCAGAGCAGCAGTGTGAGCTCAGTGTTAGCACAGTGTTTGTGCAAAGCAGCTTTTGCCTGTGTGCAATAGAATTATGTATAAGGATCAATGCAAATAGAACTGCATGTGTGTTCCAAGTTACACAGATTTTGATAAATCTATATCCAAATAATATAAAAGTGAAAGGAGTGGGTGTCTGGTCTTGCTCAGCTGCTGTTTGAAGCAGAGCAGAACTTCAGTTCGCTTTGCTACTTCAGGTAAGGAAAGAAATTGCTTACTGGAGTGGTGATAAAGAAAATTAATCTTTTCCCAGTGCAAAAATAGACCTGTCAGGATATGTTTATTAAGTGATTACTATTCATTGATTGCAATTATGCAGGAAGTTATAACTAAATAATAGAGGGTAATCTAGATGAAAAAAATATTGGAAAACTAATAACAAAGTGAAAGAAAGGTATAGAAGTTGTTAATCTTGAACCCATTTCATGACAGAAATTTAAGATGGAGGATTTAGCTTTTCCTTGAATCATCTGAATGTTGTTAAAGCATGCTGTTATAAAACAGATCTGTTACTTTCACTGAAAATAATATCTGGATGTTGAAAACTCTTGTTTCTAAATGCTTGCAGAGGATGTTCTGCATATAAACTGTCAAGATAGCATTCCAAGGACAGTGTGATATATATGGAGATCTTATGAAACAGTCAGAAATACCATTTTAAAAGTGTAATTCCATCTGTAATTCATATCCCTGGAGCACTTAACTCTTATTAAGTTATTGGTAAAAATCTCACTGGGAGACCAGTGAAAGCAGGATTTAATCCTAAATATTTACAAGTAAAATTTAAATGTCTGCAAGTGGATCTTTTAAGGTGAGCTCTGACCTGAAGGTGATATATGAGGTTTTCTTTGTGGCTGCCTGTCATATTCCCAAGCCTTGCTCTCGTCTGCTCATGTCCTCCATTAGATGGAGGTTAAGCACTCCTTTTCAGACAGAAAGTGGGAAAAGATTATACTCAAGAGTATTTGGTAATGTGGATACTCCACTGCAGATTTTAATCCAGATAGTTCTTGTATTTTATGTGGGCTTTTTTGGTTTTTGATGTGAATGAGCTGTACCCCTGGTACAGACATTGAAGCTGAACCTCTGCCTGCCTGCCTGCCTGCCAAAACACAAACAGGGGAGGAGTCCATCTCTTCAGGCTCTGCTTGGGTTCATTTAGCTTAGAAAAGACACTTAAGATCAAGTCCAGCCATAAACCTCACGCTGTTCTGGCCTTGGTACTGCTTTCTGGAATCTAATTCCAGGGGATCAGCAACTTTCCCCCATGGTCTCCTTGGTCCTTGTACTAAAACTCTCAAAATTGTAGAACAAGTTCCTTAGTAAAGAAGGGGGTTGGAAAACTGTATTAGCTCTGTATCTTCTGTGTTTTCAGGGCCTTGCATAAAGGAGAAAGATCTGAAAGAAGCTAGGATTCTGTCACCTATGTAATAGAAAATAACCCAGTCTTTTCAGATGCATAAAAATGTACTGGGGAAAGAAAAGACTTTGTGTCCACGATAATTTAAGAAGTTTAAGTTATAGCACAAGATATTTGTGTTCAGAAAAAACATGTTACCAGTAAATGAAAAAATGAAGGAGGTTGTCCAAGCAAATTGGAATTCCTCATCAATGGAGTTTTTAGCAACCATTTGGACAAACACTTGTCAGAATAACAGAGGTAACTCATCCTGCCCTGGGGCAGCAGGCCCACCAGGAAATCATCGTGAACTCTCTTCCAGTCTCCTCTTAAATGAGCTTAGGAGGAAGCATTCCTTCTAAGGACTCTCCTTTTAATAGCCTACCTTAAGAGTTGGGCTGTCGTTACCTTTAAGAATCCAGTGCCACTGTCGGAAAGGAGAATTGATAATTTACCCAACCAGGGAGACTAATCTATGTGTTCTGTATGTGCAGAACAATGAGTTGTCAATGTGGATATTGAGCCACTCTGAAACATCCAAATAAACTCACACCCAGTAGGTAAATACTTTAAATATTCTCCCTTTAAAGGTGAGCACTGTGTGGACTGTATTCCACCTCTGGTTTTAATAAAAACATTGTTTACTAAAAACTTTACCCCCCTGAGGGCTTTGAGGTGACCTTTCCAGCTTTTAGACTTGTTTATATTTTCTATCAGCAGGCTGGGATACCGTAAGTGTAAAGATTTAGTTCTTTACCTTATCATGGACTCAATAATCAATAGAAACATTAATAATGTGGCTTTGTGTTATCTTTGGATATAGCAAGATATTTTTGTCCCATGATAATGCTCTTTGTGTCAAAGATTTTTTTTCTTCTACTACTGATTTCTCTTGTTGTAATTACAACGGTAATGATTCAAAGATGAGGCAATTTTCAGGAGAAATGGAAAGTGTGTGGGAGGAGGCAGTGGAAAGCCATCGTATCTGACAAAGAGCAATTTAGAAGGAGCTAGATATATTAGACTTTGCCAATGGATTTCTAACTTAAAATTAATCTGTAAGAGTTTATAACCTATCAAGGCATAAAAAACCCTCTAACAATGATGACACGAATTTAGATTGCACACTCTGAGGAGGGAGGAACACTTTTTTTTCATTTCATTTGAAAAATGTATAGAATATTTAAGTCATGACCACTTTTCATTACTGCTGATACAGAAATATGTTGGTAATATATATATGATGACATGACCAAAAATGTTTGAGATGTTGGGTGTTCCTGAGTGTGCAGATTCCAGTTCATCACCTGTATCACCCTTGTGTACACCTGTGTGTAACTGTGCACACAGTTATCCCACTGTTTTACACCTGGAAGGAGATTTCTCTGATGCAGCCTTTTGGGTACGTGGTGCCAAGCATTCATTGGAGTTTAGGAGTTGTTCCCCCTGTGCCTCTTCAGCAAAGCAGGAGCAGCAGGTACCTGATGAGGCAACCTAAGAGATTCAGTTATTTCTGTCACTCACTGCACATCATTCAAATTTTCACTTCAAACACAGAAGGTAGAAATCTTCCTTATAGGGTGGAATTTTGGAAACATATGTTATGTCATGTTACATTTTATAACCAAAGCTAAGGAAATGGACTCATCACTTGGATAAATATATGCTCCTCTAGTCCAACATCTCTGTGCTTCAGTAAAGGTGTGAGTTTCTGGTAAATAAATTTCTGCCTGGAAATCTGATGCTTCTTATCTAGCCCAGTTACATTTGCTATTGAGGTGCTTTGTGGGTTGCCTCATCTTTGTCATCTTTTATTTCACCTCCAAAACTTCTGAATAAAATCTCTTGGCTGTAGAGTCCCCAGATTCCACACTATGTAGATGGCTCTTGCTTGGGATTTCTGCTTCTGGTTTGTAACTTTGCGAATTTCTGTGCTGAAAACTGAAATACACCAGCTACTTTTGTGGATCAGGGATGAGTAAACTTTGTAAATAATTTCTGTAGCACTAAGGAATCCAGAACTACAATATGCATCTACTTAATTTTATCATAGCTGAGCAAGGTAGCTGATTATGAATACTTGGAAGGAAGCATTCTGGGTAGAGATTTATGTATAGTGAGAGTGGTTTGACTTTTAAGGAGTTTAGAAAAAGAATTCCTTTTCACTTACAGAATTTACAGGGGGCAGCTGGGGATCTTTTTTGGCTGAAAGGCAAGCTTATTCATGAGGAAGAACTTTCCTGTTTGCATTCTTTGCTGAGGGCTTCCTGTAAATGATTGAAACATGTCACAGCTCAGTGTCAGAACACTTGAGCAGCTTTTTTTCTTTCTCTTTTTACAGAATATTTGCAGAACATGACCTTATTTCTTTCCTTTCTAGCCCAAAAAATTTAATGAGTATGTTTTTCCGCTAAACTTCCTGCATTTTGTCTGGTACTTCAAAGGTGCACCCAGAAGATACTGGTGAATAGTTTCCCAAACTAAAACCACATTTCTTTTTTCTCCTTTTGGAGGGGCTTTTACATGAGTTATATTGATTTTCTGGCCAATTCTTGAACTCTTAAAAGACCACAAAAAGTGAGGGAGGGCAATCAATCAGGGAGCTGATCTAACTTCTGAAAGGGCAGAGCCGATTATGCTGCTCAGAGCCGTATTCCCAGAGCCAGACAATCTTCTTCTTCTGCAGATAATATTTTCTGTATTATTTTGTACCCTGTGGTGTCAAGCAGAGCTTCAGCAAGGGAGTGAATTACACAGTGTTGCTGGAAACAAAACAACAAAGACAGGGGAATGCTTATGAGAGGTCAGTGGCATGGATTGTATAGAGATAGAAAGGTAGAACTGGATCTTGAGAAACAGACATATATATACATATATACAGTATTTATACTTACTAAGAAAAGAAGACAGAAGAGAAATTGTTCTCTTTTGTGTTTCTTGTCCATCCTTTTGACACCTGCTGTTCACATTACTGTTAAAGATACCCTTTCCTTGATCACTTGAATTCTTGCTTATACATTCTCAAGGCATCATTCTTGCATCTTCAGTATCAGTTTCACATAATCTTTCATGCTTGAAGATGCAAATAAAGTCAAATGTGTTTTGCCTGACTGCTGCAAACTCTGTGGAATAATATTTCAGATGCAAAGCTTTGCAAAGGGTTGTGGGGTTTTTTTCCAGCTTCTTGCCAATTTAATATCAAATTAACAGTAGGATGCATTAGAAGTTAGAGACTTGTCTTCCTAAGGTATTTGATGCTTTTGAAATTCACTACTCAATATTTTCCTAGTTTAATGTTGTATTAAAAATATTAATGTCAGAAATAAAAAGGAAAAAATGGTCTCTGTAGCACCTCTGAGGTGTCAGTTCAGGATTTTGCCGTGTGATCTATTTAGGGCTTCAGGGGAAAATGAAACTATTGAAAGCCTTCTCTTTAAGCTGTCTGTTCTCTCTTGTGCAGTAACTACTCACAGAGGATGAATACACACTGATGCTGAATATTGATACATCCTTCTTTCACTAAAAGCCCTTACTTAGACAGTTTTTTAACAGATCTTAAGGAATGAATATGGGGACTTGTTCAGAGCACAAGTTACGAGGTATCATGAGCCATTCTTATTGAAGAAAGTTTTTACAAAATTTATGTTATCCAGCTCTTTTCTCTTGTTCCTTCTTTCTTTCCATCCCTGTTCTGACCTGCTTATGAAATGCTCAATAGGATAATGATGCTTCTGGAGATTATTCCTGTCTGTAGCCTCAGCCTATTTCATTTTACATACAGCTTTTCTATACATAAAAAAACCAAAGTTTGCTGTCCTACAGAAAATATTATAATATAATATAATGATATATCTCATTTGCCCGAAGAAATTACAAACATAATTTGGGTTACTGAAATGTAAGAGCTGAATACAAGCTTGAGTATTCTTAAAGGCATTTGGATCTGATGTTTTAGTCCATGTTCATCTCTTCATGTTGAAAGTGAAAATAATTGGAATGATCCTGAGGTCGCTGTTACCTGATTTATAGCTGCCAAGAGCTTGTGACCAACTGAGTAGATTTCTACAATTTCCAGCACATTCTACTGCCATGTTTTCAGTGATGTAGTGCTGATTGACATATTACTGTCCATCTCAGGCTGTCAGTTGTCTTCAAAACACATCCATGCTGGGACAGATGGAGACAAAGCAGTGCTGGTGTCTCATTAATCAGCACTTCAGAGCCATGCTGCTGAAAGCCAAAGGAAAAGCAGGACATGATATATTAAGGTTGCTGTGTTTGTTGTCATCCCCTCTTCATTCACTAACGGGATTAGAGCAGAAAGGATTCCTGGCCCAGCTGTTCCCTGAGGATTTTCAGCTCTGAGAGCTGACTCTGAGCACTGCACACTTAAATATTTCACTCAAAAAAGTACCTCTCTTAAGCAGTTAAGCTGTTTTCATGGAAAAGTAGCAAGTTTGCTTTCACAAAGGCTTCACTGTGACACGGATCAAAACATTATCCTTAATGAAAATTTAGGCAGGGGAGACGTGGCTGTCTGCTTATCCACGTAAAGCTTTTCTCCCCTTGCTCTATGACACTTAAAAGATATTTTTACTCCTGCCTTACTGTGATCAGCCAGCTGTGTGGCCCATGAGTGCTGCGTGACATCTGGGATGGATTTTCTTGTGCTGCCTCTCTGGTTTTTGGGATCTGGGCAACAAATCCCAGATGTTCAAGTGTCAAAGAGTCTCTAGGTTCTCTCAAACGTGGTTTGCAAAGCAGCCCCCAGGTCCTGCCCACCTCACTTGCACTCCCTCTGTTCCACAGTACCTCTTCAAAGGCCATGAGTGTCCTGCATTCTGGAACTAGGGAGCTATAATTTTAGCAAAAAACCATCTAAGTATTTCTTTTTTTCTAATCCCACTGTGTTAGTTTCTATTTGCAGTTTTTTACAGTCTAGTGCAAAGCATGTTGATCAAACTCAGCATCAATAGACAGTGACCTGCTTTTAAAATGCTGTAAAACAAGATACCATGAAAATAGCTGTGAGAAAAGATTTAGATGTTTCTTTTTAAATGTTCTGGCTTGATTAGATTGAACTACATGAGCTAATAGTTAATTGTTCATATATTTGAAAAGTATAAACACTTCTAACATTTCAGTATATTTATACATAAACCCATATAAGGATTCATTTCTTCCCTGTTTAATTATAAAATTTCAGATGAGTATTTTTTTAGGTAGATGTTGGAAGACTAAAGTTATTCAAGAGTTTGAAAAATAAGTAAGATTCATAATTCATCTGGACCATATATGTTTTCATTTTCCTTCAAGTTGTTTTTCATAGCATTGAACAACTGAGCTAAGGAACCACAGTGCATCAAGGTGCAGTCCCTGTTCTGAAGAGAATTAGTAGGGATAATAAGAAATAAATGTAAGGTTGTAATTGTGATTAAAACCATTCTTTTTAATTAAAAACTAAATCAGTTTGTAGTGGAAAATATTACTAAATTGCTAGGTTGTGGTTTTAGCTTAGAAGCAATACTAAGAGGACAATTATTCAAAAGCACAAATTAACAAAAAAAAAAACCAAAAAACTGTTTAGTAATAGCATTTTTTGCCTGGATCATGGTGGTTTATTGATTTTGAAAGTGGTGCTGCTTCAAATACTGTGATTTTCCAATTGTTAGGAATCAAAAGGGGTTGGTGAATTTCTTGTGGAAGGAGCTTCTCAAGAATAGCACTGAAGCTATTTTTGTAAATTCAGCATGTGCAAACACCAACCCCTAAATGTCCCAGAAGATGCTGACTGTCCAAAAACAGAGACACATTAGTACAGATGAGAGAACTGGCTTTCTGTTTTAACCACGGGGAATTCCAGAGAGCAGAACTCAGTCCCTAATGCAGCATGTTGCCATCCACCTTTCAGCACAATTTAAATACAAACTGATCTGTCTGCTTTCCATTTGATAAAGCAAGGCAAAATGGGTGGATGCTGGGTTACAGATCACTTCTCTCTCAAACTAAGAGGAATTAGCATTATAACATTCAGTCTTACAATGGAAGATAGTGTGCTCAGAATTAAGTAGTTCTATTTTAAAAAGGGTGTTTCTCTTCCCCTTCTGAATTTTATTTTTAAATTGTAGAATCCCTTTCATTTGGACCATAATACCTTTATGGTAAAGCAGGAAGCTGTGAATAATTATTTGTTCTTGAAAAGTGAATGAATTTGTTAAAATCTTTGCAGATTCTGATTAATCCTCTTTTTTTTTTTTTTTTTTAAGAGTCGTTTTTTGACAGTACAGGAAGAGCAGTAGCAATGTGCCTTTTCTCCTTTCAAAAACAGTTGAAAAGATGTTTTAGATTTAAGACACAAAATCACTGCATAGGAGTGTGTTAGGATTCTGAAATGAAGGTTAATGTTGCTCCCATGTGGCATTGCTAATAGCTGAATCAGGGTGGGGGAAGTAGAGTGACACAGATTTTTAGATACAATTCATCTTTTTATTGGCTTTCAAATAGGGGTAAAACTGCTTTTTTGTTACTGTCTCCCTTGGATCTAACAAAAAAAAAAACTTTAATCCTCTTAATATATCCATATATATATCCATATATAATATATCCATATATACCTTCATTGTGTCCTGTGAATGTTTGATACATTTTTTTATCTCCAAAATAAGTCAGAAATATTGATTTAGAGTGGAGAAAGCCTGCCATATTTAGAGACCAGGGTATCCAAGTCAAGGTCACCCTGTTTGTGAAGGCTGAATGGACACTGGCTGATTTTTCCTTGGAATCTTCTGTTGTATATTCCATAACAATTTTGATTCCTTGTATGCTGAGTAAAGGAGTGAATTAAAATCGCTCAGACCCTCCCTTAATTACAAACAGTAGTTCATATACTTAATCAAAAGGGTTAATTAACTATGAAATACCACTCAGCAGACTTTTTGGATACGCTGAAATGGCTCCTAAAATTGTTAATATTTCCATTCCACATTAAAGTTTTTTTTAAAAAATTGCAATTAAGACAATGCTTATTACAATCTAATTATATCCCCGTTCCTTTTAATCTTTCAATCTTCCATACACAAAGAATATGCTAAGTAAAATCTGTCATCTTTGACCAGTATTTGTTTTTCTAGTTACCATGAAATTCCTAAGATCCTCATTAACTAATTTAAAAGCATTTACTGCATGGAAATTTTGAAGTATGAGATGCTTTGAAGGGAAATACTTATTCAGCAGAACTGGGGGGATTTAACATGTGTGCCTTCCATTGCAGACTGCATCTATTTAGTGAACTTTTATAGTTACAGTTCCCCCTGCTTATTAAGGATTTTTGACAGAATTCCTGAGATTAAACACTGCAGTTTTAAAAATTCCTAGCAAGATGTGTATAATGTTTCTGATTTCTGAAGTGAGCATTCCTATTGATACTAAATGGGAGATTGAATAAAGTTATTTGCAGAATATATACCCAGATCTTAATAATTTTCTGTATTTTAATGCTTGAGAAGGTAATAAAATCTGAGGAGGGATGTCACTCAAAAATGAACAAATGACAGTGAAGTGGAAAGGAAAATGTCGGTTCTCATCAGTGTTGCTTCTGAATTTTTGTCCTGTGACTAAAGATTATAGGTTTATTAAAGATGAACTTCCACAGGGCTACTGCTACTGATCCCTTACTTGAATGAGGTAACTTCAGCCCAGCCTAGAAAATAATGACAGAAAGTGGTTTCCTTCAGAGTGAGAAGCAATGAGCATGCTGGAGGACCCACATAAAAGTCTTGTGTTGACAGATTTGTACCTTGAGGAGCAAGGCTGTGTCACAAAACTGCAGGAGAGCTTTTCCAGTGAGTGACACCGCTAAAAAGGATTTTTGCAGAAACTTCCTGAGTGCTCAGAGCAGTTATTAGAGTAAATTGGATATGCACTGTGCCTGATTAAGCATGTTCCCACATACGTGTTTCCCCTGAAAGCCAGAGCTGTCCCCGAGTTCACTTTGCTTGTGATCCATGAGATCCTACAGAGTCAGACTGCTCCCAGCCCTGGGGAACATTCTGGTGTTGCAGGGTGTTCCCTTGTCAGCTGCTCGTGGCACACGGGGGGAACCTGCTGGAAATCCTCTGCACTCTGAGCAGTGGGGAAGGGCTGCACACTGCTCAGGTTCCCAGCTCTGAACGAATGGTCATTAGCTGAAGGAAAGCCTAATTAATGAGTTCTAACATGCTCCTTGAAACGTGGTGGTGGTTGAGCTATAAGCAATGGACAATGACACCATACCCCATTGAAATTATGGGAAACAGGCAGAGTGGGGTAGCCTAAATTATCATTTTATTTGGACACTAAGGATCAATAATGCTGGCCTTCAGGGCAGTCTCATATTCTAGTACCTTTTCCCTGGAACTTTTCTAAGAAAAATAATAACCTGGATAGAAAAGAAAAATTTCTTTGACCTCTGTTATGTTTAGAGATACTGTGAGCTACTCACATATTTTCAGCATTGCAAAGAAGGAGTTAATTGCACAAAACTGTAGCAAATTATCTTTTAGATGTCCCTTGCATAGACTGTAGATTTTCATCATAATCATAATTACTATTATTTGTTATTGGAAATTCCTTTTAACCAATCTTTATTTCTGCTTTTCCTTGTTTTGTTGGGTTTTTTTTAACTAAAGCAAATATCCTGACAATACACAGCTCTGCACTTTTTTACTTGACATGAATCAGTGAATGAAGTTTATTAATTCAATGTACTGATTGTCCTGGTCACACAATCCTATTGCAGCTGAGGCAGGGTGGTCCAGATTTCTTGGCTGCATTTCCCACTCCCTTACCTTGTGTTTCTCCTCCTTAGTGCTCCTGGAAAACAGTCCCAGTGTAAGAAGTGACAACCTGCCTGCCCCGGGATGGCTTAAAAACTGTCAAATACAGAGGCAAGGCAATCAAGAGTCTCATTGGTGCTTCTGATGGCTGCTACAGAGAAATGGAAAATAAATGCTCTGCCCAGCAGCAGAAAGACTTAAGTATTCGTTCCAGAGAATTAAGGACACTTGTATTGAGGCGAGGGGAGGAGCAGAGCCATCAGTTGCCTGGTAGTAAATATGTTTAATGTAAAGCAAGCAGAGCTTAAAGAGCTCTTTTCTCTTCCAAATTTCTTCCAAGCACAGATTAAATACTCTTGGCTTTCTTGGGGGTGAGATGGAGAAGATGATCTCCCTTGTAGATCAAAATCACTTTCATAGATTTATTTAGTATTTAAATATCAAAGCAACTGGCAATATCTGAAGATTATGAGGTTTCTTCCTTCACCACATAGACAGATAAAAAAGAAACAAAAAGAGAACTGTTTTATGCATGCAGGATTTAAACCATTTCATTTGTGAACACTACATTTTTATTTCTGTAGCTTTTATTAGTTATTTGTGCAGTTGGTAGATATAAAAATGGGAAACAGTATGATATTCGTGAGGCTTATGCATATTGACAAGGGATGTAGAATGGTGCCTTGCACTTTAGAATTAAAGGGATGTTTATAAAGTATATTTTACATACTGAAATATTCATCCTCTCTCCTATATCTGCCAAACAACTCAGCATACACAAATACTCACATAACTCAGAATACATTGCTTATCTATTTTAATTTGTTTTGCCTACATTGCCCATGAGGTGGAATACTGCTCCTAGGTCACAAGCATTATTTCATACTTAATATTTGTATATATTCAAACTTCATAAATTCTAGCCTTAACAAACATGTGAGATATATTTATTTTAATAATCAAATACTTATTATTTTTTGTCACTTGTAATCATATTTTAGTGCCATGAAGATTTAGGATTGCTGCAAGCCAGAAGGCATATGAGAAGCATTTAGTGCATTGCTACTATTTTTCATTCCAGACTGTTCCACAGTACTTCATAAAAACTTCTGGTTTCTTCTCTGGCACTTTCTTTAGGTTTTTCTTTTGGACAATTGGAATTTTGGAACTCTGAAGTCCAAACCCATGCAGTATGCAGCTATTTAATGGAATCAATGTGATTAAGACTTTAAGAAGATCAGCTGCAAAATATAATTCACATGCCTAAATAGTGCATTTCATCCTGAAGGGATTCCAAAGTTCTGTACCAAATTTAAGGGACAGAATGTACTAATCTGCCACACAGTAATAGAGGAAACTGCCTACTTCTGTTAAGGCTCATATTTATTCTTCTGTTAGAGATAACCTGTGCACTTACACGGGATCAGCATTTACATACCTGAAAGTTAATTGCTAAATTATAAATTCTATGCAGGCATTAATATCTAATGAATAGCAAGCAATTATATTTAAATAATGCCTGAGAAAACTGGGATTCCCTGCCCTGAGAATTATGAAATATAAAGCTCTAAAACCGAAGGGATCATAAATAATTAAGTTTATAAGGGATGTCAGCTGGTCCAACCTCTCCTTCAAAGTCGGGTGGTTTTGAGGTCAGACCCCAGACTCGGGTCCATAGGTTTTAGGGCAGACTCCCTACAACCCCCCTGCAGGCTGTTACCTCTCAGTGCCCTTGCTGTGCATCCTCTGCAGTGTATTGAGCTGCTTAACCAGTTTAGAACATCTTCTTCTTCTTCTCACTGCAGCTCCCTGCTTGTGTATTCGTGTGTGTGTGCACAAATCCCATTCCCTCACATTACTGAATTCAAACTGAATTTGCAATACTGATGAGAACTACTATTAAGTAGCACTGACAGAAGGGGAGCAGTTCTGTTTGGTCACTCTAAATGCTAACTTGGCTTCCTGGGCATTTTGATTGACTTTAACTCCTCAGTTTGTAAAGTTTTTCTATGTTAGAGTCATGGTCAAAGAAATGCAATTAGAATTTGGAGAAAAAGTGTGTAACACGTGATTTTTATTTTTTATCTTATGTGGAGGTTCTCATCTAAGGAGGAAAGGAATTCATTCCTCCTCCATGCAATATGTGAAGGATTTGTGAAGTGAAAATGTATTTTGAAGCTAATGATTGAACTGAGAATGTCTTCCTACAAAAATCATAAATTGCATTAAGTCCAGATTACATTGTAATTAGGTTAGATATTCTTTCAAACTTGAAGTCAGTGTTTTGCTTGTTGCCCTTCAATTGACTGAATTTACACATCCTGTCTGATAGGTCACTTTATCATTACGCTGCCACAGAACTATTTTAACAGGCGTTATTTTAGAGATAAATTCAGCTTAAGAAGGCTTCTTTCTCAGAAAGGATATTACATATTACAAAGGATGATGCCAGTGCTTGTATGTGATATCAGAAACATTAATACAATAAAAGATTATGGTTGTGGTAGTAGTTTTATGAATGCAATTTCACCTGGAATTATATTCTAAATGGATTTTGTTACAGTAAGATTAATTTGAAAGACCCAGCTATCTTAAATACAAATTTTACTGCATCTTTTATATATCTTTTTATTGGGTTTATGAATAGGAGTTGGATATGAGTCTTGTTTGAAAAGAATACGCTGTGTAACTCCAATGTGCTGGTAGGGTCAAATTTTAGCTCCTGCTCAAAATTTCAGCAAATTACCTGCTTGGCCTCTGGAAGGAACAGTGTGGCTCTGCAGCAGCTTTTGGGCTGCAGCAGTTTCTTAACTTATATTCACAGAACTTCTTGCTCAGGCTCAGTTGAAACTCATCACCTGATCCTGGTAAAGCCATGGGGCACGGCGTTGGGTTCTGTGCAGGAGGTGAGGTGTCTTGGTGCTCACATTAACAATTTTGGGCTGCAGAGAGAGCCCTGCCTGGCTGTCACAGAGCACTTGGCCTTCAGCACTGCAGATGCTTCTCAGTCTGATGACTGACCTTCCCATAAGGCAGTCTCCCCTCCTTCTGGAAACTGCCTTTTCTTTGTATAAGGAGCCCATGTTCTGGGCTCAGCTGAAGTTCTGTGTGTATACTCAACATTCTGAGCAGACATGGACATTTGATTATCAATCTGTTTGGTTTCCTCAAGTCTCAGGACAGTGTAGCACAAATTAAAAAACTCCCTCTTTTCCCTGCCCAGCAGTTAGCTGGGAGTCACACCAAAAGCTGGGGACAGAGAACTCTATTGGTTGTGCACAAGAGGGAGACCTCGAGGGTGCCTCCCCCCCAGGTCACAGGACCCCCTCTGCTTGAGTCACTTAACATGAAGTTGGAGAACATGGAATCTTCTGGGAGCAATCCCTTGTTAACAAGGCATGAAGCTCTTGCACCCCTGGGGCTGTCTTCAATCTCAAATTTTTGTGACCTATATTGCAACATGAGCTTCCCTCTCTTTTTGTTTGTGTGTCTCTGTATCTTTTTTTTTTTTTGTTCTTTTTCTTCAGAAAGATGCAAGTGACTTTACTTGGGACTTACTTGTTCATACTGGCAGTTTCCTCTTGTGTGATCTTTACTTCTCTTCTAAACAGTCACATTTTTTCTCCTATTTCTCTGTTTTGCTTGGAGAAGTGGATGTTCCCTGAGTTCCTGCCCATATGTGTAAAAGGCTATAACTGCAGAGACAGACAGTAGATAGAATTTAGGGGGAAATTCTGTTGTGACATACATATCCTAGGTGATTCAAGAAATCTTACTTTAAATTCCTATTTTTTTTCTTCACAGGAAGTATTGGACTGGAGGATTTCAGGGCTCTTTAAACATACTTCTTGGCCTTTCTTTTTTTTCCAGCCTGTTCAATAAATACAATTATAGCTGGGCCAGTCTGTAGTTCTAACTCAGGCATGTATTCATCTGCACAGCACATCTGCAAGTAGATATTTACTCCTTACTTCTTTGTTTGATGTGTAGCTCAAGGAAATATTTAGGGTGTTGAGTAGTTTTAAACCAAACGTTTTCTCTAAAAGAAGCAGCCAGGCAACCATTTAGACCACGCTGGTGACAAATGCTTGAGTGCCACAGAGAGCTGCTGCTCTCCCTGAGCCCTGTCTGGAAAGCAGCAGCTCTGCTGTGGTACGTGAGCAGTGGCACTGGGCTCTGTGCTGCACTGAGAGCCTGGGTTCATTCTCAGCAATTTGTCAATCAGTGTCACTGCCCTGCTTCAGAGCCCTGGGCTGCTGCCTCTGCATGGCTCCAGCCTGTCCTGGAACTGTCGAAACTCACTCACAGGGGCCTCACCTCTCACTCAACCAACACTCTATTTCACTGACATGTGTTTAGTTACGTGTTTGGGGTTTGAGTTTATTTCTGTTGAAGTATTACTCTGTAGAAAATGCCTTGTGCGTGTGCCTGCCGTAGCACTGTGTCATTTTTATTTGTATGCCCTTTCTTTGGCTTTAACTAAGCCCTGCAGGCTTTGGAATTGAAGGATTAAAAAATAACAATAGCAAATAAAAAGCATAATTTTATTTTCAATGTTGCTAGGTACCTCATTCAATGTACCTCATTTATTATTTGCTAGATAGCTGTAGGCATACCAGCAGCTCGCAGAAGGAATGAACAGAAAATATGAAAACAGTGATTATCCTCTAAAATCCAAATTAAACAGGCTATTGTCATTACTGCTTTTATGTCATTTCTCTAAATTCTTTAGGTACCATCATATCCCAGACTACTTTTATTTGCTGCAGTTCTGTAGTTAACAGCTGTAATGAGGAGAGGAGGATTGAAATGTAATTTAAATGTTCCCCTTGAAACTCGTGTGCATCCTGTGAGTGAGGAAACACTGCTGTAGAACATACTCTTCACTGCAGGGCTTCTTCACCCACAGGACCACCTGGTCCAGCCTCAGCTGAAGTCACTGGAAAGGCTCCAGTGACTGCCAGCAGGCTTGGATCAGGATGTGTGAAATGAGGTCATGTGGAAGGATAAACACGAGATCTCATATTGCAGACTGTAGCTGTGCACATGTGCCCTACATGGGGAGAGCTGCTGGGCCCCCACTCTGCTGGAAGATACTGTTTGGAGAATAAATGGCTGATGGCATAGCATCAGAAGGACTCGAAAGACACATGCTCTTGATTTACTTCTATTTTTCCATTTACAAACTGAGCAGAGGCTAAAAACATAATGCTTTTCTCTAAGTGGCTCTGAGATACCACTTAGATTTTTTCCCCCTTAATCTCTCCTATTCTCTTTTTTTCTTTTAATTATACTAAGAGGCTACCTCTTCCATCAGAGTTCAGAAACTTTCAAGAGAGCAAGGTTTCTCTACCTTCTCTTTCCCTGGCTGCCCTTTCCCTTCATTTTTTGCAAAAACATTTGCCCCACAGTAAGTGGGAGTTGTGATGATTCTGACTGAAACCACAAATTGGTTGGGCAGACTTTATGTTTCAGTTTACTCAAAATGTTTGTTTTGGAGTTTAAAGTAGTTTGTGCAATGGAAAATCTGTATATGTATGGGAAGCTGGACATGTGTACTTAAATATCTGAACTTTGGGAATACCAGAGTAAAAAGGAACTCTGTGCAGAATTTATCCAAAATTGGATTAGAATTCTTGATGTACTGCCTAGATACTGGAAATTAATTTGCCGAGTTAAAAAGTAAGCTAATCACCTTACAATTTAATCCTAGAATAATTTCACTGTAGATGAAACCTGGGAGTATTCTCTTGTAAATATATCCAGCACCCTCTATTTTTTAACTAAGCACAGTTGATATTATGGGTTTTGCTTTCATAGTGATTCTGACTCTGATGTCTCTTATATGCTCATCACAGATTTCTGATACAACACTGGAAAATGTTCTCAAATCTTTCTTGCTGTTTTAATTGTGAATTCATATGTACCTGTAGTAAAGCTCCCAACTTCCAATTCCACAGGCAAGCTGGAGATAGAGAAGGAGGGGGGTTGCATTAGTGTTTCACCTTCAGCAGCAGCTAGAAAAGTGTGAGACACTCAAACTGCTGTTGCCTGTACTCTGCCTGTTCTGTGAATAAATAGGTTGTCAATCTAGCACTTTAAACAAGCACTTTATTCTTTTTTAACCTTGCTTCTTGACATTTTCCATTAAGCATACCGTAATGGAAAAGATGAGGAGAATTTCTCTACACACCAGGAATAGCAACCTGTCTGCTTAGCACGGAGGGCCCTTTTCTGTGCGGTGACTGAGAGCTTCATCCCACGCTGGATTGCTTCTTGAGATGAGGTGCTGATAGCCCTTCCCTGTGTGACTCTGGCTGCCTGGCTCTGGGAGAATTCCCCAGCCAGCCAGGAGGCAGCACACTGCTGAGTGTGGCTGCAGACTGAAGGCAGGCTCTGCCAAAGCACCGAGTGCTGGGTGTGCTTCCTGCAGGGAGCCTGTCCAGCAAAGGCCATCTGTCCAGCTGTGCCACTGAGCCTTGGCTGAGGCTCTGAAGGCTCCTCAGGCAGGCACTCTGTCACCTTGTCCACCCTCCAAACCCCTTGATGGCCACCAAGCCCATGAGATCTGTGGAAATTCTTTGTGGGCAGAAGATGTTCATCAGTAATAATCCCTGCTCACATGTGCCCATAGGAAGATTTAAATAGTCTGTGCAATTCCTAAATATAAGCCTTTTTTAGAGGAAAACTGTTATTACTACATCATAATGGAGCTCTGTTTTCTGGTTGGTCTAACAGACTAGAATGCTATATGGATACTTGCTTGAACAAAAGCAAAATCAGAAATCCATATATACACATAGGCATGTACAGGGACATAATCATGCAAAATACCTAATTAGTTGTCCATTACTTAAATCTGCTTCAAAGCTAATTCATCATTAACTTAATAGATCTTTTAAAGAAGACATTATTGTCCAAGCACTTGGATCTTACTGTAGTGTACTGCTGTTCATTCCCTTCCTTCTGATATTTATGCTATTCAAACCCCAGGTCTGTCTTTGGAAGGCTGCAGTTAAATAAGCTCTGTGGAGGTAGCATCGTGTTTCCTAGCAACACCATGTCTGTGGCAGTGATGCTGCCTTCCCTCTCTTCTCTAAACGCAAAGTCATGTCCATTAATCCCCAGCTGCACTTAAAACTTTTCAGGGATTTTGCTAGCTCCCTACTGTTCATGTTTTCATCTTGCTCATACGCTGCAAGGCAAACTGCTTCAGTGATTTAATTCTCGTAGATGCCTCTGTAGAAAACCAACTCCATGGGTATAGTCACAATTACTGTTTGTTTTTCATTTAAAACAAATAATTTGTCCCACACCATGATGCCTTCCTTCAAACATTATCATTTTGGTCATTCAAACAACCTGACAAATGAAACAGATAATGAAAATCTATTACTGTGCTGCAAAAGTAACTGATTTGGTTTTTTTAGCTAGGATATGTAGTGGCAAAATAACCCTAAATTTAAGTGAAGGGGGCATTTTATTTTTTTAACACACAACAGCACTGAAGTAAAACTTGTAGGACTTGTTTCTGTCTGCCAACAGCTTTCTGTGTAACATGAACTGAATAGTCTTTGACCTGTTGTGATACCAGCTGTGTGAGTTCCAGGGGAATCATTTTGTTGTATGGGAAACTCCTGCAGCATTGTGAGGATGAGTCTGGGGTCAGAGAAACTGCTCTCTGACTTCACCTGGCTACAGCCAAGGCAGCTGGGAGGAGCAGGAAGAGACAAACTCAGAGCTGTGGCTTTCTGAGCAGGTTTGTTAAAGCACACACCTGTTGTCAGGCAACCCAGCCTTCTCCTCCTGCTCAGGCTCACGGAGAGGTGCTGTGAGAGGTTGGCTGCAGGCTTTAAATCTTCTGTCACCCCACAGACAAATACTTATGCTTGAGTGGATTGGGTGTCGATGGATTTGGTTGTATATACCAAGGCTGCAGTTTGGTTTTCTTACCTTTTTTCACAATTAATATTCACTAAGATACAGTAGTGTCTCCTGAGACTCCTTTACTTCCAGGAAAAAGGACTTGTGGTATTCTGTCACCTATGGACATTTGTTAGAACATGTAAGCAGCTTAGCTAATTAATATTTTTGTTCCTGATTTGTCTATTGCTATACAATAAGTCATGTCATATTTACAGTCAATTCAAAACATGCATCTTTGGGGGTTATCTCTTCTAATATGTTTTTCAGAAAGTGTAAGATGTGACAGCAAAATATAAGTAAACTTAGTAAGTAGGTATTCTAAAATTACCATCAGTGAAGGAAAATATTTTCAAAAGTATTTCTTTAAATTTTGGTTTTAGACATGTTTTAGAGAGTGATGCAACACTCAGTAGAAGAAGTCCTCTGAGCATTGACGAGCTTGTTAAAGATGTTCTCCCTCGTGTGTACACACAGTGGGAACAATAAGACACAGATCTTCTGTCAGCAGACTGTCATTTCTGTGACCTTTCGAGGGTTCTTTAGATGTGTTACAGCAGGTAGGGCTCCTCCTCCCTTCGGCTTGAGCTAGATCCCCATCTCTCCAGGTCCCCCTCTGCCCCGAGCGTTCCTGCCAGTGGCGGGCCCGAGCCTTTTTGTCTGCACAGTAACGCGGCCTGAGCGCAGCGGGGTGGGGGTGCCCTGGGCTCACCTTGTCCGTTTGTCCTCCCAGATGGCTGCCCGGACCTGTGCAGCGGCAACGGGAGGTGCACGCTGGGCCAGAACAGCTGGCAGTGCGTCTGCCAGAGCGGCTGGAGGGGGCCGGGATGCAGCGTCGCCATGGAAACGGCCTGTGCCGACAGCAAGGACAACGGAAGCTGGACGCGGAGCTTCGAGCGCAGCCCGGCAGGGCAGAGGGCTGCGGGACAGCCGGCACTGCCGCCAGCTGGCACACGGCTCTGGGCTACGGACGGGGAGCTGCGGCCGTGCGGGACGCGCAGGGACCCGCGGTGGGGAGCGGGGCCCGGCCCAGCGGGGCAGAGCCGGCACCGGCGAGCAGCGGAGCTCCGTGTGCCTCTGGGGCAGCTGGCACAGCCTTGGCTGGGCTGTCCCTTGTGTCCCACAGCCCCTGTCAGACTGTCCCTTGCTATCCTTTGCTGTCCCACAGCCCTGGCCAGGCTGTCCCTTGTGTCCCTTGTGTCCCTTGTGTCCCACAGCCCCTGTCAGACTGTCCATTGCTATCCCTTGCTGTCCCACAGCCCCTGTCAGACTGTCCCTTGCCGTCCTTTGCTGTCCCTTGCTGTCACACAGCCCTGGCCAGGCTGTCCCTTGCTGTCACAGTTCACATGCCAGGCTCTGCAGGGCTGGCTGAGGTGTGCTCAATGGGTGTTTAGGGTAAGGGGCTGACATCCCTCCTCTATTTTCCCTGCCCTTTGTCAGGCATATCCCTGTTAAATATCGGATGTGTCCCTTCAAAGGGACACATGTGTGTTCCCGTGTTTCCCTTCAAAGATGTGTTTTTGGTTTTGTAGAGCATTCCATGGGGGCCTGAGAGCAGTTCTGAGATGTTGTGCTTTCTAAACAGGACTGGTTAATTTGGTCCTTCATTTAAAGGAACTTTCCTACTCCTTTCAATGTAATGTCTGCAGTAAAGCACATAGATTCTTTTTTGTGTGCTTCTGCTCTCTGTTATAGACCAAACATCCAATACAGCTTTCTTCCTTGAGACTCCTTCCCTTTTCTTTAGCCAATAATTAATCTAAAGAAAACATATGCTGTTTCCTGATTAATAAGTATTTTATAAATGTATTTCCTTAAAATGCAAAGCCACATTGGGCTGTATCAAGGGTAAAATTGTCATTAGGCTGAGTGCTTTAATTTTATGTAAGATTTCTGTGTTTGGAAACTCTTAAGTCCCAAACTGAGAAACAGTTTGGTTTGGATTTTATGGTATTAACCACACCTGAATATCATCAACTAGTTTTAATTTGGAAATCTTCTGTTAGTTCCTTGGTTTCACATGCTCAGTGCTTATAAAAGTATTTTAAAAGTTCTAAAGCTATTTCAGTTTCAGAGAACGAGAATTTGCTTTATAGCTGTTACTGAATTGTAAAGAGCAGAATCTAACTGCCAGAGTACATTAATTGGCATTTAGGTTTACAACAAAACCCACTAAACTTGTGTTAATAGTCTGTGTAAGAAACTAAAAGGTGAAATGCTTACATTTGCAGTTTTTACATGCTTTGAAGATTATAAAGAGAAATCTGAAAATGGATGTATTATTAGAATTTCCTCAAAGAAAGGAAAAAGGTTGGAAATGTTATTTGAAAAACTGGAATAAGAGGTTTATTTATCTATCCAGGACATTATTTTGCACTTGTAAAATAGACAGGCAAGCAGGGGAAAAAATGACCAGTGACACTATTCAGCTGCCCATCCTAATGAAAAATTGTAGAATTGTAAAACTTATTCAAGGAAGGTAAACAGGAACTCATCAGAGGCAAAGAATACAGAGAGAATTGCCATAAAACAGTTGCATGATATTATGAATTAATAATTAATGCAGAATTGTATATTCCATTATCATGCAAGTTCATGAATTTTGGTTTACCATGGTAAAGCACTTGAAAGAAAATTAGTTGGTCTAGCTGAAGGCTGGAAAGGTTTAGGGGAGAACTCTTCAGATGTTCTCAGTGTTTGCATTTTAAGTAATTTTTTTCCAGAGACTAGAGAGCTTACTGGTCACTGGTTCTTGTGAGTGTACATAGTTTGAAAATTTAAGCTTGATCCAAGATCCAAAGAGCCTGAGCAGTCACTTTGACCCCCATGTTTTCACATGGGGTTTTTTTGATAAAGGCGGAAATTAATCTCTCATCTTCTGACCCTTTGCTCAGCACTTTGATTCAATGATCATTCCTGCTCTTAATATTCTCATCCTTATTAATTCCCATAGAATGTTTGTGTAAGGGAGCTCAGGTGCTGTTCAACACCTGTTCAGCTGCTGTTTCTCCACAAGCTTGCCAGGAATTCCTGACAAACTAGGGACACTTTGAGCCACGCTGTGTTTGCTACACACAGTTCCCCACAGGCTGTGCCACTGCAGCACTCTCAGTCTCTCTCATGCCTTGGTGGTTTGTGCTGCTGCAGTTTGCTCAGTTGTATTTTGGGGTTCAGATGTCTCTGAGATTCATGGAGTCCTGTCCCATGTGTGCTATGAGGACAGAGGCGTTGTCCTGACCACCAGTTTGTCAAATTCACAAGATATACAACAACATTCAAAACCAAATATAATGTTAATTGCTTAATGATTAATATCTCAGAATGCAGTCCTGCCTTTGCCTAAGGTGTGCTGCTCTGGACAGGTCTGGTTCACTACACACCTGGCCAGGAATCTGTCCTCTGACCTCTGTGTTTGTAGGGGAGTTTGCAGGAATGGAGAGGGCTGGAAGGGATCTGTGTCCTGTGCTTCAAGCTGCACCTTTATGGAATTGTGACTCTGTATATAAAGGACCAGATAAAATTAAGTTTTCTCATTAGACAAAGCTGAAAAGTGTACTATGGGAATCAAAGATCCAGCTAGTTACGAGAACCCCAAGTTTCACATAAAACGCAAGTTTATTGGAAGTTAAAGAAATTGCCTCTCCTCCCAGTCACTCTTTTCATTTGAAACTCAGCTGAGTTTATTTGCAGCAAAGTGTTGAACTCATTTGCTGCTCCATTACCAACATTGCTCTGTTAACATAAGCAAGTAGTTCTGGAGTAGTACAGAACACACAAGCTGTTCTTTTGGAAGGCAGTAGGGTAACTAGAAATACTTTTATCTTTTTACCTAAATGAGATCTTCTCTGGACAGTTGAGCCTCCTTCCTCTCAGTCCATCTCAGCATGTTGTTAAAATACAATTCCTTCAGCATGTCACTGAAAAGGAGCTATCATTTCCTGTCTTCTATGGCAGCAGATTTAACATATTTTGGAGCTCTTTTCCCTGTTCAGCCATTCTTATTGCAATTTTATCTCACAATCAGATTCAAAGGCCTTGGGCCAAGTCTTCATTTTATGGATGTCAAGGAGAGCATTGCCACTGACTCCAGAGGGTTTCCCATTTGTCCTGCTTTGTCTTATTATCTGCCACAATGCAAACTCCATACCATAGTTCAAAAAGAGAAAAATGAAAGATTATACTTAATATTTTCTTTCCATTTGAGATTAATGTCCTTTAGTTGGTTTATTCCTAGAAGAGGCAGATGAGTCCCCCTCTCTTTTAGATTTACAAATCTTCATTTTAAATGAGATGTCAGTGTGGATTACTGGCATAAATAAAATGTGATTCCAGAACAGGAAGAGGGGAGAGTCTCCAAAGCTGCTTTCTCCTCTCTTAGGGCTGTCCAGGGTGAATGATCTGAGGTGACACTGTAAAATTCACCTGCTTTTGTCCTTACCATCACATGTCAAATCAAGATATGGGCTTAACTAGGTCTGTATCCTGAAGTGCCCAAGGCCAGGTCGGACGGGGCTTGGGGTACCCTGGGACAGTGGGAGGTGTCCCTGCCCATGGCACTGGGTGGCCTTTAAGGTCCCTTCCAACCCAAACCAGCCTGTGGTTCTCTGACTCCTTATGAAGCTGTTTAGGATTACTTTGGTGCATAGGCTACTTTGCTGAAAAAAACCTGACAGCCTCTTATTTATCTTTTTGGGGGTTTGATCTTTGGTCTTTTTTTTCATTTCTCCTTAAGGAGGAAGCCTAACTGAAAAGTAAGGGGATTCTGGCTTTGACTCACTTTTAAGATCTCTCTAAATTGGAAAGTGCTTTTATTTTCCAAACCATGTTTGGATTACATAATTTGCTCACTGTGGCTGCTTCTAAAGCTCGTATCTTCCCTTAATCAGTCCCTCAGTAATCTAATCATTATTAAGCATCTTTTGGAGGGATTAGAAATAGCTTTATTTTAAGACCTGTAATTGTGATTACAATATGTAATCCCCCTAATAGACACGTATAACCCATTTAATTCACCGTGGCTTTATTTTAGGAAATTAAGGCATTACAGATGGTATTTTGAGGAATGGGAGAGGATATGCTACTTTTTACATTCCTATTTCTTTTGGCATATTGCATAAGGAAATCATTACTGTGACTGTTTATGCCCATCATTTTGCAATAACTATTTTATAATAATTTGCTTGTTCCTAAATAGAAAAATGATTTTAGTATCCCAAAACAGTCTCCTTAAATTACTTATATTTAACTAAATTTCACCTTAGACTTTGCAGTGCCTCCAGCTGCCTGAGACAATGGGATACACAGCAAAACTCAGATGTCTTTCCTGAAGTATAACATCACTAAATGTTGGATGCAGTTGATATCCATCACATTTGAAGAATCTTTGTCCTGAGTGTCTTGGGATAATTTGGGAGAAAGATTTAAGAATCCTGTCCTCTGCAGGATTCATATTGCCCACTGGGGTTGCTCTTTCTAGGCTCTTCTTTTTCTTCTTTCTCTCTTCTCCCACCTTTTTCATCTGTTCAAATTTACTCATTTTTATAGTTTTTATTGACAAGATAGTTAAATTATGTAATCTCAGAGAAAGAAAAACAGGAAATAGGCAAAAATTTGCTAAACTTGTTTTTTTCATATTTGATCAGGATGGAGAGGACAGGTGCAGGCAGGATAAAAAAAAATTTAAAAAAAGCTTAAAGGCAATCACTGCTTCTATCACTTCCCAGATCACATTTCTCCTCACAATGTAATTATCTGGACTAAAATTGGTTAGAGAAGGAAAGGAAGCAACCCATAGCAGTATAGAATATTAAGCCAAATAGAAATGAGGAATTTCTTATTTGTTATGCAAAGTGGCACATTCTTTTTAAAATACATTTTAATTTCTTTTCCACTTGGCTTTCCAAAGAGAGATGTGCATCTCTCAGAAGGCAAATTTTGCCCTTCAGTTTGTTAGTCTATATCTTTAACCCCACCAGGAAGTACAGTTGGTGGTAATTCTGTTTGGCACAATACATTAAAGATAATGAATAAGGGAAACTAACTGCTCCAGTATGAAATCTCTTCAATTCACAAGAAAAATGCATTTCTAGTGAAGTTCACTGTCAGGACAGTGCACTTGACTGATTGAAAGGCTGTTTATTTGAGTTGTCTTAGAAAACTCATCTCTGAAATTAGACAGAAGGAAAATAGAAAGAAAAGTGTCTTCCTGCAATAAACATTCAGAAAAAAATTGCTTTTAGAAAATTACAAATCCTGTGACTTGATACTGCATCAGGCTCGTGACATTTAAGATAATACAAGTATTTCACAGCACAAAAGCAAATCATGTAATTTAGCTTGCCTCAACAAGCATTGCCTCAGCGGGGGTCTCTAATTCAGCACAGACAAAAGATTTTATGAAGTTCTCAATATAAATACCCGGAATACTCTTGGCACAGAAAATGCCTTCCCAGAGCCTGTACAATAGTCAGTTGTGGAACATTAAATGCAATCAGGAGCTGAAATCTGCAGTGGATGGGGGCCAGAATGAGTCACGTGGGCTCGGGTATAAAATGTGTATCAGAAATAGGCACTCAAAGTTTGACAGGAGCTAATGAGTGTGCTTGTATGTGATTGTGTTACAGCTTCGTGTCAGCCTCTAATCGCCTTTGCTCACATTAGCCAGCTTATCCTCCCCTGTCCCTCACGGGATGTGGGGCTGCAGGCACTCACTCTCACAAGTGGGGAGAAGCAAAAGCAGGAAGCTCAGAGCCTGCAAATGCCGTGGTTTGAAAAGGCACCAGGATCCCTGTAGGTGTCTGTGTACACTGGAGCTGGGCAATCTGGGTTTTTTCCAAGGTTGTTCTCCCGTTGCAGCCCTTTGGGTCAGCCTGGATCTGAGCAAGGAGTGGTTTGGAGTTGGAGCATCAATTACTGCAGGTTCTGAGGGACCCCCAAGCTGGAGCTGCACCTGCAGTAGGTTCCTGCAGCTGGTGCTCTCAGGAATGAGGCTTTTCCTGCCTGCTGGAGCTGTGGGCAGCACAGTGATCCTGAGTGAGCCAGGGAAGTGGGGCTGGTGCTTCACCACTCTCATCTTCCAGGGTACCTCATTGGGGAGGTTTTTGGGTATTCAAAGGCTCAATCAATCTCTAGGTTCGTTCTACTTTACCAAAGCTTGGGATTTACAATCCAGCTTGTCCTGAAAGGCAGTTTGGGTTACAAAAATACTCGGTTGTGCTCACAGTTAGATACAGAAGCCAGTGTTGTAATGAATGTCCTAATAGTTTACAGTCCTTACAGGGCTGGAGCAGGAATAGAAGCATTCCCTTTCTTGTTAGCACCAGGAACTTCTGAAGAATTACTTTGAATGATGCATGCCAATATAGATAACAGTAATTAGAGCAAGCTACAAAGTGTGAAAATTTGGGTTAAATATTAGATAAATTTCCTGGTAATAAGGTATACTGGGCTGTGGCATAGCCTGCCTGTGGAAGCAGTTTTGCACGCAGTTTTAGAGCTCAATTAATATATTTCTATGTTGGCAGAGAAGGCCTACTCTTTTGATAATCTGATAGAGCATCTCTAATTCTTTCACCTTGGGTATATTAATACTGCACATAATTAAAATCGGTTCATGATAAATTAACTAATTTGCCCTTAGAGTGATCAAAGACCCTTTTGCCCTCAGGGTTCGTAGTAGCTGCTGTTCCCCCCCCTCCCCACCTCCATTTTAATCATCAGTCTGAAATGTTTATTGAAAAAAAGAAAAAATTCCAGGAATTAGGCTCTGAAAGTCCCCAGCTCCTGCAGCTAGTGAAGTGTAAGGATGCCCTCTGCTGAGCGTGGGCTCAGGAGTTTTGGGTTGGAAGCAGAATTGTCCCTTGCTGGGTACAGAAAGCATTGGCTCAGCAAGTTGGATGTCAGGTCAAAGTTCACTCATTCTGATGTGTGTCGTGTATTGAACCTGAAGCACAAGCTGCAGGTATTTGAAGTCTGGAAACTGGAGATAATTTACTCATTGGGATTTAAAAACACCAATAGCTCAAGCATCAACTTTCTGCACAGAAGGGTGTAGCACCTTTCTAGTTCTGCAATCCAGTCACCTGGACATGGTGAGAAATATATTCAGCAACACTGAGACGCTGATGCTGAGATGTTCTTTAAATACTTTAGAACAGTAATGTGGAAAAATATATCCCTGTTTCTCCTGAGAGCTTTTTTAGTCCTTCTAATGATGGTCAAGAGGAACACAAAAATAAGGCCGTCATAAATATGACATGCATGAGTAGGTTAATCTACTTTCAAGTATTTCTTTGAAGTTTTCTCTGTGCTGTGTAGGGAAGTTTGCCAAAAGGCTTGTGGAACAGTTCACAGAAAGTTGAGAAGTGTGTGGATCCATTAGCCATGTGAACTATTCAAGCGGGATACCATGTCACTTGCTTCATTTCTGAAAAGATTTGGGAATTCAGAAAAACCATGAACAGCAATGGAGAGCTAATCCTGTACTGCCAGTTTAAATCAGATCAAAATTTCCTATTTCTTTCATCTCAGTTAAGGCCAAGTCAGGACTTGTGTTGGTCTCAAATTGTTGGAGGAGGTTCAGCACAATCTTAGCTCCCTCTCCAGTGTCCTCCCTTTAGCATGCAGAGTATCAGAGAGGTCACTGCCCACGTGAAACTCAGCTGTGTGTGCCATGAAAAGCAGCAATATTTTGGTGAGGAGAGTGGTGAGGGTTTGTCATTGAATTAACCATATAAATAATTCAGCATATCTGAGGAAATTTGGAGGATGACAAGCACTGAAATATATATTGAAACCCAAAGTACTGAATTCTAATTAAAATTTATGCTAATAGCTGAATTTTCTTCTACAGAAGGTACTTTTTTTCTAGCTCTGGTTTTAATCAGCTGAGTCTAATGCGAATAAATGATTCTGTAACTATTTACTTCATATATAACAGTACAGGATGGGTGAGGAAATGGGCTGAGAGAAACCCCATGAATTGCAAGGTCCTGCACCTGAGGGGGAATAACCCCAGGCACAAATGTGTGCTGGGAGACACTTCTTTGTCCAGTGACTGAGCACTGGAGCAGGGTGCCCAGTGAAGCTGGGGAGTTTCCATCCATGGAGACATTTCAAAAGCTGCATAGGCAACCTGGGCAACCAGCATCTGGTAGCCTTGCTTGAGCAGGGGGCCGGACCTGAACACCTCCAGAGGTCCTTGCCAATCTCAGCCGTTCTGTGATAATAGTCCAGATAGCAAATGAGGCAAACATGAGCTAAAAACAGATATATTCTAACAGTAACCACTACTCTTGCATGCCTGGAGTCAGAGATTTCAGAGCAGCAAAGTCAACAAGAGCAGCAGCACAGTGGATGTGAGCAGCACAGTGGTGTCTAAGCCTTTGATAGCGAGCAGCAGTGCCCAGGGCTTGGCTGTGTGTGCTGAATAGACCCAGACCTCGCTGCTGCTGTTGCAACAAGCTGGATCAGCTGGTTCACACAAGGTAAAAGTATCCTAAATCCTAAATCTTGCCATTTGAGAATAAATCACTACAGGGGAATAAAGCCATCTAAGTAATAATGTTCTAAAAAGTAAATTGTGTAATGCTCTATGCCTGTCTTTTCTAAATATTGTTGTAAACATCTGAAAGCATCTGAGTCTGACTTCAGAGAACGGCAGCAAAGCCTTCTTACATGGAAGGAATCACAGGCAGGTTTTTCCCTGCTGTTGAATGGAGCTGTTTCCAGCCTCCCAGGTCCTGAACTGGCAGTTCAGAGCAGTTTGATTGCCTGCTTGATTGTTTGTGAGATAACGGTGAGATTGGCAGTGGCAGGGTAATTTACTGAAGATTGCAATGTCAGACAATATCCAAGGGGGCTCGTGAGCATAAAGAAGTGATTCGCATGACTGACAGGAGCCTGAGGGATTGATATGCCCATTCCAAGTTCACGTTGTCATCACAAGTGTTTGGCTCCAGCATCCCATAATTGGCTGCATGATGAGGTCATTACAGGCAGAACTTATGCTCACCTCTAATGACAGCTATAGCCAAAATATGATGCAGCTTGAATAGGTAAATGTAAATTTGTCAGAGGGAGTAATTTATATCCTGTGATTTGCCTCTGTTATTTCTAGTGTCTTGATAGGATTTCCTTGCCTGGTGGTCATCTGACTAACAGAACTGAGTGAGCTAAACAGTGGACAAAGCTCAGTTCATGGTAGCAGAAGTCTCAGAGGCTGGGAAAGAAGCTGAGAAATTCTCAGAGCTTAATAGGAAAACTGCCTTGAGTTACACCCTGAAGCTAATGATGTCCTCAGAACGATTATATGAAGTGGGGAGAAAATGAACTGTAGCAACACAGAAAGTTCCTGCAGCCTCGTTGGAGAGGATTTCAAGACAAATGGAGCTCTTAATGTGAATAGGCGAGTGACCTTAAAGCAACATATAGCTCTCACAACAAGGTAGTTTGTCTGACTTAAATCTCCTCAGAGGCCTGAATGAAAGATTGTCAGCATACCTTGGCAATTTTGTTTTTAAATCAGGTCAGACAGTCATTTCAGGCACACACAATGGGCTGGAAATACAAGGCTAATTGTAAAATAAGACAGTTTTTTATAGTTCTAGATTTTATTTTTTTTTTCCTTTAGGTTGTTGTTTTTCCAGTTATTGCTGTGCTGGTCTGTTGTGCACTTGAAAGTCCTGAAAATGCATGAGTTATGATCTTAACCTAAGCCACTTTTGTCTGCTTCCATACTGGGATGCTCTCTCTTGTGTATGATTTTCAGTGTATGCCCAGGCCATATTTGTATTCAAAAATTGGATTGATACACCTTGGAAAGTTTTACAGACAGAAGTAGATTGTGGATTGAACTCCTGATTCTTGCCAGAGTAGATGAACAAATGTTTCTAAATTGTTAGAGATGATAAAATTTTCAAGCAAATGGTTATTAATCTCTAAATCATAGTAGAACTCCATTGAGAGAACATATTTCAGTTAAATAATGATACTAAATGAAGAGATGATGATAAAATCATTACTGTATGTGCTAAAATTGTTATTTATGTAGGTATACACGTTGGTCTCCTTCTTGAGTCCCTTTTAATTTCTGGTGTTAAAACTCTGTTTTTTCTTAAAAATGCATCTTAAGAACTATTCTTGATGGACAACCTAATCTGTAATATGATGACTGAACCCACCAACTTTGTGACGGATCCTTCCTTATCCAAGCATGCACACAAGCTGTGAGCCAGGTACTGCCAAAGAGGCTACAGTGTAATTTGTATTTTACTTAGGTAATGATAACTTTGTCATCCCCATCTCCCGTCAGCTCCTCAAACAGCAAATGAAATCAAACATAATTCTCCGGAGGAAAAAAAACAAAAAACCAAAACAAACCAGTTGAACAAGCAAGTTACCTGACCAAAAATCCTTTATTGCTTCCACTTCCTTTTGCCTAATTTCAGCCCTTGACAGATTTCTTGGGATTAATTCTCATCTAACCCTGGTTTACATTAATTGTAGTGGTTTTGAAGCAGTGTGCTCAAAAGCATCATCCTCATGGCACAATTGACTGAATTGCCAGGTTTGGGGCATAGGGCTGGTATGAAGAGTGAGCCTGAACAGTTTTTCCCAGTGCCTAAAGCTTTCCATGGGCACTATTGCCCCAAAGCTCTGTGCTGGATCTCAGTGCCTGTTACCTTTCAGATGGCCTGGTGGACTGCCTGGACCCCGACTGCTGCCTGCAGGCCACCTGCCAGAACAGCCTCCTGTGCCGGGGCTCGCGGGACCCGCTGGACATCATCCAGCAGAGCCACGCCGGCCCCGCCGCCGTGCGCTCCTTCTACGATCGCATCAAGCTGCTCGTGGGGAAGGACAGCACCCACATCATCCCCGGGGAAAACCCCTTCAACAGCAGGTGAGAAAGAGAGCCCCTTCAACAGCAGGTGAGAAAGAGAGCCCCTTAAGGGGACCCCAGCAGGAGACAGCTGGGAACGTGACACCGGCTCTGTGCATTGTGTGGGAGAACTCCTGCCAGCAATTTTATTGGTGTTTTAACAGGAGGTGCTACTTGCAGGTGCTGCATCTCAGGCATTGATCACACTGAGGCCACGCTGTAGCAGTTTATGATGTGGCCTCTATTTTATGACAGTGAGTTTTACAAGTATTTTAACATTCTTGCAACGCCCAGAAGAAGTTTCTAACACTGGGTAGGAGCTTGTGAGATTTATATTTTATGAAGATTGCAGTCTAGAGAAAGGGAAAACACAAACTAGTTTCCAGTTAATTTTTAATGTATTGCCATTAACACAAATTTCAGTAATAGATTAGAATTTCAAATAATTTTAAAGATTCATTGATTTATTGAGTTTTATTATTTATTCCTTACATAAAACCATTTTACTTGTAGCATTGATCCACCTGCTAAGTTTTCTTTTTCTTCTTGTTTTTTTATTTTTCTATGCATGTTGTCTAAGATTATTAATTATATATTTGCAATGAATCTAAAAGCCAACTCATCATTAATTAATATTTGATGGCATTGTATGCTTACAAGAAGATTGGTATTTATCAATATTGTATAAATAGGTCTCCATGGAAAGATGCTAAGAGATTGATGAGTATATTAATTATGTTCATATCACCAAAGTTAAAACAGAAAAAAGAGCTTAATTTGAGATAACACCTGAAAGATTGCACTTCATTGCAGGAAACTGTTTTCTCAGTCAGGATCCCGTTAAAGGCTTAGTGGGTGATGTAGAGCATGTCCCTAAATATTGGTTTGGGAAAAAAGGATCATAATGTTTCTGGATACAGCAGGCAGGTCCCCACTGTACTCACCCCAATGCTGAACACAATCATTTCCATATGCCATCAGGAAACCCCTGTTGGATCCTACTCTATGTAACACAGATTTTATGCTATTCTATCAAATACTCCATGCACACACATGGAGTTGTTAAAAAAGAAAAAAAAAAATTTCTGTTTTCACCTAAATTTGTGGTGATTTTTCTTTTTTAATGTGGAAGTATTTAGGCCAGGTTGGACAGGGTTTGGAGCAGCCTGATCTAGTGGAAAATGACCCTGCCCATGGCAGGGGGTTGGAACAAAATGATCTTTAAGGTCCCTTCAAGCCCATGCCATGATTCTATGAATTAGTGCTCTAAACTAAACAGGAGATGAGCATTTCAATCCTGAGGCTCCTTTGAAAAAACCCACATTGGAAATTTCAGATTTTTTCTATGTTCCTCATGGTAGGAGCCTTAGTTCTGTTTTATTCATCTGAGCTACGCTGCAAACTTTAACCTATCTTTGCAAATGACCTATTAATGATGCTAAAATTGGCCTCCACCTCTAAGTTTTGAAGGTACATCTTTTAATTCTATGCCTCAGCTGTTATTTTTGGTACCAGTTCTAGGCAAATCTAATGTATAGAGTCAAACTGTAAGTTTTAGAACTAATGTCTTTTAAAAGTGCCACAAAGTTCAGCTCCCAACTTATCCATATACTGAAACTGCCATAGTCTCAAAACTGCCATAGTCTCATGTTTGTAAACTGTTTGCTTAGCTCAGTCTGTCATTCCATTGAAAGACATGAAAAAGTGGGGCAAAATAATGGTTTGGGGTTTTTATCCAGTCTTAGTATAAGAAAAAAAGTTATTTCCTACTCTGCTAAAGCAATAAATAATAAAATCTATTGATTGCAAAAGTATGTAAATCTCAATTGTTTTTCTTCTGTGCAGAATGAAGATGAAATGGAGTTTTCAAGAAAAAAAAAGCTAAAAAATATGTGTTTTTACATATTTAAATTCCTTGGTAAAAAAAAATAAACCTTATGGAAGTTCAATTTCTCTTACACTTTTAAAAGATTACCAAAGAAAGGTGATTGTATATGTGACTATTAGTCAAAACATTGCTTCTTATAAATCCATATTTTAGCTACATTTTAGCTTATTCTAATACCATTGTGTTCCTTATTTAGAATTTTAGAAATATACTGGAATATTATTGACCATAATATTTTTATTCAAACTATTTCCTAAAATATTAAAATTTAAGGTAGAAAAAATTAAGTCATGGGCATTATTAGTGTTCTTCTACCATCTGACAATTTCTTTCTGCACAGTTTCCCTAGAGAAGCTTGAGTGACTTTTTTCCTGCAACTATTTCTGTGTGTTTGTCACAAAAATAATTCAAGCAAAATGAACAATGCCAAGACAATTATCTTGGTCCAATGTGTTCCCTAACAGTTTTTTCCTCAATAAGTTTCAATTTCTATTAAATTCCATATTTTGATACAAAATGTTGATTTTACACATTAAAAATTGACCTGAAGCACTTGAAAGTCCTAAAAAGAGAAGAAACAGAAATGGCTCGATTTTATTAACTATTAATTAGATTATTTAATTATTTAACTAATTATTGCTTAGATTTTTTTAATGTAATATTGAGGAAAATATTGCACCCTGTTTGGAATAAAAAACATGAGGAAATAGTTGCTAAATAGCCAATATAATCCAATCAGAAATAGAGTCACAGCCCCTGAACACCTCAGAGTCAGCAGAAAAGACCTGCAAACAATCCCTGGTGTGACTGCTGAAAGGGGCTGTTCCCTGCCCGGGCACTCCCACAGCCCAGCACCATTTGTCAGTGCCCAGCAAAGCTCAGCCCAGGTTAATCCCCCGGCCCAGCTCAGCCTGGGGCCAGACATTCCTCCTTCAGGATGCTGTGCCTGGAGCCTGCTGAGCTTCAGGAGCAGCCCCATGGAGTCCTGCTGGGAGAGGACTCTTCATTCCCTGTCTGTCAGCAGAGCAGAGGTGGTGGCTCATGCTGGAAGCACGGGCTGATGAATATATAAATCTTTTCACCCATGACTACAGCAAAGTGCAATTTTACAATCCCTGAGATTATGGGTTAAGAGGACTTGACTCTCTCCCTGTTTTCACCTTCTCCAGTTTTCACATTCCCAGTATAGCAGTGGAAGCCATTTACAAAGAGCTTTTCCTTTTCCACTGCCCTTTTACAAACAGCTTCCCCCCTCCTCAGTCTGCTTCTCTCTGGGTGCAGGGAAGATGGAAGGGAAAGGAGCCAGGGGCTGGAAACTCCTCTCCAGCTGGGAGCAGCAGCACTTTGTGCCTGCTGTGCACTTAGCAGCAGCAAAGCACTTGCCAAAGAGAAAAAACTGACTGTGCCTCTTAGAGGAATAACTCATCTTCACATCCCTTAGGTTAAACAAAGCTGCTTATCCTGCTGGCCAAAGAAACGCTTTCTCTTGCCTATGTGCAAAGCTGGACTTTAAAGCAAATCCTCCTCTTGGCAAAGTGCAAGCAAGGGTTCCAAATCAGGCCGGAGTGCAGTGTACAAACATCAGTCATTCCCTAACATGAGGGAATTTGAACCTTAATGTGAAGAATTGGTTGTATAGAACAGACAAACATTGCACCAGGTTTGTCAAGTGTGTTAGGCACCCACAGGCGTGGTACTGTACCTGCAGGGAGGTTTTGGAGTTTCCATGTGACTGCAGGGGCACAGCTTTGGCCCGGCTGAATGTGAGGGAGCTTTGTACTCCGCAAAGCCTTGTTAGACAATGAGACAAACCCTTGTTGGGCAAGAAAAGCACTGACTGCCATTCTGTGTACACTTCTCACTGCATACACAAGCACTTCCTTGGTTTAGATGTATAGAGGGAGCTGGGCAATACTGTGGTCCCTCAGTATTCTAAAAACCTTTGGAGTAAACTGTATTTAGAGTGAATGAGGTATAAGTGTTCCACTGCTTCACTTACAAACGACATAACTTCGCTTTTGTAATTAGCTTTAATACCTTTAATTCTCTTTCTTTTTCAGCCTTGTGTCTCTCATAAGAGGCCAAGTGGTGACTACAGATGGGACTCCTCTAGTTGGGGTCAACGTGTCGTTTGTCAAGTATCCAAAGTACGGCTACACCATCACTCGTCAGGATGGCACGTGAGTGTCCCTGCTTCACTGCGCCCCTGCTTGCTGTGCAGTGTCTTTGCTGATTAACAGATGGTGTGATCTAATGGAACCATGTGGTACCAGGCATTGCCTTCCTCCCAGGGCAAAGAGCTATTAAGTAAACACAAAAGTAATTTTTCACACGGCATTTTGAATGCTAACTGCATGTAAATACGAACAGGCTGACTTCTGATAATGACGTGTTAGCAGGCAGACTCCTTTCAGATAAATTGCTCTGTATCTATGAAAACATTCGTGGGCTACAGCAATATCCAGCTGAGACAAGAAATACTTTATTTTAAAATGCAGAGCAGGCTAACACTTTAAGGAAAAAAGAAAGCATCATTATAGAGTAGTATATTTTGTTAAAATTTCCCTTCTGCTTCTCTTTGCTTTTGAAGATGCACTCTCTTTTGAGTTTCTTCAGGGTAGAATGTAATCAAAAGATTCTAATTGAATATATTTAGACAATTTCCTGCTGTGCAAAAAAGTGCTTTTCCCCCCTTGTATCAGCTTATTTGAAATGCACACAAATTCAGATAAACAAAAGTCAATGTGTCGTGGTTTATTTGATTTACTGGCTGTGGTAACTAAAACAGTCTATCTTACACAGGCATTGTAAACATTTGCCATTTTATCTTGATCTTGCATAAAAACAATGGAATTGATATAATTAATAGGAATCAACTGAACTGTAGGGAGTATTTGAGTTCCATATTTTCCAGAATATTAATCTGTTATAATAAAAGTATAATGTTGGTTTTTAAAATTGCAGTAAGTGGTGAGCTGAAGTATATTTAAATCTGCACAGATTATTGACGTCATTGGGTAATTTGTTACATTGCCAGTATTTACACAGAACAACTGATACCTGTTTCTGTTGTCAGAACAACCTGGAAACATTTCTCAGGTTTCAAATGCCTGTGCAGCTCCACATTACTGCTGTGATTGTGTAGGGGGTTGGGAGCAAATACCTAATTTCTCTGAAAAATGATAGATCAGTTATCTTGGGGACAGGAATTCTTACTTGTAGAACACTTCTCATTACTATTCTCTTATTGCTATGTGTCCCACTCTATGTTCAATGCACAGGATCTTTTAGGAAAGGGATAATTGTGTCCAGCTCAGATTGCACTTGGCTTCTCTGCTGTTTCTGTATAAAGGTGACTTGTAATAATAAATGTGGTAGCTAGTTTTTTGGGTATTTTAAAAATTATTTAAAACAGAATTTATATTATCAGAATGAGCTTTGTCCATTTGAATGACTTCAAATCATTGCTTGTCTTGGCTGCTTTTCAGCTGTTTAGTTGCCAGAAATTCATATCCCATTATTGATCATTGGAACCATGACATTTAAAATATAATCATGGTCTCATCACTCTCCCGGCCTCTGATGGTGTGGGGAGAGAATCACAAGGGTAAATGTAAGAAAAATCTTGTATTGAGGTAAAAACAGTTTAATAACTGGAATAATAATTATAAAAACTGTAGTGAAAAGGAAAATAACAGAAAGATAAATTGATTCCCAGCCAGGTTCTGAGCAGCTTTCCCCCTAGTCTCTATAATGAGAGTGGCACTGTATGATCTGGGATATCCCTTGTTCAGCTGGGGTCAGCTCTCCCAGCTGTATCCCCTCCCAGCCCCCATTCTGCTCCCTGGTGGGATGGGGTGAGGAGGAGGAAAGGCCTTGACTCTTCATTAGCACTGCTCTGCTGTAATAAAAGCATCCCTGTGTTAGCAACATTATTCACAATCTGAATCCAAAACTCAGCACTCCAACAGCTACTAGGAAGAAAATTAACTCTATCCCAGCCAAAACCAGACAAATACCCATCACTGTTGGTATATCTCTATAGCTGTCTCATTAGCCAGGAATGTTTTTACTGGAATTACTCAGTCTTGCCACTTCTAAAGGCCACACTTTTCTAGGTTTGACTTGGTTGCAAACGGCGGAGCATCCCTGACACTGCACTTTGAACGGGCCCCGTTTATGAGCCAGGAAAGGACAGTGTGGCTACCATGGAACAGCTTCTATGCCATGGACACACTTGTGATGAAGACAGAGGAGAACTCCATTCCCAGCTGTGATCTCAGTGGGTTTGTCCGTCCTGACCCAGTCATCATTTCATCACCACTTTCAACTTTCTTTAGTGACGCTCCCAGCCGCAATCCCATTGTGCCAGAAACCCAGGTAAGAGCAGTGGGAGTGAGAAGGGCACAGAAATCAGTGGTCAGATGACAGTTCTGACCTGAGCAAGGGGGCACCATGTGTCTCCTGCAATTGCTACAGCAAATGTCTCTGCAGAGCTGCATTTGTTCTGACAGGTGCCAGGTTTTCTAATGAGGGCTGCAGGAGATAGCCCAGGTTTGTGTCACCCACACACATTTGTCTTTGATCACTTTATCATACAACATCTCAAGTATATCTGTGTGTTTCAATTGCCAGTTCAGGTGTTTCAAGAGAATTTTGCAAAGGTTTGGCATGTGATGCTGACCACAGATTGTTTCCTTATATTTTACATAGAACAAAGGCAAACTCTACTGGTGCTATTTTTTCACTGCTGTATTCAGTTGGACTTTATACTGTTAGTGGAAGCTGTGGGTTCCTATGATACTTCTTTTGCTTCCCTTGAATATAACTTGCAGTTAAAACGCTTGTGCTTATTTGCCCTTTTGCCAGCAGTGGGATCTTAAAAGGATGTGTACACAGACACCAAATAATGATTAGTCAGAAATGTCAACTGAGCTGTGTTGGTTTGAGGACATCCACTCGCAGTAAGAGACATAAGTTCATAAGAATACACAAGGTGATACATTAAAAAAAAATAATTCTTGTAAAGTGTTTTTGATCTCTTTCCTACCCAGGTTCTTCATGAAGAAATTGAGATCCCTGGCTCTAGTATAAAGCTCAGCTACCTGAGTTCCCGCACTGCTGGATACAAATCCTTGCTGAAGATCATCATGACTCAGACACTTGTGCCACTGAATCTGATCAAAGTTCATTTGATGGTAGCAGTAGAAGGGCATTTGTTCCAAAAATCATTTCAGGCATCTCCCAACTTGGCATATACATTTATCTGGGACAAAACAGATGCCTATGGTCAGAAGGTTTATGGGTTGTCAGATGCTGTAGGTAAGTCAGCATATACAAGCTCCAAAACTTTCCACATAATCCCTTTAATTCTAAATAAGAAAACTGCAAACTTCCTTATGGAGGAGCAAATGTGGATTGAACAGTTCTTGTCTCCCTGACACAATTTATCTTTGTATTATGGTTCTTTTACACATAAAAGATCATATTCAGAGACTCTAAACTCCATCAACATGCCTGGGTTTCCTGCTCAGTACCTGACTTAGAAGGTTTAGACTAGGCAATAGGAAAAAGTGGCCACAGGAACTTAGGTGAAACCTAATCCATCATTACAATTTTATTTTCTTTAGTTACAAAATGATTCCCATGCTGGACTAGCTGGAAGTCTGTAGTGCATTTGGGTTTTCACACATGCCCTTACTGTAGTCTCTTGTGGTATAACACACTTGAAATGAAAATGCTGTTCCTCTAAGGCTGTTCAGTCTTGTAGTTCTACAGCTATTTTTAGTTAGCTTCATTCTAGTGGGTGGGTAGAAGAGTGATCATCATAATATTTTTCAGTTTTCATTGACTGTCTGAATAATTTTGATACAACAGTGTTAAATTGAGCATCAGAGCTGTGCCAGTGTGGAAAGAGCAACTTTTTTTTTTTTAAATCTTAATTATTTTCTATATTTTATAAATTCTTCTTTGCTAGAGCTTTTCTTATACAGTTGCATGAGGTATTGTTTTCCTGTGGAATGCTTACAGTGCAATTGTGCTTAAATGCACACAAAGTTTTCACTGCCCTTTAGTATATGGTATGTAAAATGAGTACACTAAATAAATGCTGTGAACATCTGGCAAATTAAGAATTCATCTTGTCCTGCTATCTGATATTTTTAATTATTTAATATAATTTTACTATACTTTAAAAATTTTATTTCTCACTCTCCTCTCAGCAAACCATCACTTCCCAGTGTGAGCTATTAAAATAAGAAGTGATCAGATCCCTGCAGAGTACATGTGAATGAAGTTTCAAATTTGTGTCTAGTCAAAGATCTGAATATAATATTGTAGAATAAAAGTAAGGAATATAATCACTCCATTTTCTTAAGGGGGCTGGGGGACTGGAATACTCGATGACTTGAATATGCTCTGGACATTTAATTCAGTGTTTGTTCAGCAAGTATATTAGATTTTATTTTATTTCAGTGTCTGTGGGTTTTGAATATGAGACTTGCCCCAGCCTCATTTTATGGGAGAAGAGGACAGCACTGCTGCAAGGATTTGAACTGGATCCTTCAAACTTAGGAGGATGGTCTCTGGATAAACATCATGTACTTAATGTCAAGAGTGGTGAGTTAGTTCATTCCACGTGTTTGCTGTCCTATATGGAGTTTTGATTTGCCTTACACTTTACACTTCCAGAAATGTGATTTCTCCATTCTTTTTGTTTCATCTTTAGCTTAGTAAAGTATGAGGCATATTTCAGTTGTCAGAAAATTTCTATAGAATTTCAACACATTTTTTTTACTGTTCTGCCCAGCCTGAATTTCTTTAAGTCATAATCTTTATCCTCTATTCTGCTTTTCGTTTATTCCCCTGTAATATCTTTTTGTCTTCCCTGTTTTTCTCATGTTAACCATGTCTGTTCCTGGTTCCTTTTGCTTGACCTCCTTTTCCTCCTAACCTGAGGTGGGAACTTATAAGGAGTACAAGTCTGTGACAAGATGCTGAGTCTCCTTTGTCTTTCTCTTTAGTCACCTGTTTGGTTTTTTCCTCGCTTTTTTTTGTCTTTCCATACCCTAAGCTGAATCTTTGTGATCTTTGTACTTTACCAACAACTCTTTGGGTGCAGGATGCTCAGCACACATTTTATTTGTTCCCTGCAAAGTGTTGTTTGCAGCCTTCCTGCTGATCATTACCAAATAACAAAGTATATTTCTGCTTAATAAATCTAAAGTATTGTTTAGAATTGGCAAGATCAAGCTATTTGAGCTCACTTCCAGGGCTGGGCAGTGGATCCACATTTGGGTAGTACGTGCCAACAGAGAGTGTTGCCACCCGTGGGAAGCCAGTTATGTTAGAGTGATACAGCTTCATTCCCACAAGAACATGAGGCTGAGAGTTCCCAGCCAGATTTCCACAGTTTTTGATGACACGGAATATGGTCACACTGTCAGAAAATCCACTCCCTTCTTGGAGCAGGGGTCTGCTCTTTGAACAAATATTTTGAACATAAATCCTATCTTGAAGACATTTTCTTGAAGTCTAATGGAGATCTGTACCAGCAGGTTCCCTCTTGCCTTTTATCACTGATCCTTAGCAGCTCTTCTGGGAGTTTCATCTTTCTCCTATCTTTTCATTTTCTGAGCTATCATCTTCTCTGGTGCCTCCATTTCTCATTTTCCGTTTTCCATTAAAAAAATGTGAAAGACTGAGAGGTAGAAAGAGAACACTAAGGTTGGCACAGAATTCCAAACAAAACATAATACAGGAAACTGGAGGGAGACACAAATAAGGAACATCTCCACCCACTCAGAAACCATCTAAACCACAGTCCCAGGCCAGAGCTGTGCGCAGGGTTTTCTTCCATAATGAATACCAAAGGACTCTGAGTGTAGATTGGTGTCTGTGGGTGTGTATCTGTGTGGGTTTTAACACTGAATCTTCATTACACCTTTATTTTTACTACCAGAGAATCCTTCTGCTCTTTTTGCACCATTGAAAAACCAAACTCCGGAGTCGTTTCAATGTACAGTCCTTAAAAGTGGCTGTTGAAAAGAAAACAGCCTGAAGTCCCCTGCAATGAATAGTGGTAATAAGCACTTCTTCTCCTCTCTGTCCTTAGGTATATTGCACAAAGGCAACGGAGAAAATCAGTTTCTCACTCAGCAGCCGGCTGTGATAACCAGCATTATGGGGAACGGGCGCCGCAGAAGCATATCCTGTCCGAGCTGCAATGGTCTGGCAGAAGGAAATAAGCTCTTGGCCCCTGTAGCACTGGCAGTGGGTATTGATGGAAGTCTCTTTGTTGGGGATTTTAACTATATTCGGCGTATCTTCCCCTCCAGGAATGTCACGAGCATACTGGAGCTGAGGTAAGGCTTAACCTCAGCGCTTCGCTTCTGGAGCCTGTGCTCAAATCAGCCTTTCCCATTACTTTTTATAATTTTGAAAAACATTGTCACTTTCAACCTATTTAAATTCCAGTGGAGAAATGGGGCACAGAAATGCATAGTTCAAAGTCTGTAACTTACCAGGGCAGTGACTAAAGTGAAGGACTTAAGAGTACAAATTAACTTGTACAGAAAGTACAAACCATCTTTTTCTGTCTCGTTAGTGATCACTGACCCAGTCCTCCCTCAGTGCATCATTTAGTTTTGTTTGAAAAGTCTGGAATTGACTGCCCTTAGGTACTGAGCCACGGTGACAGGCAAAGATGTAACAGTCTCATGAGGTCAGAGGGAAGGTTCTCCTGCCAGTGGATTTGAGATCCACTTTCATATTTCTTCTGCATGCTTGTGAGTCTATTTCTGTAGATTGGCAAGCACAGTTCAGGTTGACATACAGAGTCATTTTGCATCATCAGAACTCTTTCTAAGATTGCAACTCTTTTCCCCTGTCCCATGCCCCTCTCCAACCTTAAGATTTGCTCACTTAATAAGGGAAGGCATGAGTGTAGAATGTACCACTTCACCCATTTCTGTTCCATCTCCTTTTTTCATTCTTCTAGGAGAGGCAAGAGCTATTGCTTCAAACCCTAGCTCATGTAACTGGACCTTCTACTTACAACACTACAGAGTATTTGCAGAAAAATGAGGAAAATTAGCATGCCCTGGCTGTCTGCTGCCCCTCCTGGAGCCCACACAGGCAGTAGCATTGGTGCTCCTGGAAATTGGATATAGCTGAAAAGTACACTGAATGAATTTAGGTCACAAGTCTTTCTTTTAATGATATGACCAATAACCAATTCCTCTGCTTCCACATTTAGTTTTTAATTAGTGGGAAAAAGTTCAAAATGTTAAAGATTGTTAAAGAATAGGAGGCCTAGCTCTATTTTACACCTCTCTTCCATTCATGTCATTCTGTTGATGTCACTATTGTGAATTTTGATTCTATAGAAAAGAAAAGAGATCTGATTCAGGCCAATTCAACTCTGAAATCACTCTCTGACACCTACCTCATACACCATCAGGCTGCCTCATTATATTTTTTTTTTTTTTTTAAGTCATGGATCATCCGGTGCTTTCTGCTAGCAGCTCAGTTTAAACCACAGAAGGTAGCTGGCATGGAAGTGTGACCTGCTATAAATATTTATATCAATATGCACTATAACTCTGCGTTATATAGAATATGCTAATATTTTTTTTCTAAGTTGTTCAGATCTTTTTAGTTTTCTAGTAAATAGGATTACAACTCTGTAGGTGAAGAGAAACGTTTTCAGATTAGGATACTTCTTATAATGTGTTTTTATGCACCTCACCTACATCAGCCAGTGACAGTTTCCTAGCCCACCCTATGTTTGAAAATGTTGCCTCAAAATTTACAACAGTATTATTGTGAGTATTTTGCTTTCTCTCTCTGTGAGTGAGATTGAGAGGGAACTCAAGGTTTCATCACATGTGAGGGAAAATTAGGAAGAACATCAGTAAAGAAATAGAAGATGAATTTTTATCTGCTGTTGTCCACTTCCTCCTTCATGAAAGTCTGTTTTCCATAGCATAATTTCTTTAGCTTCTATTATGACTAGAAGCAGTTAACAATGAAGCTGATGCATTGTGAGTTCTATTGGACAGCTGCAAAGGACTTGACATAGAGGTCTTTGGGATTTACAGACTTTAGGATTACATTGTGATGTTTTTTACCCTCCGTTCCTCTAGAGGGAATTAAGGTCCATTCCAGCAAACATAATCTATAGCAGTAATTGTGATACATTGCTCATCCTGAAATCTGCATGAGTTACATGGGTAAGAGTTTGAAGATTTGAGCCATTTAAGTGTGAATGAGAGCAGAGTCTTCAGCTCATATCGAGTAGTTTGGATTATGTTGCAAACAGTACATCCACAAGTATTACAAACCGAATGCATTGCTTTGCTTAGATTTCACAGCTGATGTAATTTTGGTTTCACACAAGCCCCTATAAATCTTGAGTGCCTTTATATGTCAGAATATCCCAGTGTGAATATTTCTTTCACACTGTCTTTGGTGAAGGTGCCTGGTTGGAATGGCCAGCAGCAATTTGGACTCCAGCATTGCCTGTGGGGCAGCGAGGTGGGGCTGTGCCTGGAGTGCTGCAGCTCAGGAGTCACAAACATCTTTGCTCTGTTCATATTCCTAAATGGAAATTACAGCAACACAGTGAAATGCTGTGTGAGTGGAGAATGTGTTCATTTTCATGGGGGAGGTAGAGAGCACTTTTCCTTTGGCTTTGTGTGTGGGCAGTAAGCTGTGGATCAGCTAATGCTGCTTATCTCCCATTGTACAGTACCTTACCACTTGCTTAGAAGGGGCTTTTTTTACCCTAACATTGGCTTTGATAGGCTAAAACAGATATCAAGAAGCATCCAAACTTGCTTTAAGCAAGTTTAGAGACTGGGAGGAGAGAAAAACAAACTGCATAGTAAAAATTTGTCTAGAATAGCCTATTGGAAAACTATTTTGATTAAAGAGGTTGCCTCCAACTGGCGGACAATATCCAAAACCAGTGCTTTCCCCTGCCCAGTTCTGTATTCAGAGAACTGCCAGTTTCTCTCACTCCTAGCCCCCAAGCTACACATATTTCCATATGAAAATTCTTTCTGTGGTTCAGAAAGTTTCCTAAATATGAGGGATGGGGGTGGGGGCAGGGGTATCCTATAGGGAATTAGCTTGCAGCTCTATCCCTCCCAGTCACTTCATCTGTAAACTAAGCTAAGGCTAGTGCTGAAAAGAGATATCTTCTCCTGTGTCCTTTTGTAAAATAAAACAAATACTATGTTTGCTTTACCATCTATTCTTCAGCTAACTGTTTGTTCTTTTTTCTTCTGTTCCCTTTCTATAAAGAAATAAAGAGTTTAAACATAGGTAAGACATGAGCTCTTTCCCATATAATTTGATATGGTTTGTTTGCTTCATTGTGTTTGCTTTTTGTGTTGTGCTTCTTGTGTAATGTTATGTTCTTCATGTACCATATATAGAAACATTTTTATGTGCTAATTGTGTGTTATGAATATGATAAGCATTAGCAATTACAAAGTGCAGTCAAAAAGCAGCCAATAAGTTCTGACAGTAATTAGAAATTTCTAGTAGAATGCAAGTATAATGAACCCAAAGCTAACTTCTAGATAAACGCCTCTCCCTGCTGTCTATAATTGGTCTAAATGGTCAAGGTAAAATACAACAGCATTTTCACAAATGCCAGAAAGGTTCACAAAAGCACTAATGACTGCATATAGGTCAAAAACTCATTTTCTGGTCATTAATGATTTTCTGAACCCAATGTCCTTTGCCATAATTTAGTTTATATTTGTTTTGTCAAACACGTTTAATAGCCACCCTGTGGGGCTGGCTGTGTGCAACCACTAGAAGCAGTCACTGTGAGATTCAGGGGGGAGGCATAACCCTCCTGGATGTTAGGAGGAGAGCACCAGGTCTTCTGGATGGCTGCAGCATAGGAAACACTTGTGCCTCCTTTCATGCCACACCTGGGACAGGGAGGATGTTCACCCTGGAGAAAATCAAGGGCAAGAACAAGAAGAGCTCTTGTAAACTGTTTCATAGTGTCCTGTGCTTTCCCCTTTTAAAACCATACTTTCCATTTCTGTGATTACAAGTTGATGCAATAGATGGTCTGGACTAAACAGGATCATTTCCCCTTAACAATATATTTTGGCATAGTAACACCCCTAACTATTCTTATCTGGCCGAATTCATTCACAATTTGCTAATAATTATTGGTGATGCTGGAGACTCCTTATTTGCTTCAACTAAGCCTAGTTCATTTTTCATCTGCTTAGAGATTTGCTCTGGACAGCTTCCCTTTTGGTTAAACTTAAAGAAAAGCTGCTGAAAAGAATGTGATGTACCTGTGAGAAGAGGAGGGAGAATGAGCTGCTCTTGCTGCCAACCCTCAGGCTCCCTCAGAGAGAAGAGTGAGGCTGCAGGTGGTGGTGACCACACATTCACTCAGGGGGTTGGAGGCACAGACATTATTGGCAGAGGCCTCTGAGCAACACTACATGCCATGGAAAATCTTTTAAAACAAGGTGCAATCCTTGGCCTCCTATAATTCAAGTGAAAGATTGCAACGGTGCAGAGAAAAGAGAGGCAGAGGTCTTTAATTGCTCAGATGCCAGTTTAATATTGAGTACTCATTTATAAAACAAATCCCTGTTTGAGGTAATAGTCTCATTGATTCTTTGGGAGCACAGTGAGTGCATGTTGCCTTCCAGCAGTCATTTTCTGCCAAATTCCCTCAAAAATTTGCTTAGTGTCTTCCACTATCTGTTCCTTTACCTAGTTCAGGGAAGAGAGGAGTATGGAACAGGTCTGCAGCTCCAGAGAGCTGCTCTCTGATCTGGAACCACAGCTAGTGACTGACTCCCTGGCACAACTGCCCTGGGGGAGATTCCAGAGCAGGAATGCAGGGTGATCTCCATGGATGCACCATGGCTGCAGGAGAGGAGAGGGAAGTATCCCATGTTCTGCCATTGCCCTTTACCCTGACTCATGTCTTATCCCATCCTGGTAGCAGCAGGGCACACCTAGGGCTGGCTGAGGGCAGAGGGGAGGCAGGGGTGGGCACAAGCTGGCAAAATCATGTGTGAAAACAAGAGAGACCCTTCCATTCCTGCAGGGTGGCTGCTGCTCCCCGGGGCACTGTGTGAGCAGCTCTCACCTCTGAGTCCAGCAGGACACTCACTTCCAGGTGCAAGCAGCAGTGTCTGTGCCCAGCTCCAGTCTGTGCCCAGCTCCAGTCTGTGCCTGCCTCTGGTCCCCGTTTGGCCAGGGTGGGGGATGCAGCCTTGAGCTAAGCTTGGGTGTATTTGTGAAGTCCAGCACAAGTGCCACAGCAGTGTGTTCTTCAGTGTAAGGGGAAAACATGGTGGGAGAACTGAGCAGAGTTTCAAAGCAATGACAAACGTGCTAGTGTTTGTATGGCTCAGATACTGGAGAGACTGGAGGAATCTCTAAAGTGGAAAGAACAATTTTTTTATGTTGCAGAGAAGATGGAGCATTATTTTGGAGGGATGAGAGGGAATGTGATAAGGGTGTAGTGAAGAGGTGCAGTCTGCTGCTGAAGATAAGGAGAGGAACTCGGGGAATAAGGAGATTGTGCTCTAATCTCAAGCATGTCACTAGTTTCCCTGCATAACTTTGTCTACACCACTTAACCTCTCTGTGCCTCAGTTTCCTCCTCTGTAAAATGGGTGCTACACCCATCTTTTTAAAGTACTCTGAGATCCATGCATGAAATAAACCTGCCAAGTATTTTTTTGTTTATTATATTTCTTCATCTCTAATTTCTACACTCCTAGACTTCAGCAGATGGTATTGCCTCTGCCTACTGAATTGCAATCCAACCAATCTCTTCCTGCTTTCTACAGTCTTAGAACAATCCATTATTGACCTAAACCCATGGCATGTCAAAGAGTGGCATAGAGGAAAATAACTGTAGAAAGTGATATTTTGGGGCCTCCTCATTCCTCCAAATCTGGTCATGACCACATGACCACAGCTATCTCGGTGTGCCGATGGATCCATCTGCCGAAAGTGGCTTTATCATAGTTTCAGCGATTCTGGTCAAGAAATGGCTTATGTCCATCATAACTTACCTCTGTGTATCCTCACTCTTGGAGATGGGCACTTTTGCCACATGAAACTAGGAGTGTGGATATTTGGAGGCAAATATCTCTGGTTACTGGTAAGTAACCTTCATTTTTTTTCTTCCTGTCTTCATTTGTCTTCTATGCTTTGAAACCACCATTGACCTTATTTATGCTCACCCATGGGCTCCAAAGGCTGGAAAATTCACATCATGCTTAAAATCCAAATAAACTGAATAAAATTAGCCAGGCAAGATTTTGAAAATATTTCTGCACTGCAGTTCTGTGTGTGTGAATGTATATATATTGTGAAGATTGACATTTCTCAATTTGCGGATGATTTGCTAAAGTAGTTCCAAAATGTGACAAGCTGTCAAAAAACATATATTTCAGAAGAGAAGTAGCTTTCCATATGAGCGCCCATTCCAATCACAAACTGAGGACCAGTTTTTCAATAACAGAAGGTTTGGAGTTAAAGTCAGACACTTGGGGTCTCTGGTTTTAGTTATATAACCAACTTCATCTGCTGCAAATGAGATTCTTGATAAGAATGAATGAGAACAAATTTGCTTTAGAAATAAATTTGTTATGCCTCTGCCTCCTATTTATACAAGACCTCACAAATCTTGTGGCATAATCTGAGTAACTCAGAAGCTGATTCTTTGATCTTACTCCTATGACTTCTGCTTCCAAAGGAAGTTAAACAAGGTAGCAGGGAGGGGGGAAACAGATAAGCCGAAGAGAATTGACCTGGAGGAGATCTAAAGGGCTAAAGAGAACAAGAGGAAAGACTACTGTGCAGCTCTGGCTTATTGAGCTCTACTGTGCAAGGTTCAGTGCAGGAGGATGAGTGAGATTTAAAATTACAATCTCTCTGAACACTGACCAGGCCCTAATCAAGTCAGGTCCTCAGGTGAAGGTCCTTCAGACCTCACCTCTGTACGAAGGTGTCAGACTTTCTTTCCAGATCTTTCTGTGCCTGATGAGTATCCAAGCTCTGAAAGCCTGTGAAGTTTCTAGACTGCTCAGCTGTTTCTGTTTTATGCTTTCTTTTTCTCTAAAGCAACAATCCTGCTCATAAATACTATCTGGCCGTGGACCCTGTTTCAGGCTCCCTCTACGTGTCGGACACCAATAGCCGACGGATATACAGAGTCAAGTCCCTCACGGGCACCAAGGACCTTGCTGGTAACTCTGAAGTGGTGGCAGGGACAGGAGAGCAGTGCCTGCCCTTTGACGAAGCCAGATGTGGGGATGGAGGGAAGGCAGTGGACGCAACCCTAATGAGCCCTCGAGGTAAAGGAGGAAAAGAAGCCAGAGAAAATTACTGCGTGCAGCTAGGCTGGATGTGGAAATAATTATCTGGCAATTAAATCACTCCTTGCTTGGTGATTTTTATTCTGGGCTTTAATTACAGTGGATTGGCAAGTGTTCGTGCTTTGTTTAGTTAAAGCAAACTTTATTACCCCGACACTGAGTGCTGCAAAAGGAGAACAGAACACAAATTAGCAGGGTACCGCTCACTCCAAGAAGCAAGCATGTAAACTGGGAAACTGATTACTGTTTGAGATGAAGTCTTTGGGGAGAGAAATTACTTGCTGTGGCTTTTCTCTGAGTTTTTCCTCCGTGTATCTCCTTTTTCTTCAGAGTCAGAGAAAAGAATAAAAGGATTTTTTCCCTTTCCAATTTCTAATTTTTGACAAAAAGTTTTCAAGTTGTTATAGAGGTTTGGAGATATGTTTCTTTTTAAGGCTTTTTTTTCTCTGTTGTTTCATCTTAATTGTAAGGATGAATTAATCAGGTGTATTGCCATGTGTTTCAAACATCTTTGGGTTTTTTCAGAGGCTGAAAATAACTAGATGATCATAAAGGTACACAAAAATGGAAAGTCCAGTTTCTTTGTATAGGAGGTAGTTTCAGTTAACACGTAGAAATTAAAAAGATGAAGCTGTATCTTCTCTCACTGCCTGGTGGGATGAGCACTGCAACCATTTGAAGATAGCATTTTTTTAGATCAGTATTTTATTTTCAGCCTGAGAAATGGAGAAGTCAGTGCACCAAATCAAAGCAGGAAAGGCAAGTGGGAAAAAGGCTGCCCTCCTTCCCAACAGTCAGCAGCATCCGTCAGTTCCTCCGAGGGAGCGCCCTTCCATTCTGTGCCTTTCCTCTCTAAGGACTCACAGTGTGACAGGCATTGAACCTTCCCTTTTTTATAAGGCTGGCAACCCCTGTGTCTTCATCTGGAAACACCAGATGTTCTTTCTGTATTTTTACTGCAATCCAGTCTAGAATTAAAAAAAAATAAAAAATTAAAAAATCCAGAAATAATACAATGTCCTCCTAGTTTTCAAAAAATTTTGAAGGTATTTTAAAAGATTTCTACAAATTCTTCATCCTCATTGGATTCTTCAGATGAAGAAAGCAATTCCTCAAATTTCTGAGTAAAATTAGGAGATAATTTTTAATTGGATTTATGTAATATATCAGAGAATTTGAATCTAGAAGTAAGCTGATGCATTCTGCTGGGTCTTTGGCATGTTTGGGGATTTCTGTAGTTTTCTTTAAAGCCCTGAAGGATAAACCTGCTTGATGCCATTTCTTTGGCAGAACTATGTGTTGTTGGAGGGTTCCAGGACCTGTGCTCAGGTTGGGAGGGAGGAAGGAACAGGGGAAGTGAACAAATTTCACCATCTTGTAAACAAGACAAAGCCTGCCTTGAAACCAGCAGCCTCATTGCTGCACTGATGCCTGGGTTTTATATTTGCAGGAATTGCAGTGGATAAGTATGGACTCATGTATTTTGTTGATGCCACTATGATTAGAAAAGTAGATCAGAACGGAATTATATCAACCCTGCTGGGCTCCAATGACCTCACTGCTGTTCGACCTCTCAGCTGTGATTCCAGCATGGATGTCACCCAGGTAGATTCTTACTGCATTCATTTTCCTCTCTGCCTTAGAAGAGATGGGCGTCTATTTTGAATGACTGCCTGGCCTCTTAAGAAACACATTAAGCAGCACAAGATGATAACATATTTGATTTGTTACTGAAATGGGTGAACCATCCTTTCTACTGTGGCTAACACAGTTTATTTATGCAACTTTAGAGAAATAAGGTTGAGATAATGGGAGTTATTGTCTTAATTGCCTGTTTTTCTGTAATTACTGTAGAGCTTCCACAATGTAGCATTCATTCTTGCACAGAAACACAATTAGCCAAAGTTACAACTGCACGTAGCTTTAATATTTCCGAAAAACAAAATCATTGTTTTAAATAGTTGCCATTCATGACTTGGTTTCGTGATTTACGCTGATAAACCCCTCACTAATTTGCTGTTGTTACACGTGGAATTTTAAACACTAGGAGTGTACTTTTCAGTTTCGAGTTTTACAGTAATAATTTGTGCAACTCATAGGTACGGCTGGAGTGGCCTACTGATCTCGCTGTCAATCCCATGGACAACTCCCTTTATGTCCTAGAGAACAATGTTATTTTACGGATCACAGAAAACCATCAAGTTAGCATTATTGCTGGACGCCCCATGCACTGCCAGGTTCCTGGTATAGACTACTCTCTTAGCAAACTGGCTATTCATTCTGCACTTGAATCAGCCAGTGCCATTGCCATCTCACACACAGGAGTTCTTTACATCAGTGAGACAGATGAAAAAAAAATTAATCGGCTACGCCAGGTAACTACCAATGGAGAAATATGCCTTCTTGCAGGGGCAGCTTCAGACTGTGATTGCAAAAATGATGTCAACTGTAATTGCTATGCTGGGGATGATGGGTATGCCACTGATGCCATCTTAAATTCACCATCTTCCTTAGCTGTGGCCCCAGATGGTACCATCTACATAGCTGATCTCGGAAATATCCGCATTAGGGCTGTCAGTAAAAACAGGCCCATTCTTAATTCCTTTAACCAATATGAAGCTGCATCTCCAGGAGAACAGGAGCTGTATGTCTTCAATGCTGATGGGATTCACCAGTACACTCTGAGCCTCGTTACCGGGGAATACTTGTACAATTTCACCTATAGCAGCGATAACGATGTCACCGAGGTGATGGACAACAATGGCAACTCCCTGAAGGTGCGCCGGGATGCCAGTGGGATGCCCCGCCATTTACTGATGCCGGATAATCAGATTGTCACGCTGGCTGTTGGCACTAATGGTGGACTCAAGCTGGTCTCAACACAGACCCTGGAGCTCGGATTAATGACATATAATGGAAACAGTGGTCTCTTAGCAACGAAGAGTGATGAAACAGGATGGACAACATTTTATGAGTAAGAATGTTTTTGGATATATTAAGCGTACATTTATTTTTCCAATGGTAGTGAGTAGGCCCCAGCCTAGACCCTGCTGCAATTTGTTGAAGGTTTTTCACTGATAATGAGTAAGGCTGTTGCACCTCAGTCCAGGGAGATGCTGGAAATGGTTAAGTGGCTTTGTGGTGGTGTCAGTCGTGCCGGGTTCTTTGGGTGGGTGCTGATCCCCCTAAATCCCTGCCTGGGATCGGAGTTTGGAGCAGCTCATCCCCGCCCAGTACAAAGCACTGTGTGCCATGGCCAGAACCCTGGCTTAGTTAAGCTGCTGTTCATGGTCAGCACAGCTGCCCACAGCCAGAGCAGCCCAGCACTCCCCCTGTGGCTCCCTTAGAGCTGCCTCTCTCTAGGAGCCCTCATGCTGCAGCTTCTTTTGGAGCTCAAATTATCTCTCTTTCTGTTCAGCCTCATATATTACTCATGGTTGTTAAAATGTTGATTAACTTCAATGATTGTTCATTCCTGAGACAAGTGAGGAAATTAGATCCCCAGCTATCTGTCAGACCCCTGGTGTAACTTCCATAATTTGTAGATAACCCAAAAGCACACTGGTGTTCATGAGCCTATAGATTAAATAGTCAGAACTTCCTCTTTAAATGAAATTCATCTGAAGAGATGAGGTTCAAAAGTACATTAAAAATCTAGAAAAAACAGTCCGATTTTTATTAATATTTATCCTATTCTTAGTAGTCTTACTGCCATTTTTTGATCAAAACTATTTTAAAAAGAGAAGCTAAATGACATATTGAAAAATATATTTAAGTATGGCAAGTCTGATGCCATATATTTTGTCTGAATTAGTTAATGATTAAAAAATATCACCCAAATCAGTGAGTAGAAAATAGGAATAAGGCTTTATATTTAATTTCAAATGGCAGGCTTATTTTCAAGGTCGCAGGCTAGCAATGGTGCACACACCCCTTAGTTTATTGATGCATTCAGCTTGGCCACCTGTTTTCTCTGTTTAGAGGAAACGTAGGAAATGCAGGAGAAGAGGGAGCTGTGTTCAGTGTGCTGGGAGTGCCTGCCCTGCACAGCAGGGATGCTGCAGTTGGTTCCCTTCGGAAGGAAAGCAGTGCCCTCTCGTGGGGTCCTGCATGTCCAACCACTCACTCCTCTACTCCAGCCTGGGGCTTCACGTGGGCAGCGGCTCTTTTTTCCTTAATATTTTGCAAAAATTATTTCTTTACCACAAATTCGTTACACAAATAGCTCAGTTACGTGACCACATGAAGGTGTTACCTGCTGATCATAAGCTCAAGTAAAAGCTCACTCAACTAAACAGAATAAAATTTCATATTATTGCTGATGAGATGTGGATGCCCTTCCAGGAAGGTTTTTTGTGGGTTTTTGCCCTCAATAGGTAGCTCAAGACACAGTCATATAAATTATTTATTTCTGAAAACATCAGAAATTGTAGAAAACTAATTGGTTAATTTAAAACTCTACATGAAAATCCTTAAAACATGAAAAAATGTCATCAGAAAGTTACCGGTTACAGAACTGGTATAAGTGGTGTCTGAGAGTCACACCAAGTGCTAAGTTAACATGGTTTATTAGAAAAATTGTTTTATGATTCCTAAGGACATACAGAAGATAGGGGCTTTGCTGTCTTACGGAGATCAGCTGAAAAGATTATTTAATGTATACATAGTGCTGCAGGTTTTTTCCAAGATCAAATAAGAAAAGATGCACAACCTTTGCCTCAGGTCAGTGGAAGTTAAATACCATTTTTAGATCTAAATATTACAGCCTGAGGTACTGTCTTAGATAATTAGTAACTTCGATGAGGCAGCAGAAATAACTTATTTCTCCCAGATTTGTACATATGTTCTTATAAGCATAGAGCCCATAGATAAGAGAACCATATAGACATTATTTAAATAAAACATGCAAACCTGAACAATCACAATCCACAGTCACTCAGTACTGGTTTCTGGTTTCTGTTTGTTCTTTGAAACAACTCCTAAGAGAAAATTCTATATTCATCATTCTGCAATTTTTTTTGGTAGCTATAACTTAATATCAATTGAAGATCAAAGAAGTATTCAGCCAATGAGACTTTATAAAGACAGAAAAATAATTTTCTGTGCAGTGACATTCGTGCATTCATACAGACATAATCAGCACTCAAAATTGTTAATATGGCAGCAGAACTGGAAAAGAACAGAGGTCTTTTAAGTGGTAAAGTACTACATGAGCTAAAGTTCTTACGAAAAATTTATGTCAGTGCATTTGTATCAACCAGACACTGAAGTGCCATGTTATCTTATTGGGTATATTCCTCTCATTTATCTGAAACTTCACCCTGAAAATGCTCTCAGAATTAAATTTGTTGTTAATCTAGGTGTGCATCTGCAAATACAGAGAGTTGCAGACACAAGCTGGTTTGTGTGTGTGCACACTCCATACGTGAATTCTATAGATAGCATCTGTGCACGTGCATGCAGCTCATTTGCAGTAGGAACAGCCAAGGCTCTTCAATAATAGAACAGCTACCAGCAGGCTCACATGGGGTAATTTAAGCTTGGCTTGGGCATGAAGCACAGATCTTTGAAGCAGTTCCCAGTGGTATTCCTCTTGGTCTAGGAAGCATCCTGAGAGAATGCTGCAGTTTTTTTTCTTGAATGAGTTTTAAAAGGGAGAGAAAACAGGGATGTATGTAAATGTGTGTGGATCTGTGCCTTGTCCAGCTCTGTGTTAAGTCAGAAGCTGCTGTTCCTCCTCTCTGCAGTGCTGGGTATGGCCCTGTCCTTCCTGCTCCACCCACGAGCTGTCAGGAGCACAACTCAAACCTGAGACCTGGATGCTGGGCATAAAACTTGCCTGAGGAATAGAGGTGCCACAGTAGTGGCCAAGGAACAGCAGCCCTTGGAGCACTGTCACAGGCCCACTGAAGGGGTGCACAGAAGATACCTGAGAAGGTGCCAAGTGCTCAGCTGTGTCCCACTGTGGAGGCTGAGCTGTAGGTGTAGCCACGGGCAGCTCAGAGCCACCAGGCTGGCAGGGTCAGCCTCCAGCTTTGTGCCTGGTGTCACCCAGAGCTTTCCTAGGAACCTCTGCCTGCTGGCAGGGGGGTCTTGGTCAGTCAGCAAGGAGTTGGTGAGGTAGCAGTGGGGAGATGCTGTTGGTTGGTTTTTAAGATACTGGGATAAAGACAGGTTGTTTGCCCTTGTAATTTTATTAGTAGAAAATCTTGGGATGAAGCCTTACTCTAACTGAAGTCAGTAATAAAAGCTCAGAAATTTCAATGTACCCAGAGCCCACCTCATTTGAGAATGAAAAGGTTGCCTTATCAGACCTGATTCATCCAGGCTGATGCTGTATCACAGACAATAGGTAGAGACTGCTACTGAAGAAGACATCAGGTTAATTAATACATTTTTCATTGTAAATTTTGGTTTTTACTTCATTAGACGCAGGTTCATGACATGAAAGAGAGAAGTACATAATCATTTAATTTATATATTTCTGATTATTCAGATAAATGTCAGAGTGTTGTATTCTACTGAGCACTTGCTCTCACATAATACATAAATTTAAAGAAAAAAAGACTCAGGAATATGTCACTTCAATTTTGTGGTACATAAAAGATTTCAATTACACTCATTTCAATTTTTTTACCTTTAAGATATTTTTTTAAATAAGATTTTATTTTGGTACAATGGACAAAGTAGAAATGCCTTCTTTATATATTGGTATCACAGTGTGTATATATCATTTAAGTAGTGAAATTTTTATTTATCTAACTCATAATCTAAATGGCCTGCAGATCTTCAAGGAGAGTACTCTTGTATGTATTTTGTTAAATGTATCCATCACTTGCTTATAAACCTTTTTAATTTCTATTATTTCTGCTTTCAAAGCTGTGACCAGTACTGGGGAACACACCCCATGGCAGGGGTAAAACAATAATTTCTTGAAATAACATTACAATATTTTCATTTTTCTGCTTCAATCTCTGTACATCCACATCCATATTTACTCTCTCGACTGCCCTTACACTTTGAATAGAGATTTCCAGTGAGTAGCCCACAGCAATCCCCAGGAATTTTTCCTAGGTTAATTAAAAACCCAGCAATGTGAATGAAGAGTTTAAATTAATGTCTCATTTGCATTGCCTAAAATATATTTGCTGATGGGGAATTTCACCACCCGTTTTTCTGGAAGTTCACCGAGTGCTGCAGAGTCACACTGGAGACACTCAGTTTTTTCTAGATTGTCCTAAATAACATTGTCTGTGCTGTAAGATTTGACATCCAAGTGTTCTCTTCATCACTCTGCTCATCATGAAACACACCACATACAGACTCTTAAGGGGCCTTATTAACCTTTAAGATTTTTGAAATTGTCCAGTTTTTGTACTTTTTCTTTTTCCCTGCAAGACAGATGCTTGGCTGGATCAAGTTCTTTCTTTAGCTGTTCTTTTGGAGCACTTTTCAATATTTTTTGACAAATACTTTTATAAAGACTTAACTAAACCCACTGTCATAGATTATTTCAACATATTATCTTTTTTCCAGTATCTTGCTGATATGATAATATATCTATATATAAATATCTATGTATCTGTGGAGAGAAACTTGTGACTATATTGAGAAAAATCATGCTGCTTAATCTTTCTTTGATCCTGAACTACTTAAATGAACACAATGTATTATTGGTCCCTTTTAGGTCGCATGATGCTTTGTTTTATTGATTTCCCTCTTTGCCTAATACTTCCATTGGTTCTGGTAAGGCTTGTTGCTCCACAGGTGATTTTTTTCCTTCCTCCCCAATATTCAGTTGAATGGGTGCAACCATTTGCAATGGATTTGAATGTCATATATTTTGTTCATTTTAACTGAGGAGCCAATCTGTGTCTTAATTTTTTCGATATGCTGTGCAGTTCAGGTGGCCTAGTCTGAGGTTTCTGAGTGTTTCTATTGTAAAGCCATGTTGAAAGCTCTGATTTTTTTTCATCTTTACAGCTAACCACAGCCTACAATGAACTGAGCTAGCTCCGTGATATTAAATGAGCTCCTCTTCTCTTCTGTTACTCTCAGGCAGTGCAATGGATTTACCAGTTCTCTTCCAGGCTTCCTGCTCCCTGCATCTCTACATTCCAAGGATGACCAGTTGGTTTCAGCCTCTACCTAAACCTTTCCCTTTATCTACACAGGACACTTTTTCTTGCCTTTCTGCTCTCTAGAAGCACACGTGCCTTGGTAGCGGCTGGGTGAGAGACTCTTGCACGAGCAGGGAATTGCAGCGAGCAGAGTGTCAGACTGGAATGCTGATTTTGTTTCAGGTCCCCCTTTCTCACCCCTAAGATCCAAGGATTGCTTCTTTAGCAAACGTATGCACTCAACTAGAGTATACTGCAGGAAAGGGGGAAAGGGTATGATTTGATTTCCAGCAGCATTCCTTCTTTCCCCCCTCCTCAGGCTTTATACCGCTAAAGAAATTTAACTCAAAAAAAATCATGGAAAGCCTTTTTTTTTTTTAATTTAAATCTTTATGCCTCTGGAGCATTTAACTCCTTTTCTAAGGTCTATTCTGAGTGCTGACTGCTGCCCTTTGTGCAACTCCCATCTCTATCCTGTGCTTTTCACCTTTCATCTTTATGAGCCAAAATACTGACCCCAAAATGAAGTTCAATACCACAGATAAGATCTAAATGAAATTATTATGTTGTGAAGCTGATGTCTTTTTTAATACTTTATGGCAAGGTTATTCCTTGATATGTCACTCAAGACCATACTTAATTTCCACAAAGTATTCAAAAGCAAATGTGCAGTTTATGCAATTGTTTATTGCAGTGTCCATCAGAAGTCCATTTCCTTAGAGTGAAATGCAACTATTAAAATGCAGACTAATTTACAAGTTATAATTGTTTGAGCCAAATATCACTCTGTATATTCATAATAATTTAATTAATTTAATAATTTAAAAGATGCTAGCCTGGATTTGCACCCATGTAGTTGAGATCAGTATCTAAAAGATATTATTTCATCATTATAGACTCTTCAAGAACAGAGAAATAGATATGGCCAGGTTGTTCTTGAAAATCTGTTTCAGTCTGGGTTTCTTGCACAAATGTGGTGCATTATTAATACATTGGGTATTGAAATGAACATATATCCTCACGCTTTTTTGCTCTCACTAACTTTTCTATTAGCTATGATCATGAAGGGCGTCTGACCAATGTAACACGTCCCACTGGAGTGGTAACTAGCCTTCATCGAGAAATGGAAAAGTCCATTACCATCGACATTGAGAATTCTAATCGGGATGACGATGTCACGGTCATCACAAATCTCTCCTCTGTGGAGGCTTCCTATACAGTTGTTCAAGGTACCAAAGCACACTTCTCAGCACACCTCCTAACCACACACACAACCTGAGAAAGCAATTCGCTAACAATTCGTGTCATTAGTGCACTTAGGAGCAGGGGGAAACCATATAAGGTTTGCAGGTAAAACTCCAATAAAGCTTATTCCTAAAATGACAGGTCTTCAGGACAGGTAAGCAGTCCTGCTTTGTGTCAAGTACATATGGGCACAATCTGCTGGGGAGAGTTAGTCCTGCCACTGCCTCCTGGGTCAGGGTCACTTCACCCACTTGCATATTTCTCTGTGCTTCCCTGCAAAATTGCTTCTGACTTCTGTGCCACAGACATGCAGCCTGACTGCTGGGGGAGATCCTTCTGGAGAGGCTCAGGAAGCCTTCTAATAGAGGAAATCTTCTAAATGTGTGCACTGCCATTAATTACAGTGTAGAGCAACCAGGGCAGTGGATGGGGTGGTGCTGGAGATGGCCCTTCCAAGAACAATGTTACAGCCCGAGGGTGGCAGGAGGCAGCAGCAGCACAGGTTCAGAGTTTGTGTAGAGTGTCCCAGCACCGCCCAGGCATTGTGTCTGATGGAGTGAAGTCAGTTATCAAAGGCAGACTGAAAGGGATTTGGTGAGTGATGGGGCTTTTTAATTAAGATATAATGTCACTGGAATGAGAACATCATCATCAAACAATAGTCTCCTCCTGACGTAAATGTCAACATTTATAGACTATTATACCATGACAGGTCTGGTTACAAAGACTTAATTTCTCTTATACCAGATGATTAATTACGTAGATGCTGTCCTTCTGTCGGGCAGATATTGATGTGTTGCTGACAGCTGCACACTGGCACTCCATCCTGGCTGAGAGGGGACTTGGCTGTGTCAAACAGCTGGAGATCTGCACGGCCAGAGAAGCACGGGATTGTTCGTGTAACTCTTCTCCGACAGGGGCCGGGTGTGCACGTCAGGCCAGTGTGGTGGGGAGGCAGGGAGGCAGGAGAGGGAGCTGCTGTGGCTGCCAGCTTGCACTGCTGGAGCCTCACACCTTGAGGATTTAAAGCCACACTGTAATTCTGTGCAAGGCCTCTGTTTGGAGACAGTTTATAGACAGCTGGAAACAAAAAAGAAGAGGCACTTACTTCTTCCTACTTATAAAGAGTCCAGCAATCATCTTCTTTTTCTTTTTGTCCTGAAGTTTAATGCTTTGTTGTTTATCCAGCAGTTCAGTTTTCAGGAGTTTTTGTTCATATCAGAAACAAATTACGTGGTTCAACACATATTACTGTGCATTTTGATTCACAATTAAGACTGAAGGGGAAACATAATGAAATAAACACAGTATCTCTCTGCAGGCTCACTGTTACACTACTGTTCTTTTACATGAATCAGTAACATCTGTAATTTCCACCATAGTACCACGTAAATGGTAATTGCAGGCTGACTTCATTTAACATCAACAGGAGTGCAATAAAAAACCAATCAAATTAAGCTATATGTTTTCTTTATGACTGGAGTAGCTAAATTATTTTCTTTTCATTATTGCTGTAGATCAAGTGAGGAACAGCTACCAGCTCTGTAATAATGGTACTTTGAGAGTGATGTATGCCAATGGCATGAGCATTAGCTTTCACAGCGAACCTCATGTCCTGGCTGGGACTGTGACTCCCACCATAGGACGATGTAATATTTCTCTACCCATGGAAAATGGTTTAAACTCAATTGAATGGCGCCTGAGGAAGGAGCAGATTAAAGGCAAAGTGACAGTGTTTGGAAGAAAGCTCAGGGTAAGTAGAACCTGTTGTTACAATAATCACCTTTTCCTCTTTGGGCAGAAAATTAATGTTTTAATTTGAAGGACATTACTTGTTAAAAAATGTACAACTCTGGGATTGTCTTTGGTGTGACACTGAGAGCTCAGTTGGCTGCATGGGATCATCTGCTGCAATCAGCTGTAGAGCTTCATAACTAAAAGTATTCCAAAATAGATTGGTGAAAAGACCTAGAATATTACAGAATCACAGAATCATCAATGTTGGAAGAGACCTTCAAGATCATTTAGTCCAATCATTACCTCAGCCCCACTGTAATTTCCCCAAACCATATCCCCAAAGGCTGTATCCCAGTGCCTGTTGAACATATCCAGACATGGTGACTCCACCACCCTCCTGGGCAACCTACTCCAATGCATGAACACTCTTTCAGAGAAAAAAGATTTTTCAGATATCTAATCTGAACCTCCCTTGGTGCAACTTCAGGCCTTTTCCTCTTGTCCTTTCATTTGAGACATGGCAGAAGAGACCAGCCCCCAACTTTCTAACTCCTTTCAGGGACTTGCAGAGAGCAGTTAGGTCCCCCCAAACCAACTTTTCTGCAACTTAAACACCCCCAGCTCCCTCAGCCACTCCTCAAAAGTTGAATTCTAGAGCCTTCCCCAGCTTCATTGCCCTATTGCTGCTAAACACTCTGCCTCCCAAGGCGGTCAGAATCTGAGCACTCACCACTTGATAAACTGCCAGGGTGGACTTAACCCCAGCTGCTGCTGGGGAGCAAACACAACAGCAGCATTCTGCTGCAGTAAAATCCCCCTGCAGACTCACTGAGACAGGCAGGTTGTGTTTATTCCCTTTCCCAAATGGCACAATTGGAAAATAATTGCCATAATTACAAAATCGTAAGCACAGGATAAGGAAGACAGTCAGGTCATGTAATCCATCCCCTGCCAAATTAAAGATCTGCTGCAGCTGGATTAATCCCATTCTGTGCTTTGCTGGCCTGATTTTCCCTGATTTTTTTGACTGGACTACTTCAGTATGTGCAGTTTTGGAAGGGATTTGAGATACTGAGCAGAAAACAAATGTAGTTCTGATCAAGTCCTCATTCATTTATCAATTCTTTCAACATCACTGAACACAAGGTACAGTTCTGTGTGTTCAAGATCACATAGCAAATGCAATATTTGTAAGCAATTATGTAGTGATTTGCAAAAAAATATAATGGATGCTGATTTCTTACATTTTCCCATTGCTTAGCACCTAATTTCCCAGTGTTGAGTTAACAAGTCTTTCCTTATTCCCACAAATACTCAGAATGTACTTATTGGGGAGAGGGGGAAGGTTAGACAAAAGGAATTGAATGAGATTAGCAGCTCATCCTTAATGACCAAGCTTCATTGCTGTGTAATTGATTTTTGATGTGTTGACCTGCAGCAGTTGATTGGAAGTGGAAAATAGATCAGCTCTGTATTTTGACTAGGTGTTGTTCAGAATAAAACAAATAGGATGCTGAAATTTCAGTAATCCTAACTCTCAATACTAAAAATATAATTACTTGTGGTAATTAGCTGAAGTTAAACACATCTTAGTGCTGAAACCTTGCATGAGATAGGTTTTCTTGCATCATGTTTATGCAAATCAAAACAATGCTTTATCTAGCAACACCTCAACATTTAATTGTCTGGTGTTAGTTCCTGTAACAATAATCACATATCCATTTAGCTCTTTTAAATGAAAATCACTATGAGATTATCACAGGTTGAGTGGACTGAAAATGAAATTTGAAAATGAGAGAGAAAGCTTAGAATTTATTTGCATCTCATTTATTCCAATTCATCTTTATAAATTGTTTAGTGAACAAAGCAGAGCAAGTGTGCTGGAATGCTGTGGGGAGCAGGTGGCAGGCAGGGGCAGCTGTGGCACATGGTGACACAGGGCAGGGCACTACTGCAGAGCTGACAGTCCACAGTCAGTGACTGGAGGGGTGGGCATCCTTTGGGATTCACCTCTTAGCTGAGCACCTCACCTCACAGTACTCAGTATTTGCTGCAGCCCACGCCCCTGTGCTTCAGTAGTGAAAGGGGGCTTATAAAAAAGGTGGGGACAGGCTTTTTTTAGGGTCTGTTGTGGTAGGACAAGGTGTGGCAGCTTTATCTAAAGGAGATCGAAAGTAGTTAGGCAGAAGGTTTTTATGGTGCTGTGGTGAGGCACTGGCACAGGTTGCCCAGAGTGGTGTTGGATGCCCCATTCCTGGAAGCATTGAAGGTGAGGTTGGCAGGGCTGTGCACAGCCTGTTCCAGGTGAAGATGTCCCTGCTCAGCACAGGGGGGTTGTGCTGGGTGGTTCACAGGTCCCTTCCAACCCAAAGCATTGGTGGCTGTATGAGCCCTCACACCGTGGTGCTGCCTGAGCCCAGGCTCTGCCCACCCGTGCTTCAGGCAATCCCAGCCACACGTGGTGGAATCTGCACACCTGCCTGGGCACATTTCATGAACCTGAGAAAGGAACTTCACCTTTATTTTATCCCAGCCACTGTCTGCTGCTGTTTGATGCGCCACACGTTCGGTGTCTTGCTGTAGTTTCAGATCAAGTCCTGATAAGATTCCTGTCTGAGGAGTTTTTATTATGGAGCAGCATCATGTAAGAGATTGCTGTGGCCAGACCTTTCCAAAGCACAAAGGGCTCATCCCGACGGCCACTTCAGCAGCAGCCAAGGGAAAATCAGATATGCACGTGAACAAAAGAGAAAGGGCTCATGGAGTAATCTGCAGTCATGATACTTGTGACTGCTCTTAGTGTTCCCAGGAAGGGTGGGAATCAGTCAGCCTGTTTGGGTTTCTGTGTAATTAATATGATACTGCTATCACAGTCTCTGGTTTTACTTATTTTACAAATGCAAAGGAAGGTACTGAATTATCCAAGCAGGTGATGTTTGTGTGTGCATCTCCAAGTGATGTTTGTGTGTGTGCACAGCTCTTGTGTATGTAATCATTTTTCAAACCCTACTAATTTTGTTTTCTATGGCAAAATCAAATAACTGTTACAATGTTTTTTGAGAAAAGAGAGGATACCTGGACTCAGACTTTCCTTCATGTAGATTACTATTGCAGTTACTGTAATGGAGGGAACAAAACCCAGAAATCCTGATTGATTTATGAAGCTTCAGAAGTTACAAAAAAATGAAACAAACAAAATCCCCAAAGCCAAAATTCAATTCATAATCTTTCTGAAAGATGTTTTTTTTCTTTCTAGAAAATCTACTCACCCTCAAGAAACTGGGCTTTTTTAGTCATACCCCAACCCTTTAATTCTATATCTAAATGTTTTTGAGAGGTCAAAGCTCTCTTCTGCTGATGAAAAGGGGTTTTCTTATGTCTCTGCCATCAGGATTGATTCTACAAAGCGAGAGTAACCAGTTGAGAAACTACTGATGTTGAATTTGGCTTCCCTGGTTTTATTTTCATTGCAATGGGAGAGAAGAATATGACTTGTTTTGCCCCAAGGTGTTTTAAGAAAAATACTCTGTCTTTTCTGTGAATCCCAGGGCGAATTTTTGCTGGGATAACCTTTGGGAAAACCTACAGAAAAGAGGAGTTTTTTTTCCTAGTAATTGCCCACTGAGGAAATGCAAACTGTTAAAGAGATTAATTTCATTAATGGAAAAAATTAGGATAATGAGCAATAATTTGAAATAATTATTTCTTTACAAACACAAAACTGTATTAATTTTAAATGTGTCTGTATAACTGAATTTCTACTGAGTTGGTTGGGGTGGGAATTGGGTTTACCCCTGCCAGTGAATATATCTCAGAATAACTTTTATGTCCTCAAGAAAGGCTCAAGGTTAATTTGCATATTGTTTGATGTACAGTTTAATTTTGGATAAGAGGAAACGTTGCATTATCAAAGCCACTGCAAAATATAAGCTAAAGAACAAATTCCCAGAAATTGATGAATACCTTTTAAGTAGTCATTGCTCTGAAATTATATCTAATTTAAAAACTTCTACTTTATTAATGATGCATCTACAATTAAATTACTTAAGAAGCTTTATCAGATTACAGCATTAGCCTGAATTCTATGGCTTACCCCCCAGTGAATATATTTATGCATCTCTAATTATAGCACTTTCACTGGAAGCCTCCCCATTTGGCATGCTTATTCTCCTTTGCCTCTGTTTTGCTCTTTTATTTTAAATAAATAAATAAATAAATCTGGCACTGAAACACTTCATGCTGTACTTTGAATGAAAATTATAACAAAAAAAAAGAGGGGGAAAAAAAGAAAAATACTTAGCCTAATTATTTAGCACCTTTGCTTTCAACACTAGAAGTCCGTATTTCCCAGCCTGTATGAGGAGGATTTTTAAGCCCATCCCTAGTGAAGGATCTATTGAATATTTGAAAAGTAACTGAAGAAAACAGTAAATAAATGAATTCTAAGCAGAGTGTTGCAATTATAGAAGCCAAGTGGCTAAACCTCAATAAAGAAACAAAAATTTCTTCTGTTGTTCTTAGAGTGATTGTAGGGAAAAAGGCAAAAAAAAATTGATGTCGGGAGTACAAAAATAAAAGAAAAATATTAGAAAGTAGAAAAATAGAATAAGTAAAAAAATATTCCATGCAAAATAATTTGTTTCTCTGCACTTTAAGACCTAGGTGTGCGGAATGTCTGTCTGTTCTAACCATAATGGAAGCCTTTTACTGTAGGCTATCATCTCTCATATTGCAGTGAGATGGGAAATGCCCCAGTAAGACTCAAAACTATTTGAGTCCGCCACCAAGTAGAAAGCAAAAGCCAGTTAAGAGGAAGCCTGCACTTTGCACAAAGGATTTCCTGTTGGGAATCCTCTTTCCCTGCTGTAAACCCAGAGGGACAGCGTGCCCACCACACTGAGTGCAGCCTCCTTCGCTCCCGCAGGTGCACGGCAGGAACCTGCTGTCCATCGACTACGACCGCAACATCCGCACGGAGAAGATCTACGACGACCACCGCAAATTCACGCTGCGCATCATCTACGACCAGCTGGGCCGGCCCTTCCTGTGGCTGCCCAGCAGTGGCCTGGCTGCTGTCAACGTCTCCTATTTCCTCAACGGGCGCCTGGCAGGGCTGCAGCGCGGGGCCATGAGCGAGAGGACCGACATCGACAAGCAGGGCAGGATCGTGTCGCGCATGTTCGCCGACGGCAAAGTGTGGAGCTACACCTACCTGGAAAATGTAGGTGGCGTCCTGTCACCTCCTGGCACGAGCTGCGAGGGCACAAAGTTCTGTTTGGCTTCGTGACGCATAAATCACACACGCAAACTAGCCAAGGTTTGATGTATCCCAGCTGTGAGCCATGCCTGGCCTCAAAGTCCCTTATTTTTCAATTAGTCAACTGAATGTGACTCATTCTTAATGGGAAATATTTTGTTCATGGTTTCTGTCTTTTGATATTTTCCTGCCATAGAATGGCAATAAATTAACACAATGAATTGTACTTAAATAAGCCCAAAAATGCATGATTAAACCTGACAAAAGGTTCATGTAGAAACAGGTAATTCATCTCTAATTGTTACTTATTAAATGAAAATATGGTAGTGCATTTTTACTTAGCCTAATTAGCACACTTCAGTCATAAAATTATCTTGAATACTGCAAAACTGCATGTTGTTTTCCCTTTCCCTTTTTGTCATTCTAAGTAAACCAGAGCTGATGTCCTCTGCTTAGTTTCTCACATATTTCACAGGAACAGTTGTGAATTACAACTGCTGGCAGAAAGATAAATCAAGTCATTTATCTAACTCCTCTGCATCCCCCAGGAAAAAAAAAGGAAAATAAAAAAAAAGTCCTCCTACAGGGAGGACAGCTCCCAGGTTGCTAACCTACACTTTCTCTGGAGCGTCAGCATATTGATTTCCAAGGAGCAGATCCTCTCATCTGGCAACCTGACAATATTCCTGAGCAGCTCTGTGCCCTTGGCTAATGTATCTGATTCTCTTTGTACTCATTTGACATTGGTGCCTCTCCAGTAAACTTTTCTTCAGTTGCCTCTGTCAGGCCGCATGCTGAGAGCTGTAACTGTTTGTTGTTGTTGTTTCCCCTGCAGTCGATGGTGCTGCTGCTGCAGAGCCAGCGCCAGTACATCTTCGAGTACGACTCCTCGGACCGCCTGCACGCCGTCACCATGCCCAGCGTGGCTCGGCACAGCATGTCCACTCACACCTCCGTGGGCTACATCAGGAACATCTACAACCCCCCCGAAAGCAACGCCTCCGTCATCTTTGATTACAGCGACGACGGGAGGATTCTGAAAACATCGTATTTAGGTACCGGCCGACAAGTCTTCTACAAGTATGGAAAGCTCTCCAAGCTGTCTGAAATTGTTTATGACAGCACGGCCGTTACTTTTGGGTACGACGAAACTACAGGTGTCCTAAAGATGGTGAATTTGCAAAGTGGGGGATTTTCTTGCACGATTCGCTATCGGAAAATTGGTCCACTTGTTGACAAACAAATCTACAGGTTCTCTGAAGAAGGAATGGTCAATGCAAGGTTTGATTATACATACCATGACAACAGCTTCCGAATCGCAAGCATCAAACCCATCATAAGTGAGACGCCTCTTCCAGTTGACCTCTACCGTTACGATGAGATTTCTGGCAAAGTAGAGCATTTTGGCAAATTTGGAGTTATTTATTATGACATAAACCAAATCATCACCACGGCAGTTATGACGCTGAGCAAGCACTTCGACACCCACGGGCGCATTAAGGAGGTGCAGTACGAAATGTTCCGGTCCCTGATGTACTGGATGACCGTGCAGTATGACAGCATGGGAAGGGTGACCAAAAGGGAGCTCAAACTCGGTCCCTACGCCAACACCACCAAATACACCTATGACTATGACGGAGATGGGCAACTGCAGAGCGTGGCGGTCAATGACAGGCCCACCTGGCGCTACAGCTATGACCTGAACGGGAACCTCCACCTCCTGAATCCTGGGAACAGCGTCCGACTGATGCCGCTGCGCTACGACCTCAGGGACAGGATCACGCGCCTGGGTGACATCCCGTACAAGATCGATGACGACGGGTTCCTGTGGCAGCGCGGCGCGGACGTGTTTGAGTACAACTCCAAGGGGCTCCTGACAAGAGCTTACAACAAAGCAAATGGGTGGAGTGTTCAGTACCGCTACGACGGACTGGGCCGAAGGGCCTCCTGCAAGACCAACCTGGGGCATCATCTACAGTACTTCTATGCTGATCTTCACAATCCTACAAGGGTAACTCATGTCTACAATCATTCCAACTCCGAAATTACCTCTTTGTACTACGATCTGCAAGGCCACCTCTTTGCAATGGAGAGCAGCAGTGGGGAAGAGTATTACGTGGCCTCTGACAACACAGGCACTCCGTTAGCCGTCTTCAGCATCAATGGCCTGATGATCAAGCAGCTCCAGTACACGGCCTATGGGGAGATCTATTACGACTCTAACCCAGATTTCCAGCTGGTCATTGGGTTCCATGGAGGGCTGTATGATCCTTTAACCAAACTCGTGCATTTTACCCAAAGGGACTATGACGTCCTGGCTGGGCGCTGGACATCTCCTGATTACACTATGTGGAAAAATATTGGCAAAGAACCCGCTCCTTTCAATCTGTACATGTTCAAGAGTAATAACCCTCTCAGCAATGAACTGGATCTAAAGAATTATGTAACAGGTGAGACTTGATCACATTTTTAATAATAACACTACAGCTTGGAAGCTGATTTGGGAAAGAAATCCAGCTTCTCCTTATGAGTTCTTTGCTCAATCCTCACATCAAGTTTGGGCCATTTTCCTCTTTCGGCTTTGAAAAGAACTGGATATTTCTGATTCCTTGGTACTGCTCTTCCCTGAATGAAGGGCGCTAAGTAAGAAGCCATGACGAATTGTGGAGGGAAAAAAATAAATATAAGTTTGCCTGAGTATAAAATTTCAGCACAGCCATAGTGCTCTTCCAGTTCAGCCAGTACTGCATAAAGAAATGTTCATTCTAATTCTGTATCAAGAAAAGTGAAGTCATGTATAGGAATCACTGGCAGGTTGGTTGAGAATCACAAACCAGAACTGCTCAAATCTCTTTCTTTCAGGGCTACTTTCAAAATTAACTACTGACTGAGCCCATGGGCACATTATGAATTAGCACCAAGAATGGATTTAATTAGACCTCTTTTTCCCATTTAACTTTTAAGATGCAAACAGTCTTTAATCTTTAAAATAAAGTCCTTGATGTTTTTTTAAGATTATTTCATCCTGAAAGACTAATAAATGTTATGGATTTTGTAGAGCCGAGAAACAAAAGTAGTTTTGATCACATATGTTAGAATTGGGTAAAACATGTAACCCTTTCTTAATTAGGAATAATTTTTCACTTAGTAACATCACACAGTACTTGAACTAGCTGCTGGCAGTTTCTAAAAGGAAAGGTAATTAATATGTCTTCAGGAAAATTTTTTTCAGAATTGAATATTCAGTATACAATAATTAGAGTAGCGATATCATTTTTTAAAAGGAGCAATCTTTATTTTAGCAGTAATTGGAATTTCAGGAAAAGTGTGCATTTCCTTCAAAGAAAACCATAGCGAGTTTCATTAGTACACTGTGAACTAATTGTAGGTGTAACACACCACAGGTTCTAGTGCAGCTACTTTGCAGTTGGGAGATAATGTGATTTGTATCTGATAGTGTGAAAATACTGGAAAGCAAAATTACCTTGCTGTCCTAAATTCAACAAAAGTCCTATTTTCATCCACCACCCTTTGGTTTTTATTTTCAACATCGTGTTATTGTGTTTTGCTACATTCTGAAATCATATTTATTTAATTTATCCAACTACTGGATGAAATCTAGTAAGATAAATTGCATTCAGGGACAATGCACACCTTGTAGTCTGTAAAAATACTTCATCTGTGGTGCAAATATTTGTTGGGCTGAACAGATTATCTTTGACAAGGAGTGATCATGATGGCACCTTTGTTGTCATAGTTAAAAANCCCCCCAATCCATTCTTACTGTTAACCCCTGACACCGCCTTATTCACAGGTTTTGCTGAAAACAATTCCTGTAGCAAGTGCTATGCTGCAAAGCACATTAGCTCAGCAAAACAGGAGCTGTTTTGTATATAGGTCCTTCTCTGGTTTCTGTGGAATTAGAGCAGCAGGAGATACCATTTTACCATAAAATAAAATTGAAACCTGATAAGGAGCAGTAACCCTGTGCTGTGCAAAGGTTCAGGAAAAATACAATAGGCACTGGATGATGGGAGATGGATACAGATATCTCATAGAGGCAGAGTATTTCACTACTTATTTTAGAGTCAGAATGAAAAAAGACTTTTGGGGAAAATAGGCTTTGCAACAGCTCAGCTCACAGAAGTGGCAATAGCAGCATAAGGAGCCAGTGTAGGCCAGTGAGGAGAGATGGCCACAGGGAAAGAGAGGAGATATTTTTAAGCAAAAATTATCATGAATTCAGGGAAAAGGAAATGTAAAATGGAGTCATGGACTCTTTTTTGTTAAAAGAGTTATCATTTGGATAACTAAAATACATAATTAGTTCTTAATACCTGCTGAGTGAGAATTATTGTCATTAACTTAGTTACTTAGCTTTTACAGCTAGATCTGAGGACAGAGTTTTTGTGGTTGAACCCACATCTGGAACTTGCTGAGGCTCACCTCAGAGCTGAACTGTAACCCTCCCACACAGCTCCTACTTTCCCTGGAGGGATGGGGAGGATATTCTTGGTGCCTAAATTTAGACATCTGATTTACAAATCTAGCTTCTCACTGCTTTTAATGGAGCCTCCTGAGACCTGATGACAGCTGATAGAAGTAGGACATAGCAGAGAAGCCATGTCTTTCCCCAAAGGACTCTGCAGATGTTTTTAGAGTGTTAACCTAATAAAATATCATTATCCAATACAGTTTATAGGTTACATATAGTAGCCACATCAGAAGGTGTCAGACATGGAACAAGTACTGTTTGCTGTAACACATTTGGATAATTCATGTGCTCTAATGTAAAAGAAAGAAAGAACTGGTATATCCCTGATGAATGATTTAGGGTAAATTTAAGGCAGTGTTTCCTCTGCCTGTTCATGGTGGATTGCTACAGTTCTGTAAAGTTCCACACTATAATATTAATTGTGACTTCAGTTGCTGCTTGAAATTAAGGATGTCAAAGATGGATTTCCTAATTTTTTTATTTCCCCTATTTGTTAAATACATGTGTTTCTCACTTAGCTGCTTTCTTTTGATTTTTAGATGTCAAGAGCTGGTTGGTGATGTTTGGATTTCAGCTTAGCAACATCATTCCTGGTTTCCCTAGAGCAAAAATGTACTTTGTGTCACCACCATACGAGCTGTCTGAGAGTCAAGCATGTGAAAATGGACAGGTAGGCAAAGATTAAATTACTTTTTTGGATAAATTTGGCCCACTCTATGCATAGAATCACTGGCTCTTCTGTAGTTAAAGCAGAAAGCCAAGCACTTAATTCAGTGCAAAGTGAAGTGCATATAGCTACATTTTATACTAATGAACATATGCCTTTCTTGCCAGCCTTCGTTGTTATCATAATTACAGTGTCATTAGTTTGTCTTTTATTGAGTTATTCCTTGATTAACAAGTTGTAACTCGATTAACTTGATTAGCAATGACAAAGGGAGATTTTGTCAGGGTAATTTATCATCTGTTGTACCTTTGGTAAAACCATCCTAATAATGTGTTGCAATAAACTTAGGTTGGTGCTTGTTTTACTGGTTAAAAAAGGGTTCTACTTCTCACTCTGTAGGAAGTTTTCTTACCATGATTTGTCATTTTTCTAGCTAGAGATTGTGATTTGCTACTCTATTTAACTTCAGTTACAGCCTTTGTACTTGTCAGATTAAGGGTGGACAACAGTGTATGGGTTTAAGTTTTATAACAAATTCCAACCCATTTAATAAACTTCAGAAGAGTACTAGGCCAATTCCAAACCTACTCTTTGCTAGGCTTACTTCATCTTTGTGGTAATACAATAGAAATAATTATATAAACCTAATCATACCACTTTCTCTGGCTTCTAAGTCATTTGAGAGCCTAAACCCCCTCTTCAGGAATTGCTTTGGTGCTTTTGGGCCCAAATTTCATCTATTTTCAAAAACACTTATATTAGTAAGCATTAATATTGGTTGAAATCTCTGAGGAAAAGTGTCCACAAGTTAAAAACCACTTTTTAATTCATTGGTTCTGTTTGTTTTCAGCTCTATTCAAATTGTGCTAGACTTGGGTCTTTCTTATTTTTCTACTGGGCATTATATGATTGGCCAAAATTGAAATGTGTGGTGCCTATATGCTACAGAGGGTGATGAGAAGTATTTTATTTGGTCTTACAGGAAGCAAAATAATTTGTATTTAGTATTTACTTGATTCTGAACAAGATATGGATGGATGGATGGATGGATGGATGGATGGATGGATGGATGGATGGATGGACGGACGGACGGATAGATGGGGGTGGTCTTTTTCAGGAAAGAATTTTTCTCTGCATGTCTCTCCCTTAAAAAAGCAAAACAAAGAAACAAAGATCATTATTAGTCTCTGAAATGAGTAAGTTCAGACCTGCATCTTCTTTGGTGTTTTTTTTTGTTTTGTTTTGCTTTCCCCAGCTAATTACAGGAGTGCAGCAGACGACAGAACGACACAACCAGGCTTTCATGGCTCTGGAGGGACAGGTCATATCTAAAAGATTACATGCCAAAATTAGAGAAAAAGCGGGCCACTGGTTTGCCACAAGCACTCCCATCGTGGGGAAAGGAATCATGTTTGCCGTGAAGGAAGGCCGTGTGACCACTGGAGTTTCCAGCATAGCCACAGACGACAGCAGGAAGATCGCGTCGGTGCTGAACGGCGCTCACTACCTGGAGAAAATGCACTACAGCATCGAGGGCAGGGACACCCACTACTTCGTGAAGGTCGGCTCGGCCGACAGCGACCTGGTCACCCTGGCCATGACCAGCGGGAGGAAGGTCCTGGACAGCGGCATCAACGTCACCGTGTCCCAGCCCACGCTCCTCGTCAGCGGCAGGACTCGAAGGTTTACCAATGTTGAGTTTCAGTTCTCCACGCTGCTGCTGAACATCCGCTACGGACTGACGGCCGACGCGCTGGACGAGGAGAAGGCCAGAGTGCTGGACCAGGCTCGGCAGCGGGCCCTGGCCGCAGCCTGGGCCAAGGAGCAGCAGAAGGCGCGGGACGGACGCGAGGGCAGCCGCGTATGGACAGACGGAGAGAGGCAGCAGCTCCTCAGCACGGGAAGGGTTCAAGGTTACGAGGGATATTATGTCCTGCCCGTGGAGCAGTACCCAGAGCTAGCAGACAGTAGCAGCAACATCCAGTTTTTAAGACAGAATGAAATGGGAAAGAGGTAACAAATTAACCTGCTGTCATCCTTTGCTGGATGAATCAGTAGTCATAACTGTTATCTCCTCTCCTAAGGAGATGAAGACCTAAATGGGGGCACTAGGCTGAGCTACTCTGGGATAGTAAGTGGCAAAAAAGCTCATATTTTTTGAGTTAAATGCTACTGTTCAAGTGATTAAAAACCACATCCTGAAGTGGACTAAAGCCAGACTGAAAACTCTTAACCGTACAAATTTAAAAGTACCCCTGAAATATTACCCACTTGTTCTGGGTCTAAAGAAAAACAAAAAGAAGGCCTCGTATTGTATTACCTCACTCCATTCACACGTGAGCAAACTAAGAAATCCAAGTGGGCCACTTTCACTAACCAGCTGATGAAACACAGATGATTCAGACTGCTTGTTTGATAAATATCCAAGAGGTTTTCATTTAAAGCAAAATACAGATGCATTTAAAACATGACTTTGGGGTGATTTGTGTGTAGCAACTGGAGGACAAATGAAATGCAAGTGAGAGCGCACTGGAAATAGGAAAGGAAAATATATTTAAAAGTAACAAAACCACACTTGCACTCCGACCCTCCACTTGTCTGGCCTGAAGCTTAACTTATTCAAAGAGGGCAGAGTGTAAAGTTACATTCAAAATGGTGGCTATAAATCACTACAGATAAATTTCATACTCTGTTTGTCTTTGAAGATTTCCATTGTGGACAGTATAACACAGTTACAGGGTGTAGTCTGTTTAGATTCAGTAGTTTGTTGGTATCAGTTCCAGTAGAGCTGTGGGCATTGTGTTACACTATTGCAAATGGGCACCACGTCAGATCACCCTGTACATACATCAGCCAGAAGGCACAATCACTGTTTCAGATTTAAAAATTATTAGTGTGTTTGTTTGGTCGAGAAACTGAGACAATCACATTACGGTCACCACAAAAAAGGAAAAAAAAAAAAAAAAAAAAAAAAAAAAAGTCTAAAAAAAAATTTGGGACAANAAAAAGTCTAATAAGAACTTTGGTACAAGAACTTTTTTGTAATATACATGTATGAATTGTTCATTGAGTTTTTATATTAATTTTAATTTGCTGCTAAGCAAAGACTAGAGACAGGCAAAGATAATTTATGGCAAAGTGTTTAAATTGTTTATACATAAATAAAGTCTCTAAAACTCCTGTGAATTAGTTGTCTTCCATTGCAAAATCTTGTAAAAGCGATTCTTGTCTGGCTGTTTCTAATGCACACAGCATTTTGTATGTGGAAATTACTTCCTGTGGTTCCATGGATCCTGCTGGGGGCTGGTCCTTTGATCTCTGGGCAAGCAAAGTCCTTCACACACATCACCCAAAAATCTGCTTAGGACACAGGAGAAAATGGATAAATGCTTTAGAAATGCCCTCTCTGCACCTCATGACTAGCAGCCCTCAAACTGCTGTGTTTCAATTCTGGAATTAGTGTAATTGCACTGAAGTAACCTCAAAACAGTTTGAAAATGTAATAACATAATATTAAATGGAACATGCAAGGCTGTGCTGTGGGCCAGGAAGTCTCCATGAAATCTGTCTTCTTTGGGAGATTGCTTGTTTCTACCACATTTAAAAATGGGAGGTAAGATCAAAGACCCTCTCCTAAGCAAACAGTCACTCCTGGTGATGATAAAAGGGAGCCATCCATCACCCAGAGCCCTGCCGCTTTTATCTCATTTAAGGATGCAGCTGGGGAGCTCTACTTAATTTTGAGAACAGTTTTGCTTTTGGGGTTGCAAATGAGATTTTTAATGATTCATGATAGCAACAGAGATGCTCGAGTTGATTGTGGGCATAAATTCACTCCAGGGCATTTTTAAAACCGAGCAGTTCAGTGCCTGTGTGGTGCTACACCTGGAGCACTCAGAAGGCACATGGAATTTTTCTGTGCAAACGAGAGCCACCCCACTCTGACCAGGAGTTACATGTGCACCCCATGGGCACCCCCAGCCCTGTTACTCCTCCTCTGAAGAGGAAGTCTGGCTGCATTTTCGGATAAAGTCCTGATTGTCCATCACTGCAGGTGTTTTTCTTTGCTGAAGGACTTGGAGTGCTGTTACGTTATTATTTTGTTCTCTACAAGTGAAATCTCTTAAGGAAGCAGGTTTTTTTTTAATGGGGGAGTAAAACATGAAACCACAAAGTGGAGACACACTGCATTATTGTCTGGATTACCTGGCCCTGTCCTGGTAAGCTGCTTAGCTCATTTTTTGGGATAGAATTTTTCTTGCAGTTTCAGAGGGTTGAAATGAGAACCTGTTGCATAGTCCCCAGTGTTCTTCATTCTGTTACCATTCTCCTAAAGCTAAAACTCTTCAGAACTGGAGATTCTGCTACTTCAAAAGAGAACTCAGTTAAGCTAAAAGGGAAGCATTCTTTGAATATTAATGACTGTCAGATTAGATGTAACAAATTTCAGGGGATGCACACCCTCCTCATCTCCTTTGCAACTGACATGCAGGAGTAGGACGTTCTTAAGCAGAGTTTTGGGAGATGGTGCTAAATTCTCACCAGAGGGTGAATCTCACCAGATCCAGGGCTAGCTGTAGTTTCCAAACCCACTGTGCAGCTAAGCACAGGTGGTGTGGAAAGCCCCAGCAATGTATTTGAGCTCTTAGGCCCAGCTTTCCATCATGCTGGACCTGACCAAGGTCATTCCCAGCTCAGCCACTTCACCTTCCCTGTGTTCCCAAACAGACCCTGAGCCTCACTCCCATCTACATGGACTACCCAGCCTGTCCTTTTGGCAAGTAAACTGCACTGTGTCCAGTGACTTAGAGAACCTTGTGTGGTGCACGAAAGAGATTGCAAGAATATCTGTGTTTTTTGTAATTATGACAAAAGAGCTGAACTCTCTTATGTCTAGAAAAAACAGCTGACTGGTAGAGCCCATTCTAAGGAGTTAACAAATGAGGGACATAACTGGACTGGTGTGGCCATGGCCATCTGGGTTTCCCATTCCTTGAAGCATCTGTTTATCCCTTTTTCTTTCCACAACCTTCCCTTTCCCCTCCTCAAACTGGTATCTCCCATTCCTCCCAAAGCTCTTGCTTTTCCTCTCTTTTCCTTGCTACATTTTTCCATATGGAGTAGATGCTTTACCTAAAGCACTGCCAAGGAGATGTGAACTGGCTGCTTCTTATTAGGGAGTGGTTAAGTGGTGGCTTTGACAGTGACATTGTGTCTGTGTCCCCAGTCACACTGTGACCAGGACAGAGCAAGGGCACCCATCAAAGGACCTGGCCTGAAAAGCACTCCTGGCTTTGGGAAGGCACAGAGCACGAGCTCAGGCCAGCCTAAGTACCATGAACACAGGTTTGCCCTCCCAACTCACTTGAGTGCAAGCTGAGTAGTTTGCAGAGAGAGCAGGAATCCAAGAATAGGCTTCTGTTTGATGCTAAAACCAGATGGAAAATCAGCATTAGAGTACATTTCCTTTTTTTCCTGAAGGAATTTAGTATTTATAACTTTGCATTTCAGCTTGGGAAAAAGCCCTGTTTTGTTTCCTGACTTATCCCAAAGAGTGGACTGGCTGTGGGTGTAGCACTCGTCTCGGCACCCCCTGCTCCTCACCACCACGGGTGTTGTGCCTCTCGAGGTGGCACTTTGGCCACATGATGGCAGCTCTGCCCACGAGACACCAGAGGTACCAGCCTGTGCCTCCTGCCCCTGCCTTGCCCACGCCAGACCCCAGCAGTGCCCTAAGCCCTCCTTAGGGGTTGGTGTCTCTCAGATTAAGGCACACACAAACGTTCCTCCTAAAGCTGGGCCAGACCAGTGGATCCGCACTGCTCTCATGGGAATAAATTAAATTTTGTTTCTTTTTTGCTACCTGTAGTGCAGTGGCTGACTCAAGAGCACACACTGGGCTTTGAGAGTGCCCAGAGCCAGACTGAAACCTGCATGGGAGCCTGGCTCTAGCACTCCCAGTTTTCACCTCCCATCCCTTGGGAAATGCAGCCTCTCAGAAATTTCCTGATAGAAAGGACTGTGCCAACACCATTTTGCCTCTGTCAGCCAAGTCCCTGATCTTCATGCAGTTCAGGCTCATCATTGCTGTAAGAAGAGAAGAGCCAGATATAAGTCACCTGCCCTGAACATGACCATGACACTGCCTTCCAAGGCTCTTCATGTTTGTTGCTCATTTCCTGTTTGAGAGTCCAAGAAAACCACATCAGGATTGAATGCCACTGAATAATCTGCATTAACTGCTTTGTGCTGTAATTTCTGTAAGGTTCACCTCTTTGAAAACAGACTCACAGCAGGTCTCCAGTAAGCACTCAATAATGATCAAACATGGGAATATGTTCAATACACAGCCTTGAGGGTACAGCCCTGAGAAACTCCAGAGGTAAAGTTTCAGTCACTGAATTGTACTGTCCTGTGTTCGTCTGGTGATCTTGCATGAGAGCCCCACGTGAGGATCTTGCACGTGAAGGTCAGCCATAAAGTTGGGTGACCCTTGAACTGTGACTCAAAGAGGGGTTTTTACCTTACAGATTAAGGCAGGTGTAATGAAGAGGTACCAGGACCCCTCTGCCTCTGAGCTGCCTCTGAACTTTTCTGCTAACAGTAAAAGTTCCTTCCCAGCCTCTTCCAGTACAGCCTGCAGCATAAAAGTTTCTTATTTACAAGGATGACTTAGTTTAAATAGTGCTCACTGCATTTGAAACCTGTCACTCCTCTGGAACCCAACTCACTTCACCTCCATGGCACCAGGCTCCGAGGGCTGAGCTACAGAAGAGGGTCAGCATCCACCACAGTACTGACACAGCTGCAAAAGATGTTTCACTCTGCACATCTCTGAATCGGCAGCAGGAGCTCCGAGCCTTGAGCCACTTTCAGCCCACAGAAAACAGGGAAGGAGCATGGGCAGGTGGCTCCTGTGGGCAGGGTCTGTCTCTGCAGGCTCTGCTGCTGGTTGTACCAATATACAGACACACATTGTGTGCTGTAACTGCTTGGTGAGGTCAATAATATCAGACTGACTCTGTCCCCCTCCCCCTGCATGTCTGTCATCTCCCCAATGGGCACAGTTACATGCAATGTTTGAGCATGACTAAGAGCTCTAGGAAGGCAAATACCATTGCCAGTGTCAAAGCACCAACTCCCCTGTGTTGATAAAGCCTTTTCTGCTGGGCACAGCTGGAGCTGTGGTCATGAGCTGTGTGTGTCTACAGCAGCAGCACCTGGCAGGTGGTTACCTGAGCTGCTGGGAAGAGCAAGTGGCATTTAACGAGCAGCCAAGACTGGGTCACACAAAAGTCATAACAGGATGCTTTGCAGCACCCTCACAGTGGGGCCATCATGCTCAGGGGTTAAATTGGTAATTTTAATCTCAGCTGACTGACAGCTTACTGTGTAGCTCAGCCTCCCCACCACAATCACCAAAAATAAGCAAAAACACAGAGCTGGAGGCACCTGTGTGATGTGCTCAGGTACCCAAGCCAGGCATGCAGCTGGATCACCAGCAAGAAAACATCTTGGCAGGGAAGGCAAGGACTGGAGCCTGCCAGCCTCTCCCACACACAGTTTAGGGTCTGCCTGCCAGCACCCTGCAGGCTGCCCAACCCTCTCCACCACCAGCCCCAGGAGCCTCTTCTAACCTGCTGAACGTGGGGTTTGCACCAGGGGCAAGGGTCAGTGCCCAGCAGATTCTCTGCACCCACCCATGTGCTCCAGTTCACCTGGAGCTCAGCAGGTGCCACCAGCCCTGCACAGGCTTCCCCACACCTCCTGCTGAAATGGGGTATTGTTCTTCAAAACACACATCTAATGTCACAGGTTAGTCTTCCCCTCATTTCCTTGTTCGTTAAAATACTTGTGTAGAATCTTAGGAGCATTTAATGGTTACAATCAGGCTACTTCTGAGCCAAGGAGGGGGACAAAAAAAAGCAAGTAATAAGTAAAATGTGGTAAAAACACCACAGGAGAGAGCTGTGTGCCAGCTTTCAGACAAGCAAATGAATGCAGCCAATTTATAAATCCTTAACAAATAGGATTTACAATGGAAGTGGCAGTTAAGCCATCATGAGTACAGAAGGTGGTAGGCAGTGCTCTGTAATGCTGTCCGTGCTCTGCTGCAGCAGTTCAGCAGCATTGCTATTGGAGAAATTGTATTTACAGAAGTTTTTCATCTTTAGATGACAGCTTTTGGCAGGCTTTAGTCTAATTTGGTGGTTGCATACAAAAGGAAAATCGGCCAGCAGGACTCCGGGCTGTACCACTGACTATGCTGCTAAAACCCAGGCCTTGTGACTGTGTCAAATACCTCTCTGTCCTCAATCTCCACTAGCTGCAGCCATCACATAAATGAAAGCCAAATATTAAGAAATATTAGTGCTATAAATCAGTAATTCAGCTATCTCAATTTTAGTTGTCGGCAATAGTCACTGACTCAATAGGCTCTACTTGATAAATCAGACTTTTTCATCTGTCTGAAGTTCTCTGTAGAGATAAAAACCAGATTCCTACTTGCCTCTGAAGGCTGAGTGTACGTTTAGAAAACATCTCCATCTCAATGCCTTGGTCTCTGCCCACGGTAAGGCAGGTTATTAAAAACTTTGGGACAAAGCACATGAGAGGAGAGTTTTCACACTTAGCACGGAACACTTATTGAAAAGCAGGGATTGGTGTGGGTGGGAGCTGCTGGAGGGCTTGGAGTCCAGCTTTCTTTGGTTCCAGAGTGTCCCAGGACAGGTGAGGCTAACCCCATGTTAAGAGCATGTCCAGCTGAGATATTAATGTCTTCAAGGTTGGCAACAGCAACCTTTTCAGTGCTCAGTCAGCCTCACAGCAAAGTTAGTATTTCTTATGTTTAACCAGAACTCTGTATTTCTTCCTTTGCCTTTTTCCTTTGCCCTGTCACTGGGCACCACTGAGACAATCCTGGCTCTTGTGTCATTACTCCTCCCTCCAGACACTTGTACACAACAATTAGATCATGTCTGAGCCACCTCCTCTCTGGGCTGAACAGCCTCAGCTCCCTCAGCCTCCCCCTCTTTCAGATGCTCCCGTCCCTTCACCATCTTACTGCCCTTTGCTGGGCTCTCTCCGTGTCTGTCTTGTACAGAGCTCAGAACCAGACTCAGCGCTCCAACCACGTCCCTCTGGCGCTGAGCAGAGGGGAGGGATCATCTCCTCAGCCCCTTGGAGATGCCCTGGCAAATCCAGCCCAAGGTGCTGCTGGCTCGCTCTGCCACAAGGACATATTGCTGGCTCAGGATCAAGTCGCTGTCCCCCAGGTCCTTTTCTGGAAGGCTCCATTACACCTGGGTGGCCTCCAGCTCATACTGGGGCTTGGGGTTGTTCCCACTCAGGTGCAGGACTTTGAACTTCATTTTACTGATCCTCTGAGGCTCCCCTTCTCCAGCCCGTGACCCCGGATGGCAGAAGACCCTCTGGTTTATCAGCTGCTCTGCCTCAAACCTCCCCCAGGCCATGGCACTTCCAAGCCGGCAGGGAACAGCCTGGCAGTGCCACCAGCCATCTGCTCGGCTCTCCTGGGTGCATCCCCACGAGTCACAGGGATGTCCGTGTTCCTTTTGTTGCTCCCTGACCTGACCCTGCTCCACCGACACCCGTGGCACCCACGGAGGGCAGGACCCTGTGCCCTGCCCTTGCCGAGGCTGCAGGACAGGCTGCCAGGGCGGCTGGCTCCTGTGCCAGCAGCAGCCTGCCCACGGGAGCAGCTCGGTGTCCCTCGCCCGGCCGCTTCCCCGTGGAGGGACGATGGCCCCTGGCCCTTCTCCGGTCGGTGCGAGAATCTGCTGCCCCACCCCGGCCGCTGAGACTGCTCCTTCACCCTGAGGGTGCTCGGAAACCCTCCTGCAGTGCCCTGATGGGCACAGAAACCCTCCTGCAGTGCCCTGTTCAGCACAGAAACCCTCCTGCAGTGCCCTGCTGGGCACAGAAACCCGCCTGCAGTGCCCTATTCACCACACAAAAGTCATAACAGGATGCTTTGCAGCACAGAAACCCGCCTGCAGTGCCCTGCAGGGCACAGAAACCCGCCCGCAGTGCCCTGTTCAGCACAGAACCCCCCCTTCAGTCCCCTGCCGTCGCTATCGCAGTGTAAGGTGAGCCTCACTCAACAGAAAGTCCCCATCTGTCAAACCGTGTTGGCAAAGCCGAGTCTCTTTGGCTCCCCCCNGTAAGGTGAGCCTCACTCAACAGAAACACCCCATCTGTCAAAGCCGAGTCTCTTTTGTTTCCCCCTGCCCTGGGTCAGGCGATGTCGGGGGCCCAGGGGTGCCTGTGCGGCCCCACGGATCCGTCCCCGCTGTTTTGGGGACACGCCATGCTGGCCCCGGGGTGTTGGTGCAGCTCAGGGTGCATTACCCGTGCCAGTGCGCCGGGCACATTTCTGTCACACGCTGCCGGGGCGGGAATTCCCTTCTGGAGCGCAGCGGGGTCACTTGTCCCGCTCGGTGCGGATGAGCTCCGGCCGTGCCGTGCCCTGTGCGTGTCCCGCTCTGCCGCCGCCGCTGCGGGACACCCGCTCGGGCTGCCAGGGCACTCTCGCTCGGGCTTGTCACACGTCGTGCTGGCAGGAATGCGAAAGTCCTCATTTTCAGGGCAGAAAAGTGGCTCGGGAGCTGACCTGTGACCAGGACAATCCCGCTGGTGGGAGGAGTTCTCCCTAACTTCTGAGCAAATAATGAGCAAGTGAAAAAAGCCATAGATACCAAACCAATTGATTTTTCTGCCAGATGTGATCTCCATGACAGGTTGATGGAAATGTATTAACCATTAAACTTTTACAACTGGGAGTGACTGTCTGGCCCCGTTCCTCACCCCCATCCGCAGGGCCAGGGCTGGCAGCCGAGGGCAGACCCGGCCGTGCTGAGGAGCTCAGTGCCGGCCCCACGGGCCGGGTGGCTCCTGGATGACCCCTGGGTGGCAGCTGCCAAGCGCTGCAGGTGCCCCGCAGGGCACGAACAGCTCCAGTTTCACTGGGGTGGTCTCCCAGATGGAATAAGCAGCTCCCAGTTATTGCAAGGGAGAGGATTCACGGACACACGCTCAGCTCCCAGGGCGTGTGACCAGGCACATCCACACACCCTGGCAGCACAGACAGCTGAACTCCCCAGCAGTGTCCACGGATGATGGCAGTGCTTCCAGTGGGCACAAAAGGGCTTAATAAAGCAACAGAGATCAGGATTATTTTGGGGTAAAAATCCACTCAAACCTGTTTTGTTCATAGGTGAAAAAAAATCGGAGCACCCAAAGGTCATAGTCAGGAATTTATTCCCTCGCTGCAGGCTTGTTTGCTGAAAGATAAAGATCTTTGATGCAGGTGTACAAAGTGCCAAGGATCTGGAAGGCAGCACAGAGTAAACCTGAGGCCAAGTGACGTGCTTGTGGTAGGAATCACAAGAGCTGTCAAGGTGTCCTGCAGTGTATCCTGTTCTTCCGAGGCCGAGCTCAGCTGACAGAGGTTTTCCTGCCCTGTTAACGATGCTGGCAAGGATGCTGCCCTGTTAGAGCCAGCCTTGCCCATGGCAGGGGACAGCCTGAACATTTGCACTGGTGTAAATATTGACCCGTGGCTTGGTAGAACCCTGACCCAGGAGTGGCTGGAGACGGTCCCACAGACTGCAGTACCTCACCCCGGGTCACAAGAGCCCTGTGTAATGGCCCCACCACTGGGGACTTGACCACCTCAAAGGCCTTTCCCAGCCTCAGTGAATCTATGTGATTCTATTGCATCTTGTCTCAGGAACAAAGTCAGGGACCTCTTACGACCCACTTTGAAGAAGAAAAAACGCAGGAATCCAGCCAGCAGGTTCCCTGGTGCGTTGGGAAACCCAGCTGCTGCACGGGCCCTATTTAGTGGCCACCTTGCCACAGGAGGCTGTGACTGTCCCCATGCCTCACATCCCTCCTCGGCCACACTGCCCCGAGCGGGGCAGCCCTGTGCCACACATTCCCTGTGCCCTGAACACAGGGACAGACACCGCATTCCCTGTGCCCTGAACACAGGGACAGACACCGCATTCCCTGTGCCCTGAACACAGGGACAGACGCCGCATTCCCTGTGCCCTGAACACAGGGACAGACGCCGCATTCCCTGTGCCCTGAACACAGGGACAGACGCCGCATTCCCTGTGCCCTGAACACAGGGACAGACGCCGCATTCCCTGTGCCCTGAACACAGGGACAGACGCCGCATTCCCTGTGCCCTGAACACAGGGACAGACGCCGCATTCCCTGTGCCCTGAACACAGGGACAGACGCCGCATTCCCTGTGCCCTGAACACAGGGACAGACGCCGCATTCCCTGTGCCCTGAACACAGGGACAGACGCCGCATTCCCTGTGCCCTGAACACAGGGACAGACGCCGCATTCCCTGTGCCCTGAACACAGGGACAGACGCCGCATTCCCTGTGCCCTGAACACAGGGACAGACGCCGCATTCCCTGTGCCCTGAACACAGGGACAGACGCCGCATTCCCTGTGCCCTGAACACAGGGACAGACGCCGCATTCCCTGTGCCCTGAACACAGGGACAGACGCCGCATTCCCTGTGCCCTGAACACAGGGACAGACACCGCATTCCCTGTGCCCTGAACACAGGGACAGGCGCCGCATTCCCTGTGTCCTGAACACAGGGACAGATGCCTCGTCTGGGACGAGGGGTGCTGGGAGCAGCAGGACAGCGGGCACGGTGCCGCCAGCACCTGCCAGAGCAGCAGGATGGTTTTGCGGATATCAGCTGCCTTTTATTTATTTTATTTTATTTTTTTTTTTATTTAAGGCCTCCAGCAATGGGTCTTTCAAGGAGTAGTTTGAAAGAGAACAATGAAGCGGCTTTGCCAATGTTTACAGAAAATCCCTTTCATGTTGGTACTGGAAAGTACAGCAGGTTGTGTGTGCTCTTCCCTGCCTCCTGGGCACCTCTGCTCTTCCTGCTGGGCTGGAAACAGCTTCTGAAAGCGGGGAGGCTTCAGGTTACTTCCACAATGAAACGTTCCATTCCTCTAAATCCGTTTTTTTGACCGTTTAAAGAAATAAAATTCCATTTGGAAATGGAAAAATATTGGCATACAGTTTGGGGGTGGACAGGATAGGGAAGGGGCTTTCTAGAATGGTAAGGGAGTTCTCCACAGAAATGATACTATCTTTCAAGTTGAAAAATACTAGAGGTTTTAAATAAAATGTAGTATTTTGGTTAAATGTAATTGTTTCCTGGTAACTGAATTTAAAGCCACTTTTCCTCCTATTTCCGTTCAGATATCTGAAGGTGTTGGCTAAAAGACCAATATAGTGCCTCAGAGCTACTTTTCACCTTTGAGTTTTTGTTATTTGCACTCAATTAAGAATAGAGCTTCAGGTGTTGAGTACAAAATTAGAGACTTTTGAATGTATTAGGAAAAAAGAAACCCGAGTATTGAGCAACCAGCTCCTCTAAAACAGAGACCACCAGCAGATAAAGGCAGCTCCTGTTACTGAGCAGTTTGTAACCAGCCTGTTGTGGACTCTGGTGGGATTGGGGGGTGCAGCACATGAGGTCATGCTGGAGATATTGACCCCACGGCAGAAAAAATTAATTTTCTGCAGACTTTGTTCTCTGCTCTGTTCTTCCTTTTCACATAGGTAAGAGCTTACCTACAAACCAAGCCTTCCTCTTCTTTGCTCATGAGAAAACAATCACCTGTTTGTTTATTATTTTACAGTTCAAACAGACTCTGATAACGCTGAATTCTTTTGTTGTGAGTGTAAGTGGTAAAAGGGAGTAAGTTACATATGCACATTCCTGATTACATTTATACATTCATGTGGTTCAATGACAGGTTGGGTTTTTTTCTGAGTTAATAAATAAAGAGGAGTGGACAAATGAAATCTTTTGACTTGAGTCAGAACTACCTGCAAATATTTTCTGAGGTATTTATTTCAAAAGCAATTACGTAAAAAAAAAATCACACTATTACTTTCTTCCTAAATAGAGTTGATGACATCTGGAAAAGAAAGGGTACTCAGACAGCTTCTTTACATACAGCCTTTTGTTATTT
>VYXF01010587.1:964169-1030873 GCA_013397295.1 Polioptila caerulea | reverse complement strand
AAGGTGGGCTCGCAGAGGTGTCGGCGGGCCCTGTCCTCCGTCGTGGCCCACCTCTGCGAGCGGCTACGTGGCCTGGGCGAGCTTGGCCATCGCGGAGGTCACTGACTTCGGGGTGTGTCTCCGATCGCCCCTCTTTGCCGCCTTCTTCCCTGCGGTACCCCCTTGCTCCTGCTTGCTCTGGGTAGTTCTTTTCCTGCATCGCTCACTTAGAAAAGTAAGATAAACAGCAAACAGGGTGCTGCTCAAAACCGAGGTCATTTCCAAGCAACGCTCTGTCCTAGCATGTTGTAGTTCCATGCTTGAGGCAGTCATGGCGAGCCGGAGCACGGGAGCAGAAAGCTCAACTACTGGATCACCATTGAAATTAGAAGTTTTAAAATCTCTCGTTCAATGCTTTGTTAGCTGAAGTTCCCAGGAACAGGAACTCAAAAATCCATCCCAGGGAGTTAGAAATTCCAGCAATCTGAACTATGCAGTTTGTCGTTGATAAATTTCACACACTTCCCCATCTGACAGTGAGCGTTTTACTTGCTGCGGGGCAGAAAGTGCGATTTCCCAATTTGTGCTCCTTTCTTCCCCTTGCTCCAGTGATCAATTGCTTATAGGGGTTTCCATTCTTGGTGGGATGTCAGGACTTTGCCTTCGCTCCGTTTACTTAGATGGGTTTTTTGTTAAGCATGGAAGTGAATGATTGTCCAGTTTTACAAGATTTCAAGGAGTGTTCTGCATTCCAGGAATAATCCTTGTGTGTACTGTACACAAATGTAACCTGCTGCCAGCCAGGGCTTTGGAACTCGTCTTGGGGCTCAGTTTTTGGAATGTGCTTGAGAAGGGCCAGTAACAGAGTTGTTCCAAGGTGTTTCTTTAACCTTCATGAAAGTCAATGGAAGCTTAAATTAGGAATGCTTTCCTGGCATCCTTATTTTGTTTAGAGAATGAAGATGAGTGAGAAATCCAATAGGCCTAATGTTGGCTTATAAAAATTCCTTTGTGTCCTTGGTTAGTGATTCAAGAATGACAGAAATAACTAAATGGGTGCCTTATTTAGCCACGTGTACTGACTGAGCTGTCGCAGAATCATTGCCTGCTCACCACTGCCAAAGGAGAATAATCAAACATTCTGATAACTCCTATCACATGACACTTGTTGTGCACATAGAAATACACCTGAATACACGTGGCCCTGATGAGCTTTGCGTCTGAGTCATCTTCCAGGAGTGCTACCAAGGAAACAACCTGCATTGGACACTGAAAATCCACAAGGTTTTGAGGAGTCTGTTGGTCCACAGTAGAACAACTATGTGACACAGCACTTACCCATCATCTGGTGGACCGTGAGCTTTTATGAGCTGAAATTCTCCTCTGCCATAAAGGAAAGAGGTTTCTCTTCCAAGTAATTACCACTGCCTGTGAAAAACAGTTGATGGGGGACTTCTCATCAATTCAGGTTATAAGATGCCTGCTGCCTGCAGGGGAGTGAACTTGGATTTACACACTGAGCATTGAACTTTATCACTGTATTTTAAAGTTTAAATGTTTGAAAGGTTAGGGTTTTACAAGTCATATTTAAAATTGCTGTAGCTGAGACGTTGGTTTGTGAATTTGCTACAATGTTCTGAGTGCTGTGCTTACACATTCCATCTGTAACCCAGCAAAAAGCAATAGATACTGGGTAACATGGCTGTAGGTTTGAGGAATGTGGAGGAAGATGTGTGTGTTGGGGCTCACTCTGAACCCAGTGTCAGTGGGGACCTTTGTAAAACTGATCGGCGAGTAGCAACTCATAGTGAAAAGATAGAAAGCAGGTTTTTAAACCTTCCCTAAATCTTTCATTCTAGCTTAATTTAGTGGAAATAAACATGAACAGGGATACCATCTAGCTTCAGGGCATGGGCCATCCCATTGTTTTGTGACAGCAGGTTTGCAGTCCTGCTGAGGTTGGTTTAACAGGCTGCCAGGGAAGCAGACCTGGCTGTGGGCACACAGAGGGTCTGCAGCAGGGAAGGGGTGGCAGGGGGTGAAAGGTGGGACCTCAGCTGGCCTTGGGCTGTGAAATCAGAAGCTGAGCTGCTGCTTTTCCAGTTCTTGTTTAACTCATGACTCCAGTCCTGGTGATGGGCTGTTGGTGAGAGGGGCTGTTGGACTTTGCCAGGAGGAGGTCCCTGGCACCTGGTGGCATCTCACTGTCCTGTAGAGCTGACCCGAGTGGTGCTCAGGAGCCTTGGTTGAAGCAGCTGCACGTCAGAGCACTTTTACCTTGTACCTTTTAAAACTCTGGGTAGTCCTGAGAAACCTGTGGATGTTGGAGCATTTTGGGAAATCATCTAAGATTATTAAATCTGAAGAATTTTGTGATTTAACTCTTGCTGTCCCTCTGGTATGGCATAACAGAAAAGAATCAAAGTACTTTGCATTTCAGGAATTTCAGGTTAAAAAGCTCTAAGGCAATTTTTCTTAACAGTTGTGGCGGGGGGGGAAAAGCAAAACCCTGCTGAGTTTTCCCTTTTGTAAGAGGAAGCTCACATAGCTGCCTTTTTTGATAGATCTGTTGGAAATTATATAATTCAGGAATTGAACAGAGTGTGACAGGAGATCAAACCTTATTGAGCTGAGGGAGAAAATCTGTCATTCCTTTTTTAAAACTAAGCACGACCTTTCAGGTCTGCACCAGTACATGCCAGTTTGTAAACCATGCCAGAGAACTGTCTCGGGTGCTTTCTTAACACAGAGGTGCATCTGCCCTGGAAGCTGCTGTGCTGGTGGCCAGACAGAAAATACCAGTGGTGTCTCAAAACTTTAGCACCAGCTGCTGCCTGTTCTTAAGCATCAGCACAAGCAGCACTTGAACAACAGAGTGCCCTGAGTGAGATTTCAGCTTTCATCAGAAGTGAGGATTAGAGAGGGGAATCTCTGTTCCAGTGCCGTGCTGTCCTTGGGCTCTTTACACCAGGTTGAGGGGAACTTCTTCTCTCTTTCAGACTGTCTTGTAAGAGGATAAATTTTTTAACTTCTCCTTACCTTTCAACACAGAAGCTTCAGGATGCACTGAAAGTTTGGCCATGCCTGATAATCCGTCCCACTCTTGAATATTTGTGTTGTAGTCTCCTACCTGACCTGGTGGTGTAAGCAGGTTTTTCTGGGTTATTTTAGATGGAGCTGACCAAACTTCTCATTTCACTTCTATCACTGGACTCCAGATGAAAATGAAAGCTATTGAAATAGGAGCAATTGTAGCTTAAATTTGGTGAAATTACTAAACAGCATCAGATGTTTTCAGTTTTGGAAGGCAGTAGTGCCTTAGTTGATGGCCCTTCATTTCTTGAAGGCTCTTGTTGCTGTAAAGGGTTGGGAGATGTTCATTAAGTAAAAGCCCAGATTCTGCTTTTCCTACCTAAACTCCCTTCCTACTCCACATGGAGGTTTTTCCAGTATGAGCCTCCAAAGCAGAGCTTTGGTGAAGAGGTTTGCTGAGGTTGAGGGCCAGTGGATTCAGTGTCACGTGTAAGATCTTGTGTATTTAAAACAGTTAGGGCCACCTATTTACTCAGGAAGGTTCAGCTTTGCTGAGCCCAAGGATTTTAGTGGAGAAAAGCCAGGCAAATAATATGGAGAGCACCATCATCTAGCCAGGCCCTTCTAGGCTTTATGAGAAATGCTGCAGAGTATTGTCTCCTCTGCATTATTCTGATCTTTAAGCTTTTCATCCCCAGTCTGCTCTGCATACTTGGTCCACAAACTGCCTTTATTAAAGATTAAGAAATGTGAGCGTTGTGCTGAAAATTTGTATGTAACTGTCCACTACTTGGATTACTTGCTTAAATGTAGAATTACTTTAATGACTGGAATAAAGCTGCTGTAGCTAACTTAAATGTGAGAATCCTTCAAATTAAAAGGGTTGGAAGAAGGGAGGGCAATGAAAGGCAGCAGGAACAAAAGATGCTGTGCTCTTCTGTAGATGAAAATCAGGTAGCATAAGAGGAGAAAAAAATTCTCCAAGATAGAAAAAACAGGGGAGGGAAATGCTCTTTCATCTGTGCCAACAGCATAGGTCATGCAGCTGAAGGCTGCTAGTTTGATGCCTGTTGTTGCCTTTCTTTGCTGATATCTAGCTAAGCACCCTGTCACATATATGTGAATTTGCTGCTTTCTCCTGTTTGCATTCCCCAAAATAGCTGACAGCTTTATAAGGAACAGGCAGCTCAGTGTGTGCCCATAGAAACTGCTGATGGCCATTTTCCACGAGTACAGAAAGGAGTGACAAAAATGCAGCCTTCAAAGTCAACCAAATGTCACCTCTCAGAACAGGTGTCCTAATGTGTGGGATTTGTGCTATTCTCACTTTTTTACATAGTAATTGGTTTATGTAGATGCTAATACATAAGGAGACAAGGATAACAAGTAAGATTATTGTGACACTTTAAATGATTTTAATTTGTTAATATCAAGTGTCTTCCGAGATGAGTTAGCTCAGGATGCACCTGTAGATTGGAAAAGTGGATTGGAGCTGAAATCCATCACACCACTTCAGTTATAAAAGATCAGACCCTATTATTTTGGGGGGGGTTCGGTTAATTTTTTCACCCCCCCGGACTCCACAGACAAGCCTGGGTGTTTTGAAGTCAGAGCCAGTGTGCATCCTCAGTTGTGTAAGCTCACTTCACACCGGGGAGGGAACTGAAAACAACAGGTGTGATGCTTTTAAACAAGGGCATTACTGCTAAAGGTGTGGTNACTGCAGGGACTGCCTTCAGAGCCAGTGTGCATCCTCAGTTGTGTAAGCTCACCTCACACCGGGGAGGGAACTGAAAACAACAGGTGTGATGCTTTTAAACAAGGGCATTACTGCTAAAGGTGTGGTATGCACACGTGTGTAGAGACAGAGGATGTTGGCAGTGACTTTAGAGTGACAAAAAGCATTATTTTAGCTTGCTTCCCTATGGAACATGGTAAAAAAAAAGAAAAATGTGAGACTTTGTTCAGCTCAGCAGCTTTTTAATGCATCTTGGGGAATTCTGAGTTTTAAAGGATCAGAAATGCTTTTGAAGAAATCTCTGTAAATCACGTTGTTTAGAAATATGTAGGCTGAGCTTCATCTCCTGCTCTGGCAAGGTCATCTTGCTCACAAGTTGACTCCTTTAATTTTGCCTTAAAAACTGACAACATGTGAAGTTAGAAGTTGCCACTGACTGGAAACTTATTTGGCAACAGAATCAACAATTCCATCCCTATGTAGGTCATATATTTTCATATCAGCATAGTTATCTTGATCTCTGTCCAGCAGGTTGGCAGGAAATTGGCTAGTAAATTCCAGAAGATGTGGGTTTGACAGGGGAGAGGTGGCTGGAGTGTTGGGCATCTGGGGCTGGTGCTGTTGTGTTTGAGGCACCTTAATCTGCTGCTTCTGCCAGGGTAAAATTCTGTTATCAATGCAGGGAATGAGGTCTGGAAGCTGGTCTGGCTGAAAAATCGTTTTGCTGTCTGGGTTCATTTACAGAAATAATTGATCCAGGTTGTGTGTGCTTTTGCAGGAACTTGTGGTGGCTCAGCTGGAGCTGAGCCAGGAGGCTTGGAGCAGTGGGAGTGGGGCTGGCTCTGGTGGCAACCCGGGAATGCTGCTGAGGGTGCACTTGTGAAACTGTCCCCAGGCACTTGACCTGGTCAGGCTCTCTGCCAGCCCAGCTGAGGAGGTGTTCCCAGGTGCTTAGCTCTGCCCCATGATTTCTGATCGAGTTTTACAGGAGGAATGGATTTTCACTTGCTGGAGCCCGTGTGAAACCAGCAATGAGGCAGAGAATCTCCTAAAGATATTCTTCAAAGGGCAGCTTCATAGCTAGCACAGTTATGGGAAGATGAGTTTGCAGCAAAATATTCAATGTCTGAACCTGATTTAAATTCCTCTAGATTGTGCCAGAAAATTTATTGGAAGACATGGGAAGATTTGTCCAGAGGAGTTTAATGAAATCACTTGTACATAAAGGAGTGATGTTTGCTAGGTGGCTCAGGGGGGTCCTGTCACTGACCCACCACTCCACCTTTTGGGACTGGCTCTAATCTCAGTTGCTGGAGGAGTCTTTTAGGAAAGGGTTCCTATTGTGTTCTCCTGGAGGTGGCTGCAGGCAGCCAAGGCTGTCCTTGCTCTGTGCTCAGCATTCCAAGCAGCACCACCACCACATTCCACCACGGACACTGCTGAGCTCACGTCTGACAGGAGGGAAATGTCCTGGGCTGGGCTTGGCTCTCCCTGTGTCATGTGGGACACCTTCATCCTCTCTCAGAGAGAGGCAGAGAGATGCAGCTGGGCTGGGAAAGCCTGGCTGGTCTCGCTGTGCCAGGGCTGCCTGAACCTGGTGGCCTTGAGTGCTGCACCAGCAGGGCAAGTGTTAGCTGGAATAATTAATCAATAAAGAGGGGTGGCAGCAGCTTGGCAGAGTCAGGAGGAGGCATGTAGACTAGTGCTGCTGCATGCACCTGGAGAGGAACTATGCAGATTGACCACTTCCTTGGAGATAAATACTTTTCATGCTGGCTGCTTGCCATTTGTGAGACCTGTTTAGTAAGGTTGCATGCTTTGCTTGTGGTCATGAGGACTTGGCTTTATTTGAGCAGTTTAAGCTCAGTTCTTGTTCACAGAGCCTAAGGTTACTGTTCCCTCTTCCCTTTAAAGCTACATGCATAGATAATTGGCTGAACAAACAGTGGGCAAAACTGCTCCCTGTAGAAAAATAACTGCTTTTCACTGCCACTCATTCAGTGAAGTGGCATCTGGAAGACTCTCCAGATAGTCACACGAGGTTTGGTGTGTAACAGGAAGATGTAAAGAAGCCAAATCCTACAGCTGTCAGTGTTCTCTGTGTTTTTCATGCTCTTGGATGGGTTCTCCTGGCTTGGTTTGTTCTCAGTTTATGCTGATACTTACGGCTCCCACCCCAGCCACGATGTTCTGCAGCATAAGTACCCAACACATTTAAAAAACAGATGAATTGCTTTCTCAATCTCATAGAGGTGCTGTAGGGATTAATTAGTTCTGACAAAGTGCTTTCTGCCTGAGATGTCAAACTGATGTTTCAGGACTAATGATATTGTTTAGTGAAACTGTTTGGTTCTCCTCAAATGCCTAATTACTATTTTAAAAGAATGTACTCTATGGAGGGAAGCTTTATTGATTTAAAACATGCAATAAACAGTATTGATTGGCAAGAGGCAGTCCTTCATATCTGCTCTGTGCAGAGTTGAGATGTAAGGTGGTCACACAGCTACTTTGAACTGAAATGTAAGTGAAACTATTGCTTAAATGACCCTGCAACAGCTTGCAGATTCCTCATATGTGACTTTCAATTGCCTTAATAGCCTTGTACTCAGAACAGGGCAGTGCCCTGCCAAGGAGAGGGCTCTCTGCTATTTCATCCTTCACAACCCCATGCCACAGGCAGGAGCAGCAGTGGGTAAAATGACCTTCTGGACCCTTCAAGCAGCACAGGGGAATGCAGGCAACCCCAGAAGTGCTCTGTGAAACCGTACTGTGGATAATTTAGTGGTTAATTTTGCTTGTGCTAGGCGAAACTCTGGATGTTATGAGCCAGCTGAGCCTCTGCAGAAGATGTGCTGGTGGCACAGCTGCACTGGCTGTCCCCTTGGCCATCAGGGGCATGAATCCCATGGGACATCCTCGAGGGGCTCAGGCAGCAGAAACTTGTCACACCATGGCACCTGGCCCCTGAGTGAGGAGGAGGAGTCACCTCCTGACATCTTCATCCTGGACACCTGCTCCATTGTTGGACTGTTTGGAGCATTGAGGATATATATTTGAGCTGCTTATCCAAATTTTCCCAAAGGGGATTTGGGTGGGGATGATAATGGAAAGTATTTGGCTGTCACGTGTGGTGCAGGTCTGTGAATTATCCAGCTTGTTTCCTGTGAGGTATCTCAGGCTGGTGACCTGTCTTGGGTGATGCTGGGTTTTTTTAGAAAAAATAGTAAGACTCATCTAAATTCTGGTGATCTGTACTGTATCTAATTCCAGGCAAGCTTTTCATATTAATTGCAGGGTTTTTTTAAAAAAATAAATATTCTTACTATGAATAACATTTGGTATTGTAGAGTTTTGGCATGGTTAAACTTGAAATTAAATCATCACTTTGAACAGGCTTTTTTGTTGAGGCATGGATGTGGTGATGCTTAGGTGTATTTAATTAGTGGTGTGTTAACCCTGCAGAGAGTAAGGAGGTTAAACTCTCCCATTCAGTAAATTATTCAGCATTTCCCAGCATCTGGTCTCTCTCCACTTCAGCTGTCAGTTGACCCTTGTTTAGATTTTTCTGAAATTCCTTGAAGTCATCTCCACATCCAGCTAACCTAAACAGCTTGTCAGCCAGCAAGGCAGTAAGCCAGGTTTGCTATTTGTCTTTTCTTATGTCACACCCCAAGGTCTAATCATCAGTGTTAGCACAAGTTACTGCCTTGATGGGACTGTTTAATTCTTGCATGGACACATATAAGGCTTTTTTTTTTAGCAGCTAGTTCTCAAAAAGCTTTCCAGTATTCTAGACATGGGCAGATTTGTCTGGCAAAGAGATCCCTTTGCAGCCCTCAGTGAGTGTTATTCTGTTTTATTTTAATCTGTATGTGGAGGGAAGTGAAATGTCATGGCTTCTGCCATGTCCCATGGTTTTCTGTGGCCCTAAAATCTTGTAAGATATCTTAGACTTCTTTTCTATGTTTTGCTTTTTAAATTTGGATGTGAAAACTCAGCTGAGTTTGTCTACAATTCTGAGTAAAGGTCGATACATCTGTCAGCTGTTAATTGCTGATTGGCTGCTATGTGGCAGCCGTGGTGAGTTTCTCATACAACTGGCTTACTAATAATTCAGTTTAGAAGGTATCTGCCATCAGTGCCTGATGCTAATGAAAGCATAACCTGAATGTGAATACTTAGATCATATCTCATTTGCTTCTCTTATATTCCTTGGGCAGTATTGCTCACTTCCTTTAAGATTTCTTTTCAGGAGAAAATAGTGTGGATGGAAGGGGAGAGGTGCATGGCAGGAGCCTGGCAGGGTCATTTGCAAAAGGGTTGCATGGATAAAAATCTTAGTTTGTAAAGGCAAATTTGCAACTGAACTGGTCACACAGAGTCTTCCACTCGGGCTTGTTTTCACACAGCTTTTGTAAATGCCACTCTTATCCCTAAAGCAAATGTTCTGTGTTGAATTTTCTCATCTTTATTCTCTATTTATCCAGTAGTCTGTAGCTAATACCCCCGAGTGTTTCCTGGTTTCTTTTCTGTCTGCCTCCCAGCCGCAGGCTCCTGCAGTTTTGGATGGTAGCTCTGACAGGCTGTGTTGCACCTTCAGGATCTTGGCTGGGCTGGGGGTCCTGTCCAGGGCAGTCACTGTGGGGTTTGGGTCAGGTGCTGTGGGGGCTCTCCCCTTCTGTCAGGAAAAGATCCCTCCATGAGTGGAGGAACACACGAGTGAGCTGAGCATGCTGCAGTTCACAGCCTGGTTTGGACCTGCCTGTTAGGGTTTGGTCTTGGGGCTGACCATTCTCCTTGTGTCTCTGGGGCTGCTGCCACAGCCCCAGGGAGCAGGGGGGGCCTGGAGGCTGCTCCAGTTTTCCCCCAGAGCCAAGTGGCTCCAGGTACTTGAAAGAAGGTGGCACTTGGTGCAGTTAGCTCCTGGGTGTGTGTGTAGTAACAAAACTGAGAACAGCCCAAGTGGTATTCACATCCATAAACCTTCTGCTTGGAAATGTGCGTGTGGCACTTGCTTCTGATGCAGTGTGCCATGTTGGTAAGTGTGGCTTCACAGTCAGATTTAATACTGAACAGATTTGCTGTGAAATAACCAAAGTTTAATAATTTTAACAACGGCATTTAAAGGCTTAATTGTTTGAATTACTTGTCTGGGGTAGTTGGGCAGTTGTGTGGCAACATCTCTGAATGACAGCAGTGCCTCTTACCTGTTCTTGTTGACAGGCTGGGAGGCTGCTTTGGTCCAGCTGCTTTGTGACCAGCCTTAGATGCCTGTTCAGAGTTGTAGGAAATAATGAGGTTATGTCAGTATGAATTAGGGCTTTTACACCAACAGTTCTATTATTTATGTTGCATTCTCCATATTTATGGAGGGTTTACTCCCACCTAAATAGTGGCTTTGCAGTCAAAGGCAAGCTGTAGACCTGTCATTTTATACCTTTGTGTTCCCAGCTCTGGTGCACTCCTTTTTCCAGTGATTTTTGCTTCAACTTTTTCTCTCCCAAGCCATATAACATTGTTGCTTATTTCCCTTATGGCCATCTTTGCAGGGTCTTTAAATCCTTTCATAAGTAAGCACTTTGCCTGATCGGAGAAGGAGGTTTATGGAGTTTAAAAAAAAAAAAAAAAAAGGCAAGAAATACGCTGTAGGTAATAGATTCCAAAAATGCAAATTTGTTTAAGCAACTTCTTAAAAAGAAGGGAGGGATGAAGGAATTGAAGATTAAAACCTGTGTTTATATACATGTAGAAGCTGGAGGCAAAGCAATCCATTCATAAATATACAATAGGATTTATGTCATGGTGAGAAGTGCTACATGCATATTCATGTGTAATTTGCAAATCCTTTGGTGATTAAATACTTTACTCCAAACTCAAGAACTAAATAACCTTCTTGATGAAATGAGATGTCCAAAGGCTCTAATGCTTCTCCAGTGGAGGGGAAAGGCTGGGTGGTGTAATAGATCCGATACTTTAATTTTGACTCTATTAAAAGATTTTTTGTGTGCTTTGGGCATTATTTTATTAGTATAATCAGGAAGTTTTGAACAAAGCATGAAGCAGAGAATTTCAAGAAGTATTGTAAAGCCTGTCATGCTAAGAAAAGCAAATAGGCTTAGGAACTTGTTAGGATGTTTTTTTGAACTGATTTTAATGTCAAATACCTTTATCTAAACTTTCATATCCCACAGGTAAGCAGAGAGTCAAACTAGTAACAGCTTGGAGTGCTGCTGTCTTAAACGAGTAGTTTTGTGCAAGTAGAAGTGAATTGCCTTTAGAGAATGTAGCCTCAGTTCTTCACTAAGAGATGGATATGCACACACTGTTGCCAATGCTTTAGGTTGTTGAGAGTCTTTAAGCATTGTAGACAAAGTACATCCATCCTGACATCCTGAGCAGGGGCAAATCCTGCTCTGGAGTAACTGTTTGCTGCACCTGGCCGTGTTGCATGCCAGCAGTGAGTGCTCAGTGACAGTGCCACGTTCCTGGGGAGGGTGTGGGGATGCAACTGGTTTGTCTGGCCCGTCAGCCAGCACTGAATGCTGCTCTGAGATGGGACAGCGACTGCCAGGCATCCTGCCTGTGCCCATCACACCTCGTGGTAAGATGAGTTTGGGACTTGTCACGCGATTCTGTGCCTGCCCTCGCCTTGCTCAGGACGTGTCTCAGCTGGAGGTGGCAGCCCCGTGTCCCTGAACAGCCACCAGTGGCTCTGCTTGTGCAGCAGGGGTGGCCTCGTGGCACTGGGCCTCTGTGGTGGCTGCTGTTGGTGTATTGCTATGGGCAATCACCAACCAGAGCTCTTCTCAGCTCCTAAAACTGGACCTAAGCCTGGTCAGTTCTGTCTAGGTAAATTCCCTCTCTACCTTTGGGAAATCTGTGGTTTCTTCTTGTATCTGGACTATCACAACATTTCTTACTGCTCTCTCTTGGTGTTCCTGATGGCTCATTTTGGAATTGCTCGGTTTGGGGCTTATTTTGGAATTGCTCCTTTTTGTAGCTTTATGAGCTCTTCACCCTTTGGGCATAGTTTTGTGTTGGGAGAATATAAAGTACATTGATGCTGGATGGGAGAAGCCAGCAGAGTTTTCATGTTCTTTCTTCCCCACGGAGGCTAGTCCCTCTTTGAAAGCTGTGTTGTCTGATTTAGTTTTCCTGCTCCTGTTCTGTAACAGCCCACCTGTGGGATGCTTTGATTGAGCTGAACAAGAAGACAGAGCAGTGCATTCAACTCACTAAGGACTATATATGCATTTTTCTGGCTGGCACAGGTGTAGCAAATTGCCCTTTTAGTCCTGTTTACTTGTTTTTCTCATTCAGTCACAGGTAGTTTCTGCTCCTTGGTGATCAGAGAAGAGCCCTGGATCCCCTGCTGCTGTCTTGTGCTGTGATCAGGGGGCATGTGGCAGAGGCACTGTCCCTGCCCTGCCTGGGGGCTCTGCCGTACAAAGCTGTGCTTCAGCTGATTTGAAATAATGTTTCCAGGTAACTGTGAAAAGCTGTTGCTTTTACAATGAGCACTGAGAATTTGTATCATCTGCCATGTCAGAGCAGCAGTGTGTCTAACCTGGTGGCTGGTCACATAGGGGCGTGAAGATACAGCACTGAGGACTTGAGGAATATGAATTCGTATAGTTCTGTAAGGAGCCAAAAATTGAGCTAAACAAACCCAGTTCTCCTCAAAGTCCTGAGTTGACTGTTTGGCTTTATAGGGTGGGCACTTCACCCATCAAGCAGTTCAGATGCACACAGGGGAGCAAGCAGCTGGTGTGTGAGGTGAGGTGTTTCTGATTACTGTGACCAGACGTATGAGCTGGTTTTATACCAGTATTTTTATTATATGTGATGAGGAAAGGTAGAAGAGGTAAAGTTATTTACAAATCCCATGTTTTAAAACAGTGCTATTCAGGTAGAGGGTGGATGAGAAGTGAATTTGATTTCCCCCCTGTTTTAGTAACTATAAGTGGATCCATCTCAGAAGGGTGCAGTGAACCATTGCTTACAGTATTGTAGCCACTTACAATTTTGCTGGTGGAAGAAGTAAAAATCTTTGCCCTAGAGGCTGGTTCTGGCTCTGGGCCTGAGCACAAGCCCCACTGGCAGGGCTGGAGCAGGCTGAGGAGTGACTGAGCCATCCTGCTGCGGGTGGTGGCCATTCCTTTAGCCCGGGTGCCTGTCTGACTCCTCACTGATTTTGCTGGCATGCAGAAAACTGCTCCCTCTCTTTTTGGGCACAGTTTCTGCTGCTGCAGTAGGTTGGAACAGCCCAAGGACTATCTGGCAGCAGTGACAAGTTGATGTGGGAGTGACCTTCCTGCCAAGCATGGTTCCCCTGGAAGTCACAGCTCACTCCTGAGCTGCTGTCAGTGCAGTTGTGCTGTGCTTGCCTGGCACCACGGGTGGTGAGTGTGGGTTCAGCCAGGCAGCTGTGTCACTTGTAGTTTGTCTTTCAAAGCAGACAGCTTAAATATCAGATTGATGCTTTCTCAGTGCTGCGCTGTGGGCTGTAATTCCATCTGCTGCGACACGGTGAAGGTGACACCTGAAAAGGTATGTGCTGCTTTCTGGATGTCCTCCCTGTGCCTTCTGCATGCAGAACTGGAGGCACCATTTCACCTGCTTGTTGGCCTTGCTCGGTATGTGGTTGCTTGGGAGCCTAGCAAAACACTCAATATTTTCTCTGAAGTGCTGCTAGAATTTCAATGTCGTATTTCCTTCATCCAGACCACTGCAGTTTCTGCAGTATCACCACCCTTTGTCTTCACTGCTTTGGAGCAGTAGAAGCATCTGTTCATGCCATTGATTTGGCAGTTATTAGAAGGACATGGAACAAAGGACATTATTAGTGGGGAGCAGGAGTGTTCAAACACCTCTGCTCATAAGGTCTGTGTTTTTAATAGTTCTGCAGATTCATCACTGATTTTGGAACTTGATAGCAAGCTGGCTCTCTGGATCAGTCTGTAGATTAGATTAAAGTTACTAGACAAGGGCAGCAGGAGTACTTTGTTTGTCAGAGAATTTCAGCTTGATCTTTGCAGGTGAGCTGAACTGTGGATAATGATTTATTTAGCTGAGCTGGTGGGAGTAAGTTAATATGCATGTTGTGAATTCTGCACTGGTGGTGTAGACCAGCGTTTGGGTAGAAATGAATAGAAAGGGTAGCACAGTGAAACTGTTTGCTGAAAAAAAAATACTGGCATGGGAGTTGGATTTCATTCAGGTGCTGATGGTGAAGTAGTAGTGAGTTAAGCAGCAAATTTCAAACCTGTAAGCTCTTGTGGTGGCTTGCTTAATAGCAGGTGTAGGGTACTGTAAGGCACAGTGTCAGACCCATTAAACACAGCTTTGACGTAAGGATGAAAATGAATAGCTGAGATATTTTAGGTAATTGCCTTGAGCAACAGTGATGGTTGTATTCGAGCAGCTTCAGTGAGTTATAAACAAGCTTCAGCTGAGGCAGATCAAGCAACTGATGATTTGCACGGTGCCTGGTGTGGTTTGCCTGGGGAGCAGCACACATGGTGTGTGCAGGCTGTACTCCTGAATTCCTCATTTTCTGTACCCACAGAGGAGTGGGTGTTCAGATAACACTTTCCACCTCCCCAGCTGCTTCAGTTTTACCTCAAGTGTCTTGTAACAAATACTGGTTTTGGCTGAGGGAGACTGACTCATTCAGCTGCTTCTTATCCCTTGGCATATATAAAGGCTACAAAACCTGATAGTGATGGAGAAAAAGTGTTACTGAGGGATCTTGGCAAGGAATACTACTTTACACTGAAAAAACCCCAAAAAAGCCAACCCAGCTTTTTCCTTTTTTTTTATTTGGATGGAAGAAGGGAAAGCACAACTGAGGTAAGCTGGACAGGAATGTCTTTCTAACAATGTCAGCTATAAAAAATTTGGATTATGCATAGAGAAGGCTGGCTTTGAAGTAGCTTGTTTTTCAGATCCTTGCTTTCTAAATTTCAGGGGAAATTCACCCTAGGGACCTGGGGTATTCCAGGCCCCACAAGAAAATCTCAGGAGTGAAATGTCTTGTGCCTTAAAGCACCTGCAGATCCTGCAACTTGTTTACTTGGGTGCTTTACAAAGAGGGCTTATTTTTGTCAGGAGAGCATAGGTGGAGCTCACTGTCTTTTCCTGACTACATCCCCTGCATTGAAAACTGAGAGAAAGAAAATACCTTGTAACAGATGAACAGGAGCTGGGGCTTGATATGGCTCAGCACAAAGAAATGTGATTTCCTACCGTGCTAGGTTTGTGTGGCCTCTATTAGATTTTAAGAACTTATTTTGACCAACTTGTGTTTTCCAAGACCAAGCTTGAAACCCTTACAGATTTGTGCTTTCTGCTGCTTCCCTCAACTTGCAGAGAAGGAAAACATGTGAAAACGGAGGTGGTTTGGCTTGACTTGTTACAAAGCCCCAAAATAATATTCTGTGCGTTATGCACCAAATGCTTAAAATCCTTTTTTGTTCACATTAAATAATAGGCAATATGGCAATACATAGATGGTAAAAATGGAAAATCCAGTGCCAAGTACATCCTTTTGAAAGTACAGCATAAGCTGTAGGTATGTGATTGCTTAGGATAGGGCTGTCCATAGGAGGTAGCCATGCTGTGTGGATGAAGCCACTTGGGGTGGTTAGAGTTCATCGGCGTGTTATGTTGGATATGTAGAGATTTGGGAAGCTGAATTGAAATCCTCAGCAGAAGAAATTCAAGAATTGCCAGAAACATCATATAATCCATTAAAAATGTATCTGTTGCTCTCAGTTTTTGCATTTAAAGCCCCTGGATGGTTTGGCCACATGCAGCGTGGAAGGGGGACCTGGTCTGAGCCTCTGTTGTTTCACCTGGGGTGCTCTGGGGAGAGCAAAACTGGGCACCAGTAAATGAGCTGGTGATGACTGAAGGGAACAGACATCTCTGGAGTGCTGCAGCATGCTCTGTCTGGCAAACACCTAGCACAGGGATCTCCATCTGGCATGGGCTCGGCCCTCGAGGGCTGCGTGACTGCTGCCATAGGAACCGCGATCCCTCCGACCCTTCTGCCGGGGTAAACCCGGGACAGCCCCGCTGTGGGCTCTGAGGGCTCTGAGCTCTTTGTCCTCACAGCCCATCACCTGCACTGCTGCCGTGTCCTCCCTCACATCCCTCTCACAGCTTCAGAATTCGGCTTAAACATGCTCAGTGGTGAAAAAGGGAGTAAGGATTTTAGTAAAGGACATCTTTGGGGAAGCAATATGTGCAACTGAGGGTCACAGCAGCCAGCCTGAGCCTCGCAGGGCTCAGCTTTGTATTCAGATGCGCTGGCCTGCGAGCTGCAGACATTCCAGATACTTGTGTTCATTTTGGCTGTATCCAGGCACGCACTCACAAAGAGCAAGATGCGTGCAGTGAAGTATAAATCCCGTCCTCTAATGACTCAAAGCACTGTTGTGTGCGCATACATGCTTAACAGATTGTATAATTAGCTGGCTTTGTAAGCTGGCAGCATGTATGATTCTCCAGTAGCTCCCTAAAAATCCTGTGTGGTGTAGGGAGTGTATGCAGGTCCTTAAGCTGCTTGTATGCGTGCAGGGATGACTGCTGGGCACAGGAGCGGGGGCTGCATCCCCTGTGCCCGGGGGAGAAGGGCTTCCCAGGCCCAGTGCCGCCACCTCTGCCTGTGCCTGAGCCCTGGGCTGGCAGCAGCTCTTCTCTTCCCCTTGGCTGCTGATGCTGGGCTGGTTTGGCTGGCTGCTCTGGGGACAGGGGCTGTCCCCAAGGCAGTCCCCACGCGGTGCCCTTGAAGACAGGCTGAGCAGATGATGCAGCCCAGTGCTTCCACAGCCTGAGCTACCACGAGAGCCCGTGAGTTCGATTAGGCATTGGCCCAGGCTGGAACCCGGCTTTATCTGCAGTGTTTAATCAGGAGCGTTGATGGCGGGGGTCCCAAGGCTCGCTGCAGAGCTCTCCCGGCCCTGCCCCGCAGGCAGGAGGGGTCGCTGGAAACCCCAAAAAAGCCAACCCTGTGCTGCCCAGAGCTTGTGCCGGGGTCCGGGGGGCGCCGGGGCTGCAGCAGCAGCGGGGCCCAGGGCTGCGTGCTTGGGATTTCACTGGAGCCGGGGAGGAGCCGGCAGGGGAGCGAGCATGACCTTGGAAATCCTTATCGAGATGGAAAGGTGCGGGGCGGGAGCGCATTCCTGCGCGCACAGCGCCCGGCCGGCTGCACGGCTGCGGCTGCACGGCTGCGGCTGCACGGCTGCGGGAGATGCCTTCCCACAGCCCGCCTGTCCCCCCGACGGCTGCAGTGGGCTCAGGCTGTGTGAATCGAAGGGGTTGGCTTCTGGAGTTGGCTGTTTCTATGCGTTTATAAGTAATAACGAGCCTGAAGGCAGTAGCAAGGCGAGCTCTGGCAGCTGGAGAACATGGGCCACTGGAGAGGACCAGGTTTAATTATGATTCCGTGGCAGGTGAAGCTCATCTGTGAGTCTGGTGCCCAGAAATCTGGTGAGCAGTCAGACAGCTCATGCCAACCAGCAAGGGTGTTGTGGTTTTCCCCAGTGCTGCTTCCATTCCTGACACTGCCCTGGCACGCTGTCGCTGCTGAGTGCCCCTAACCCAACTGGGAATGCCCTGGGCAGAACGCTCTGGGTGCTGTTCTGCTCTGTTGCTGAGCAGAAGCAATTTGTGGGAGGGCTTGGAGGATGCAGAGCTGCTGGTCTGGGAAGAGGAGCAAGGAAAATCTGTGTAGAGAGAGGTAGGAGAGATGCTTTTTACAGGAGCAACAAACCCTTGCCTGGCTCAGTTGCTGAGGTCTTTGTGCTGTGGATCCAACACAATTCTCCCTCTGTCCCCTGTGCTAGCACAGGTGCTTGTACAGTCACATGCTAATTCAGGTTAAATAACTGCATCTCCTAGAAATTGATCCTTTTCTGAGATGCTTTTTGGGTGGTTCTAATCCTAAAGCACGTCCCAGGAAAGTGACACTGTATAGATAAAGCAACTCTTGCAGTGCAAAGAAGTAATCAACACTTACTACTATGAATATGCGCTGTAAAATGAAAAATGCTGCATTCCTGAAGAAATCTAAGTATTGTTACAGCTTGACTGTGGCACTTCTGTTGCTGAGGTTGCACTGCAGCTTTGGAAGCAGGTACTTAAAATTCATTGGTTTGTGGTGGTTTTTTTTTTTCCTCTTGACAAGGATAGAATAAAACCTGTCTTTCTCCATGGCTATAGGAATATACCCTTGTGTACTATGTGTTTTTTGTTGGAGGAATTCAGGCATTTACTGATGTCCTCGATAATTCCTCTCTAAATGCTTAGCTTAGAGCATTCATATAAAACCTTATCTCACTCAACAAGTTCATTTTTTTTTTTTTTGCAGTTTTAGAGGATTTTGGAGTTTTTTAGGAATCTGGATGTGTACTAGTGACCTTGGGACATTTGTTTTTAGGTCCTCAGCCCAAGGGAGGTGGATCATGCCCCTGCTGATGGGGGCAGTCCCATTGCTGTAGTACATGAGGACTTGTTTCCCTGTTGAATGAGCTGGGTCAGCTGGCTGAGCAGTGACATGGGTAGTCCTGCCACCACCTCTGATGCTCCTGTGGAAGTCGTATTTGGTCATGTTGAGTGGCAGAGTTGTCAGGGTTGGTGTAGGCTGGCATGTGCTGTATCTAGTGAGATTACAGAGAATGTGCTTCTCAACAAAGCACAGGATGGTGTGAACACACCTTTTCAGTCAAAGCTGGTGGCCTTGCTGGCCAGCTTCTTCACTGCTCTGAGCTGCATGCCATGGCTTCAGCTTTTGTTTGCCATGATACTCTAAGACAAATCTGGCATCTCTGGCCTTTTTCTTTGGGGTTATCTGGCTTGTAAAGCTGGGATGGAATGTAACTTGTTTGTTGGGATTGGCCTCCTTCATTTTTTTAATGTGGAACAGCTAGGATGGTGGTAGTGATGCTGGTGTGTCTGCTGTCAGACAAGCCAGGAGCTTGGCTGAGGTACATACCTGCTGCAAATGTATGGGGAAAGAGGGAATACAGAGATGGCAAAAAGACACAAACTGTGGGTTTAGCCACCTTCACCAGGGTGTACTGGAAAGGGGAAGATTGTTCCTTGGGAAGGAAGGAGGTTCCTGTGCTCTTGGTCATAAACTAAAGTAAAATATTAGCTAAATATTAATAATGAGACTATGTAAGGTGTGTCTGTGACACATACCTGGAGCATGAAGTGTGAGCAGCAGCGATAAAGTGATATGTGTGCTGAGTCTCTGCTTAGTGGAAAGAAATGCTGTCTGTTTTGAGCTGAGGAACTGAAAACCAAATCCTCAGCTGACTTGTGCCATTTCTGAGCTGGCAGGATGACTGTGAAATGGGTTTTAAACTACCCAAGAATGATAGGAAAGGGGAATGCCAGAGAGCAAGTGGCATTATAACTTCCATGTTAACACAAATTTGATCTGTTGGCAAAATATATTCATAGTGGATCATTAAAAATAAACGATGTTTGTGAGAGTAAATCAATCAAACTCACTTGGTGATGCAAATCTCACTTTTGCTGTCCTCAGATGCGTGAGCAGCCTTCAATAGTTGTTGATTTGTATCGACTCCCTTGCAATGTGTGAAGTACTGAGCTATGTTTAGTACTTTGTACAGTTCTGCCTATAAACACAGTTTGGCATGTTTTTTGGTGGGTTTTTTTGGATTTTTTTTTGTGGCTTAACTACATGGTAAATCAAGGTTTTGTTACTTTGGATGAAAAAGATACTAAACCTAATAATTTTACACTCCAACTCTACCTCTCTTAAAACTTTACTTTCACTAGTTTGTTCTGGAAATTTGTTCTTATTCTGATATTTCTGTTCATTTTTATACAGTATGGTTTTTCAGGATCTGAGAACACATTGCCTCAACTCTTACAGCAACAGTAGTAGATTGTAAAGCTCATATTGTGAATTCCAGCTGTTTCTGTGCTTCAGCAGTGCTGCATTCATGAGCTGAGGGCTGTGCAACCTGGGCTTTCTCCTCTTTGGATCAGCAGTGAGTTGCCATGCTTTCATTTCCAAAGGCTGTCCTCAGTGCCAGCTCACAAGGCTGAGCCTGTTGAAATAGTTTTGGTTTGCCACTCTTGAAGGAATGGCATGGATTGCAGTCTGCAGGGCAATGCTTATGCTCGGGTGAGTATTCTGTATCTTGAATTCACAGCTGCTTTGCAAGCAGAAGGATTTTTGTTCTCCTGTATTCTTCACTGCTCTGACATCATCTTGACCAGGCATCTGCTCTGATTCTTGCAGGCAGCCAGAAATACTCCTGATCATACTTGGTACTGTTGATGGCATTGATGGGGCCCTGTGAGTGCCCTGAGGCCCCTTGGGGGTTCCCGTGTCTTGGTGGTTTCCTCTGTGTAGCAGGGTTCTGCTCTCTCTGGCCAGATTTCCTCAGGGACAGGCTGATGTCAGATCAGAGCCATGCAATAATGTTTTCAGAACCAGGCACTGATGAGAGCTGAGTGGCTGCAGCTGATCTGACTTAGGGCAAGGAGCAGAGGACGCTCTGGTGATGCCCTGCTGCTTGCCTAGACTGTGTCCTGCAAGGGGTGCAGACCAGAGAGCCTGCTAATGTTGCTGTAGGGGATTGGGACCATCAGCTAGCTCTATAATTCACTCAGAACATTTATAATAAAAAAATAGCAAGCAGGCAGCCCCAGCAAAGCTGCTATAGGGCTGAGCAATTAGCCCAGTGCTAGCAGGGGGTGAACCAGGGAGCAGCATGCCAACCAGGTGCATGTAAAACAAACTCCTGTGCTTCCCTTGTCCTTTCCCAACAGGTTTTCATGCTAGCAATGCTTGTTTTCTACACTGGAGAGACTAGATGAGTCCAGTGATGCCACCCTTGCATTGTCTATCTTCCCACTTCAAATGGCATGAGAATGAAGGGCACAGGAGCAGGCAGGCTGCAGGAGGCAGCTGCTGCAGGAGGCGTTTGCTGTTCATGGGTAGAACATGCTGGTGAGAAGTATGCCAGCATGCTTTTCTTCTGAAAGAATTTAGGTTTGTAATCACTGTACATGAAGAGTAAATTCAGTGTCTAATGAAGCCCAGTTGGGGAGTGAGTCCCAAATCTCTTCCACTTCATCCCTGCCTGGATGGTCAGCCCAGTGCTCACTGCTCTGCACGTGTTCCTGAGTGCTGAGCTAGGGCAATTATTCCATATTTGCCTCCTTGCTGAGATCTTAAATATTTATCTTTTTCTGACAGTAGCTATTGGTTCCCTGCTCTAGGAGCTGTATTGTGGGGGGAGTTTGTCCTATACACCTCCTTATCTTGAGGCATCTTGCCAATATAAACTGCTGCCACCCACACCAGGCAGCCGTTCAGGGAAGCAGGAATGCAGGCTGTAAGAGCAGAGACAGAGCCTTCCAGTTCATAATCTCCAAAATATGTCAGGGAACTAGTCTGACTACTCTGGATGCTTGGTAGGCAATTTACCCCATACTCTGAAGTGACCAGCCCCCTTATTCAAGAACAATTGAGCTTTCAAATGAAGAGAAAGCTGACTTATTTTTAGTTAATCTACTAAGGCTTGCTTGTGGCAAGGTTGCTTTTCATCCTAGAAGAACTGAAAGCAAACTTAAAAACCAATTTCAGCTATTTTAAATTAAAAGATGTTTGAATTACTTGCATGGTCAAATTCCAGCTCTTGCATGCTTTTAATTCAGTTGTGTTGAACTGTTCTCACCAAGTTGTACCTTACACTTTTATATCTTTTCTGCTTAATTGATTCAGGAAAGCATGCAGGATATAGAAGCTGGCTGGCAAGTTAATGTTGTGAGAAGCCTCATCTCCCATTTCCTGACTTTTTAACCTTGAACTATCCCAGGAATTTTTGCATTTGAGTGATTAAGTAGGTAGGACTGACCTCCTGCTTGCAGAACCGGTTTGTTAATCACTGGAAATGATCTAAAATCTGCAAGTGGTTTTTGATAGCCTTCTCCTTGCAAATAGCTTAGTTGTTCTTTGCTTCCAGAGGTAAATGGTCTGCACTGAGAAGACCTACACAGTCAAACAGACTGTCAGTGTGTGCAAAGCAGAGCTTGTAAACATGCAGGCCTTTTCAGAATTGGATAGAACAAGCAAGCAGCTGACTGCATTGGTGTTATGGGCATACTTTTTGTGCCTGATGGGGTCATAAATCATGTTTTTATATAGATTAATGCTTTTGTGAATCTATTTCACTAATAGAAATGTATAAATGTATTTGTGTTTAGAATACCTGAAATACAGACTGATGCCTGACTTTCTTTTGTGCATTCTGATCTCTTTTGTGGAGAATCTACTTGGCCACTATGTGACTGATTTCTGTATAAAAGAAGAATTTAAATGTTACCTGCTGATGTGAAATCAGTAGAGGGTCTACTTGGAAAATTGCACACAACTCAAGATCACCTTAACGAGGTACAGGGATTACCCCTCATGGCCTGGCCAGAAAACATCACTGAGTTCTTGAATGTCAGTAAAAATGTGTAAAATTAAGATAGCTTGGAAAATAAGCTCTGAGGATAGATGTTGGACTTGCTTATCCTGGAGGTGGCCCAATGCATGAAGCATTGGAAAGGGGTCTGCAGGAGGCTGAGAAGATGCAGGAGGCAGTGAAGGCAACCACTTTCGAAAAGCAAACAGCTCTGCAGTTTGAGTTGCTTGAGGAGATGTGTTGTTTATTTGAAACCATTTTTATTGGTAATATTTATGTTGTAGTTTAAGCAAATTTGTTTGGTTTACACTAGTTTACACTAACAGCTTCAAATATGCTTTTTTTTCTCATAGTTGACCCCATTTTACTGCAGGAGTGTAATTCTGTTCCCAGTTATCCTTTATCACAGCAAGACCAGGACCACACACTGGCAGTCACTGAAATGACATGTGCTTGAGGTAACTAGAAGTTTAGGGTGACTTGGCCTTTGTGTGGGTTTTGGCATAATGTCTGCCTTCCAAAACTTTGAAATGTTGTGTTTGATCTCTTGTTTGACTCCTTGAAGTATAGTTAAGAAGCCTCTCCTTGTTACCTGCAAGCACATTCCTGTCCATGGCTCCCCTCTGCTAATGGTGGTCCTGAATGGGGCCTTTCTGCTCCTCTGGGTGTAGAGGTCTCCCCTCCAACTGCCCTGCAGCTGGTGAGGTTTTGGTGTTGGCCTGGGGCTGCCTGCTGTGTCTCTGCTGAGGATGCTGACTGTTGGGATGGGCTGTTCCCATGGCCTCTTCCCTAAACTGCTGTTGGAGTGGGAATCCAAGGGAGCATTGTCCTGCACAGGTGAGTGGAGATGGGACGAGAAAAGCTTTGCCAGCAAGATCATAAAACATTCACTGCCACACCTGCAGCCTCCAAAGGCAACCCTCCCTGTGGTGAGAGAAGATGTTCCCTGGGAAAATAGTTACTATAGTGACAAATGGCCCTGGGGTGTTTGAGGGCTGGATCACCAAGTTGAGTAATAAATGTGTAGGTGTCTATTTTTAAAAGCTTTTGTGAGGAGGAGATTGCAGACAAATTTTCTAGGACTACAGCAAAGTGATAGGTTTTTCTGTGCTGAAGTTTAAAAATAATCATCGTCTGTCTTGAGAATGAGATGACCTCATTAAAAACAAAGAAGCTTGTATGTCATCGTGTGGAGCCTCCTGGCAGTGATTCTTGCAACAGCCTTCTGAGTTCCAGTAGCAGCTCTGCTGGAAGTTTGAGTTCCTCAAAACTCTGTGTGCATAGAAACCCCTGTGTCACAGCTGGAGCTGAGGTGCATTTAGCTCATTCTCTGTCCTGGTCTGTGTAGCACATCCTGGCATGTAATGAGTAGTGAGTTTTACTCAAATAAGAAATAAAGAAATGCTTGTTAAAAAAAACAAAAAACAAAAAAAAAAGAGAAACCATTGAAAATAAAACCTGACTCCAAGCTTCTCCTGCAAAATGCTGGGTTGAAAAGCTGTTTGGTTTTGTAAGAGAAATGGTATGAGTGGAAGTATGTGCCATAACTCATAATTGTGTCATCTGGCTTGACTTCTTGCCCATGAGGCTTGTCTGCCTCACACACTTGCTGTGTACCTGTGAGTGCAGGAGGCAAGGGGAGAGCTCAGCAGGGCTGGTGGGGTGTTGGTCAGGGTTTGGTGGCTCAGGCTGTAGCTGTTAGAGGAGCTGACACGACATCCTGAGTGGTCCAGGTGCTGCCTTTGTTCCTGGTGCCGTGAGCTGCTGCTCAGGGTACAGCACCCTGCAGGAAATCCCTGCTCTGTCCCTGCCCGTAGAGTCACGAAGGATTTCATACCAGGCCGTGTGATGTGTCCTGAACTGATTGAATGAGGCTCTCCTGTTTAAATGGCTTGGCTCTGTTACGGGGTCTGAGGAGCCCTGCAAGCACAGGGATTGAGTGGGTTTGTGCACGGTGTGGAGGCTTGGCACTGCTGTTGGTTTATAAACCTTCCCAGTGACCCAGGCACGGTGTTTGCAGAGCGCGCGTCCACCTACGCGCACTTACATCCTCGTGCCTGTGAGCCTCACCAGGAGCTGCTCGTGGGTTACTGCTGCCCAACTGATACCAAAATGCAGTAATAACAAAAACAACATTTCCTGGTTTAGGAAGTTCAGAATTGATTTCTGTTACCGTTGTAGTATTAACTCCAGATTTGTAAGTGGCACAGGTCGCCCATCTCCAGCTCCCGCCAGGAACCTCTGTACAGCCATGTTTAACAAACCTTCTGTCAATCAAAAACTGGTTATACAAGGATTATTTGCCTTCAGTTTCCCATGTAATGAGGTTTTTGATTGACAACAGTGGAGTTCAAGAATATAGAAAGGCTTTCTGAATCTAAGATGAGCAAGTTTCCATTTAATACTGTTTGCACATGATAACATTGGCTTCCAGTTTTATCTGTGATAGAAACTGAGGTGATAAAAAATTAGAAATACAGAAACCCTTCTCATTTTAAAATAATGTGGCTTACAAAATAGAGGTAGAAAGCTAACTTTCTGTTTCCTTCTGTGGGAGTGGGATTTGGACATCATTTGCTGTACAAATAGTTGAGCTACTGTGGGCAAACGTTTTGCCAAGATGGAAGTGTCTGGGTATGTTCACCATGGCTGGTGGTGAGCAGTGGCTTTACCCTTGTCCTGCCTCTGCCTGAAGACTGTCACATGCTCCTCAGATTAGGAAGTTGGGTGATGCTGTTCTTTTACCTCTGTTACCAGGATTAGTTTCTGAAGCAGAGACCTTGACCTGCTGTGTGTGGTGGTTGCTGTGGGTACCTGTTTTCCAGGTGTCCTAATGAGGAATTACACTTGTTCAAGTACATTTAAATTTCTTGAATGAAATAGAAAAGTTACATACTGGAAGCTGAGAAAATATCATGGAAATGGATGAATGTAGGTTGATATGTCTTTTTCAAAATACTAAATATTCCTAATGATGACCCCAATTTAAACATACCTATGGGGGAATGACAGTCCCAGGTATGATGAATGTGAGATACAGGTGAGTTCCTATGAGGTGAACATATGGGTTACTTTAGGGTCAGCTAGAAGGCCAGAGTTAGGCTGTGATTTACAAATATCTTCTCTAGCTCAGACTAGTTTCTCTTGTAGAGCTCCTATGCCAAGCTCAGCCTCCAGCACAGAAGCAGATGAAGCACTTGAGGAGTAGTTCAGGTCTGACTTATATCTGATGGGTGTCAGAGCAAAGGGAGCACGACTGGAAGATGCAAATAAACTCTTGTCCCAGACTGTCATCTCTTTTAACTAGGCCCGTTGGGCTTTCATATAAAGTGCTATAGGTACAGACCTTAAGTTTAGCCCCTTGTTTCCCTCTTTGTGACTGGACATCAGAAGTCCTAGAGTCAGGATTTTCTGAACTTTTGGGTGCATTGCTTTCATATGGAAACTGGGTGGGTGTCTCTGAGGGCTTCCCTAAGGAAGGAGGGTAAGGAATGCACAAACCATTCTGCAGGTTTCCTGCCTTAGTTATAGGCACAGTGGTGAAAGGGGTCCAGTTTTGTGCATTGCTGCTTTGAGTCCAGCTGCAGGGAGGAGCTGTTGTGTGGTAATGTGGTTTGACTGAGCTGATGAGGTTTTTTCAAGGCAGCTAGGAAGCTTTGTGAATTGAAAAGGAGATGTTTCAAAGGGATACTCCTGCAGATGTGTCCTAGCTTTAACTTCCCACATGCAGAGGAACAGTCCTGTTTTATGCAGCAGTAATGCACTAACTAAATCGTGTCCTGCTGTGAGAAAGAAGCTTCTCCTTTTGCTCTTTAATCCGTCATTGTGAGTATGCTCGGGGAAGCACTGCATTTTTGGATCCCTTCTGGAAAATTGGTTTATTTTAGTCTTCATAACAACCCCTAAAATCATATCTTAAAACAAGGAAATAATATCTTTTTTCTTTTTATGCTGTATTCAAAGTCTTGCTGTACAACATATTACGTGTCTTTCATCTAATTATACCATACTTTGATTTGTGCCTGTTTTTACCACAACAGCTAGGGAAAGAAGCCTAGAAAAGTAAATAATACGGTTATGAAGCTGCAGTTACTTGGGGATATAGCTATTTTGTCTATAAGAAGTGGAATTACACTCTTCATTATAAAACTAATTGTTATTCTGTTTGCTAGTTGAAGGATGGATTTCTCCTCTGTACAAATGGGATAGTTGGAAGCTTTGGGCAGCCAGGACAGACAGCATTAGTCTGTGCTTGGTGATGGGTGCTCCTTGTGAGATATGCTGAAAATATCAGTCTCAAAAGTGAAGTAATTGTCTGTTTCTGAGCCCTAGTAACTGGCAACTCTCCAGTTGGCTTGTGTCATTGCTATAGCAGACTGATCCTGCCTTGCTTTTTTTCTTCCTTTTCCCAAAACTCTAACTGAAAGAACTGGCTGGATGTAGTTCATGCATTGCATTTCATATGGAAAATAGGAATAAGCATCCTTCAGTTGCTTGGTCATGGCTTCCTATTGAGACTGACAGTTTCTGAGCACTTTTATAAGGAATTCAGCTGCTTCTAACAAAATAGAACTGGACAAAAGCTGAACAGAAGCTTTATAAGTTTGGTGTTACACTTTGGATCACCAAAGCTGGCACTACAGTGCCATTCCCTGATGAAAGTATTCCAAAGACCTAGGACTGATAGTGCAGCTCCACACTGGCTTTTGTTTTTTACCAAAACAGGGTTTAATGTTAATGTTAGATGTGATTCTTGAGCAGAATTCTGCAAGAAACTCCACTCAGTGTGTAACACAAATTAATTTACTGAGATGTGTTTTATGTCTGCAGCACACCCTCACCTAATGTACTTTAAGTAGGGGTTTAATTACTGCTCCATGTTGAGGGATTCTTGCTTGGATCACTCACCAGAAATGGTGAGCATTGTAGCTGGGCCATGGGAGATGCATGGCTGCTGGTTTAATCACTCTGCAGGGCTGGATGGAGCTGGTGTGCAATGCCAGGGACTGCAAACCCCTGGTGGAATTGCACCTCTTCTTACAAAGCTCTCTACAGAAGTGGCAGAACAGCAATCATGCCACCATTCACGGCAGTATTTAGAGTGTTTCTAACCAAATGATGTGCTGGAAAAGACCCCTTGGACTTTCTGTGGCCTTGCAGCCCCACATTGATTCCTGGGGCGGTTGTGGGCAGCACAATATAAACACAGACATGAAACCATTAGAGAGGGTCCTGGGGACAGCCACGAGGCTGGTGAGGGATCTGCAGGGGACGATGTGTGAGGAATGGCTGAGGGCACTTGGTTTGCTCAGCCTGGAGGAGAGGAGCCTGAGGGGAGCCCTCATCGTGGTCTGCAGCTTCCTTGGGGGGGGAGGCAGAGGGGCAGGCACTGCTCTGTGCCATGGCCAGGGGAGCAGGCACTGCTCTGTGCCATGGCCAGGGCAGGCAGAGGGGCAGGCACTGCTCTGTGCCATGGCCAGAGGGGCAGGCAGAGGGGCAGGCACTGCTCTGTGCCATGGCCATGGCAGGCAGAGGGGCAGGCACTGCTCTGTGCCATGGCCAGGGCAGGCAGAGGGGCAGGCACTGCTCTGTGCCATGGCCAGGAGAGGCAGAGGGGCAGGCACTGCTCTGTGCCATGGCCACTGGCAGGACTCAAGCAAACAGAACCAGGCTGAGCCTGGAGGTTTAGGTGAGAGAGAGGAAAAAGCTTTTTCAGCCAGAGGGTGCTGGGCACTGCCCAGGCTCCCCAGGGAATGGGCATGGCCCTGAGGCTGCCGGAGCTCCAGGAGTGTTTGGACAGCACTGCCAGGGATGCCCAGGGTGGATTGCTGGGGTGTCTGTGCAGGGCCAGGGACTGGGCTTGATGATCCCTGTGGGTCCCTTCCAGCTCAGCATATTCCATGGCTCTATGATCCCAGCATGACTGTGCCCCTCTCTGGGATGAGAGCAGGTCCATCCCATTCAGCATTCAGCACTGTGCCCTCCCTCACCTGGGCTGCTTCCACATGAGCCACTGTCATTAAATAAAAGCAGATGCCATTTTCAGAGAGGGGGAAAGTGTTAACCCTGGTGTTCAACTTAACATTGCCAACACGTTTGCTACAGCACTTTCATCTCTGTTATCTCCAGAGAGTGGCTTGTATCTGACCTTGCTCTGCATTTTTACCCTTGTGCATCTTTGATTTGATCAGCTCAGAGCAGCACATATTGGGTACTCAGGCTGAGGAAACAGCTTGATCCACAGGGAAGAACATGGGATAAGGGATAGCAATCACAAGCATTGAGATTCTATTTTATTTTCAGGTAATCTCTATTTTCTGTACAAACACACTTTTGGTGCACGCTCTAGATTAAGATCTGTAAAAATGAACCCTTAGTGAAACTTTATTGGGAAAGTTTCACAGTTTTATGTTGTGAAGCTCTGAGTTCTCTTGCACTGCAGATCTTTAAATTAAATTGAAGTTTTCTGAGAGAATAGTGATTGAAACTCTGCTTCATATGGCAAAGGCAATGTGTTGAAAGGGAAATGCAACAGCAGGTAAATTAGAGGTGTTAGTGGCTTACATGGCTTTTACAAAAATGTTCCCACCCCATTCTTACTGCATACCAGGCTTATAGGTCATATTTAGAGGAAATTACATTAGTTGTTAAATGTTGATGTTATGTTAAACCTCTTCTGGTTGAAAATTCCTCTTAACAATGACTGTAAGATGTTAAAATGGGAGTACCAGCTGGTTCTCAGTCCCTCCAGATGATGTCTGATCAGAACTTGGTAAAACTCTTTGTCTGTCAGCCCTCCTCAATAACCTTTGGGTGGGGAAGTCTTGCTGGAAAGCTGTTCAGTCTCTTGCAGTGGGTTGCAGACCTGCTCCGTGTCCCCCTTTGGCTCTCTGTGCTGCTGGGTGCCTCTGCCCTCAGTGCCTGCCTAGAGGGACTGTGCTGCTGCCCTGTGTGTCCTGTGCTCTCTGCCACGAGGGCTTCCCTGGGGAGCCAGGCTCAGCCCCCTTGCACACACACCACACAGAGCACTGGGGCTGTGTGATGGATCTCTGGGCCTCTGGCATATTGTGCTTTTGGCAGCTGGGCATGTGAGGCACCTGCAGGATTAATTCCTCCTGGCTTGTGCCTCCCTGCAGCGCTGTTTGGTTTGTAGTTTTGTTGGTGCAAGCTGAACCTCATTAACCGCGAGTCAAAGGGAGGGAAGGGACATGGTTTCGGTGATTAGAAGCTGTGGGGTCACTCAAGGAGTGGGTACTCTAAGCTTTGTGTTTAGCCATACAAGCCTTCAGAGTGTTGCTGGATGTGCTCTGTAATAGAAAAACTCATCAGAGCAGTGCTGTGGAAACACTTCCTTGTTCGGACGGAGTGGGTTACACGTTTTCTGATACTGAGAAACTAATCTTGTTTGTCATTAATGAAACAGAGCATATTGCAATGCAAATGAGAGAAGTTGCATGACAAGTGGTCCCACAATCCTCAGCACTTGCTATTGATTGTTCAGCCTTCCTTATTCATGCTATGCAAATTGCATTTCTCATCTTGCTCCTTCTTGTCTACATATTTTTGGTACAGGACTTGCCTGCAAACAGTCTTGTTCTTTCACTGGAGAGACAGGAATTGTTTCTGGCAAAGTTCTTAATGTTCCTTTGTCGAGCAAGTACTGGCTGAGCCGGGCAAGGCTCTGGAGCTCTGTCAGAATGAATTCATCTTGCTCTAACTTCAGATGGAGAAAGGGAAGAGTTGGTGGTGTATTATTTAATAAGAACAAAAAGAGTTTAAAATAGTTTTGGTACTGAAATTGGTTTTGATACTGAAGCCCTTGTGGCATTGGTTTTCTGGTCAGTTGTTTGGAACAGGCATGTGGGAGTGTTCTTTTATTTGTGCTAAATATTATTTTACATTTCAGGTATACTAAACCACTGACCTTTGCTGACTGCATCAGTGATGAGTTGCCCTTAGGATGGGAAGAAGCTTATGACCCTCAGGTTGGAGTCTATTACATAGACCACAACACCAGTAAGTGACATGCTGCTGTGTTTCTGCAGAGCCATTTGTGCCCGTATTAAAATGTACTGAACACAAAACCACAGAGTTGCTAATAGCATGGTTTAGAGTAGTTGAGATCTGCAGCTCGTGAAATCAATTCCTGTCCTTATCCTCACACAAAGTACTCCCCTCTCTAAGCAGGAATTTGAGACCATTTGTGTTGCAGTCTTCAAACTGGCAGCCACGTTCAAGCCAATACTATGGACACACCTCTGTCAGATTTGGTTCTGCTGAGGAGTCCAGCTGGGCAGCAGTGATCTGGAGTTTGTTCTTAGCTTGGAATTTGTCCCTGTGGCAAGACCATCAGAAAGAGTGCAAAGGTCTTGTGTTGATTCCCCTGGTGGGGGTGAACTGAATGAGCATGAGCTCCCTTGGCTGCAGGAGCTCGTGCTGCCTTTGCTGGAGACAAAACCCTCAAGAAAGCTTGGGGTGTCCTCTTCAGGCTTGTGGTGTCTTTAACCTATGTCCTCAAACTAAGCCAATGCTTACACCCTTTGCTAGATTGCTTGATAGACCAAAAGAGTTAATTTTGTAAGCTCATTTGTATTATAAGAAAATACAGCATTTGATCTATCATTACAGACATTGGTAGAATAACTAATGGCTTATGCTAGAACAAATCCCCTGAAAAAGTAATAAGCAAAACAAATCAGTGACTTTGATTCTCTTTACAGAACTGCTCCAGCTGCAGCCCAGAAATTCACAGCAGAATCATGCCCAGGCCCTTTTAGGGGAGCTTGCAACTCAAGCTAAGAGAGAAACTTTTAAAAGACTAAAGTGCCTTGAAGAGCCTTGAAGTTGTGGGGTTTTTTTTAAATCTACTTCTGTGACTTCAACTGGGAACTTAAACTTTTTTTTTTTTCTTATAGAAAGTTACAAGATTTTTCAAAAATAAAAATGTGGAAGTTTGGTGCATTTTTTTCCATGGTGGATTTTTTTTTCCCCACCATTCATCTCTTCATCTTCACACCCTCCCCTTTTTCAAAACTGCCACAACTTCACCTGGCCTGAGACTGCACCCTCCAAGCTTTAGCAACTTCTCTTGGGTATTAAAAATGCAGAATGAAAAAAGCCTATTCCCAAAAAGCCTGACTGACCCCTGCAATGCAAAGATCATAAGTTTCCAGATGTAAAGGTGATACAAATATTTTTATTTAGAACTCATGTAAATCCTGTGATTTTAGGATGGCATATCTTTAAATGGCTTCATCCTAAGTATTTTTCTGTGAGGTACAGAATGCTGATTTTTCTTTTTACGTGGAAATTGAAAAGGGTAGGTAAGTCTACAGGATCACACAAAGAAGAGATCTGTAGGGAAGAGGAGTGGACAAACTTTGCTTTAGAAGGTGCTAAGTTGCAAGGCACAAATTTGGATCTCCTACAGGTCTGTAAGAACAGGTCTGGTGTCCATTTCACAGTCTAGGAATGGGAAAATAGCCTTGACCTGGAGCTGTGGGAGATGGAAGCCTGTTGGACCCCTGTTTCAGTTAGCAGAAACTCCAGCACTGTTAAGTTTGGGGTTGGACTCAGTGATCCTAAAGGCCTTTTCCAGCCTAAATGATTGAATGCAGTTGGGACAAACCAAACATGGTTTTATTTATACATTTGAGTTGGTGCAGGGTGAACAAGCAAAGGTCTGATTGCAGGTCTGGGGCTGTTGCCCCTGCTCTGTGCCACTCACAGGCACCACAGGATTCAGGGGCATGCAGAAAAAGCCTTCCAGCTGTGCTGACACCTGCTTGAGAACAGTGCCTTTTAAAAAGCTCCACTTCTGTGGGATGTCAGAGGCCGCGATATTTAAATGAGAATTTCAAGTAAAAAGTTAAAAAGAAGAGGAACAAACTCATGACATGTTTCTTATGCCAGCTCTAATCATGATAGAGCAGAACACATCCATTTACCTTAACCTCATCAAGCAGCTCATCTTTGTGGTTTTCATTGAAGTATCCTCTGGGGAGAGTCCAAAACCTTCTTCCTCTCCAAGGGCTCTGGCAGATTCCCTGGCAGGAAGGAACTGCTGAGGGTGGGAAGGGGATGGAGCCATGTTGGGTCTTGCTCATACTGTACAAGTATGTGAGACTAATTATCAGAAACAAGCCCAAGGATAGACTTAAATCTAAAGCCAGGAGCCATTAAAAGAAGTGAGATGGAGAACAATTGTAACCACCTCTCTGAGGGAAAATAAATACAATTAAATTGAATTGAGTTCCCAGAATATTCCTAATACAGTATTAATGCATAGCCTTGAGTGTGTCTCTCTGGGAGAACTTTGGAATGTGATTTGCACAAAGAAATGATGCTGATGCAAGCATTGTAAGCCTACATTCCTCCAACATGAAGCAAGCAGATTTATTTATGACAAGCTCAACATTAAATTAGGAATTCACAAGACAACAAATGATGTAATAGCCTGCATTTCTATAGTTCTTTCATCTCACTTTTGAATGTATTTTGCATTTCTTAATAGCTGGGGCTCAGTGAGAGCCCTTGGCCAACATTTTCATTGATTGGTTTTACATGTTTGAAAACCAAAGCTCAGAGCTGCAATCAAGAGGTTACAGTTAGTGCTTTGATTACTGAAAAGGTTGAGGTGAATAGTTAGAATAAATCTGGACACAAAGCATTTCAATACCTCAGTATGTTGTCCATCCTCTCTCTGAGCATTCCCTGGGTCAGATTGTGCATGGGCTTGGAGCACTGGCAGTGCCTCACCACCTCACAGAGGTGTTCAGGATTGGAGGCTTTTGTGGTCTTCCTCCTCATTGCTTATCAGAGAGGATTTTCCTGCAGCAACTTCCACCACCCTTATTGGGATTATAGGAAGAATGGGCTGCTAGTCTAAGGAAAAACTGGAAATAATCAGGCTTGAAGACTTATGTTGAGGTAGACTTACAATCCAGTGTCCAAGAGCCACGGGTACTTTGCCAGCATCCTTATTATGCTGGAAATTAGAGAGCCCTAAGTCACAGCTGCTGCTGACTGCAGTCATGTCCAAGGAGGCTGCATGTCTGGGAATGTGGGGGCAGTTCCCTGGCTAACAGCACTTTCCCCTTCTGGTTCAACAGCAGAGAAAAGGCAGTTACTTCATCTGGGCGTGGTAATGGTTATCTGGAAAATGGGATTTGGGGCAAGGATTGAGGCAGGGGCATGGGGATGTCAGAGTCTTACAGATTCTGTGTCCTCCTGATCTTCTTTTGCTCCCTCTAAGTCTACAGTGCAATCCATGAGGGCACCTACAGCTGGCACAAGCAGATGCTTTTCCCTTATATTATTTTGGGGTAGTTTTTTGGGTCCAGGTCTAGAGTTAGTATTATATCAACACAAATATGTATATATCTGCTTGCAGGACCTGTAATAGATTCTTTGTTGAAATGCTTCTACAATCTATACTGGGTTTTTTAATTGCATTTTGTGGCTTCTCCAAGTTTTGCCATTGTAATTTGAAGTGCCATGTGTTCTTTTGGGTCTTGAGATATTGTTAAAAACAACTTACTCCTGGAGTAGCCAATTAATTTTCTCCTCAGCATGATCAAGGACAGCTTGTGAAAAGGATTGAGTGTCCCTTCCTTGGGCAAACCCCTTTAGTTCTAGTCTGCTGCTAAGAATATTGTCTAACTTCTCCACATCCTGTGTGCTGCAGTGTTAGTCTTATGCCTGACTCACTTAAGAGCTGCTCATACCTTCCACTCTGGCAGCTTTTACTAAATATTTAAAGAGGCTCTTAAGATATGCAGATTAGATTCCCACTGATAGTTTCAAGCAAGTCCTTTCTATTAATTATTCATTATGTGGTAACTAGGCATCCTTATTCAAGCATGTTAGTTTAGACAGTTCAGACCACTTGGTCAACTAAAAATTGGAACCTGCTCCAAACAAAAACATGTAATAGCCTTGAAATAGAAATTAAAAATATTTTGGGCACTTCTTCACAAAACAGAGACAAACACTGACAATAAATTTACCTCGTTAGTATCATGACTAGCTACATATTTGTGACCTTATACCTTTTTCATGATTAGAAGCTTGGAAAGCAATGTATTGGTTGTGTTGGGGTAATGGAGATGGAAGTGCTCTAACTGCTCATGACTGCATTCCCTGTGTTACCCTAAACTCCACCTCCCATATCCTTCAGTCATTTACTGCTGTGCCTGCTTTCCCTAAAGGAAATGTTTACTCCTCTCTGAGATTCTGTTCATATAATGTCATTTAAGATGCTTTGACAAATCTGTGATTTAATCAGACTTTATTTTTACTTACCTCTGGAGCCTGAGTGAGCATGTTTTCTTTCCCCTCTGCAATAAAAGCCACTTGGCAGCTGAAGAGGATGGGCAGAGTTGTAATTGCTTTCATGTTGTCAGGTGCAGTATAATGCAGTCATGTGGCAATGATATTTTATGAAAGGTTTTTTTCAGTTAAATAGTAGAGGTATTTTATTAGTAATGTTATAAAGCAGTTGCAATAAAGATAAGTCTAACAGTCAATGTCAGTATCTTAGAGCTATGTATGCATATTCTTGGGTGGATGCTTTAAAAAGCCAGAGCCAAGGGTGGCTTCAGCAGCGGAGGAGTTGGAGAGTTATGTGACAGTTTTGTTGTGAATTGTTCTGTCCAGCATGGCAGAACCCATTGGAATTCATTGTGGATTAACAGTCACCTCCTTAGAAAAAAGGAAAATATCTTTATTCAACTTTTTTATTACAGAGATGGGGCAAGAGATGCTGCTAAGAATACACAAACAGTGGAACTTTTGCAAACAGCAGAACAAACCTGCACTCTGTTGATCTTGCCTTGCTCTGTTTTCTCTCCAAGAAACGACTCAGATAGAAGACCCCCGGGTGCAATGGAGGCGGGAGCAGGAGCACATGCTGAAGGATTACCTGGTCCTGGCCCAGGAGGCCATTGCTGCCCAGAAGGAAATCTATCAAGTGAAGCAGCAGAGGCTTGAACTGGCCCAGCAAGAGTATCGGCAGCTGCACGATGTTTGGGAGCACAAACTGGGCTCTCAGACCAGCTGTGAGTAGTCAGTGAGCTCTTAACCAGTGGCTTCCTCAGCTGTGGACCCAGCAGGACAGTAAAAGGCATGAAGCTGGTCCTTGGATAGAGCACTGGGCTGTTATGCCTTGTCACTCTTCAAGTTTGATCAGTTTGTTCAGAAATGGTATCCCCCAGCACCTGTGTGGTAAAGGCTGATTGTTATGAAAGACTCCTGTGTGTGGCTCAGTCACTGGAGTCAATGAGCAGATTTTCTGCATGGGCTTCAACAAATGCTAAAAAATGTGTTGGTTTGCTCAGTGTGAAAAAGGTAACTTTCATGGTATTTTCCTTGATTCCCCTGTTTAAAGCACAGAACCAGGGCAAGAGGGTCCATTTTGGATAGTATTCTCAGGCCCTTTGTAGTTGAGTGATGGTCTAGTGGAGCTGAGGGTCTGTATTTTGTGCCATGTCACTGCTGGTGGATTGCCTCTCTGTATGTGAAGAAGTTTGTGCTCCGTGTTGTCTGTCACACACACATCAATACCAATGTCACTAAAAGATTTGGTGCAGAAATGCTTATAGAGTGCTGTATTTCCCCCTTACTGGTACTAGTTAGGAGCTGGCAAATGTCCAGAACAGGATTTATTTCCTGCATGTATTCCAGAATTTTTGTTATAATCCTCAGTATTGCTGATTTTCTGTGTTCTTGCCAGCCATGAACCTCCCCCTGTTTCAATCTTGTGAGTTATGTGTGATGGTGGAGAATTCCACTGGCTAATCCTGTGCCTGATGTTAAAATTTTTAAAGTAGTTTTTCTGTCAACTGAAGGGTTCTTGTTTGGCAAGGATGCTGTACCTCATCTCTAAAGAACTGGGTTTGCTGTTTTCTTAGGAGTACTCTACCCAAGAACTGGTGTTCCAGAGCAGTACACTGAGAACATGAGTTAACATGGGAGAGATGAAAAATACAACCAAACAGAAATAACTAGAAATGTTTCAAATGTTTCATAGGGCATAAACTGATGGCTGCAAGGATCAAAATATCTCCCTTGCCTACAGCTACCTCTAACAACATTGCACATTGGGGAGCTTCTGTACCTTCTGGGGCAGAAGGGTTTAACTGCTGCTGAGAAGAGAGTTCTGCTCTTAGTGGCACATTGATTTAATCTGGTGTGACACATTGTATGGTTGGTCATGTCCTCAAGGCTGTGAAAAGGCTTGCATCACATTTTTCAGTTTCTTCTCATTCTTTGTTTTTCTTTGTTTCTAAACATTCAGTGGATTGTTTGCTCAATGAGGAAGTATGAAAAAAATAATTAAGTAAACCCTCATGCACTGCCTGTCCCTTCAGTTCTGTTAAATGCCTTTGGAAATGCAGGAAGCCTCACTATTGAATGGAGTGAACGTGTTTGGGAGCTTGAGTGAAGTGTGTTAACCTGGAACAAATCCAGACTTTGGAGATGCAGGACAAGCTTTGGTCCCTTTAGTCTGTACTTTTTGTGGAGTACTTGACTGCACTATTGCCTTTCCCTGTCTTTGAGCAGTGAGATGTGGAAACTGCCTAACAGACCTACACCAGCAAAGTGTGGAGGCCTGGGTGTGCAGGAGTGATGGGAGCTCTTGATCCGTGGTGGGGCTGGTAAAGGTGTAGGGAGGAAGGCAGAGCTGCTGAACTGGCTGCTGTATTTGTTCCAGTGCTTTCTGGCTCCTCGTCAAGTTCCAAGTATGACCCCGAGATCCTCAAAGCAGAGATTGCTACTACAAAATCCAGGGTGAGTAGTACAAATGGACCTTTGCTTGCCATGAGTAATGTTCAGATATTTCCAGACTCATGGCAGATACTGAAGGGAGATGCCAAAGCAGTTGGAAAAGCTAATGTTGCCATTTAGGAGCTCATTTATCAGAATTTTCTAACGTTACAGTCTTAGGAATTTGAATTTTTTTTTCCCCTCAGACTTTAGCCTGGCTTGGCAGCTGGCAGTGCAGGGTGGCTGTGGGACATGGAGCTGCAGGCTGGCTCCTCCAGTGCTGGAGAGCTGCGGGTCCTCCCCAGGGACTGGCAGCTGTTCTGTGCAGGGCTTAGTGCAGGCTGTCAGCAGGGGAGGGTGTGCTCTCATGCAGAGCTCAGTTTGGGAGGAAGAAAGGGCTAAAGTAAAGTAGGTCAGTGTGGCCTCTGTGGAGGAATATAAAACAGCAAGCTGGAGGAACAGTGGATTTACAATATGGATTATCATCCTGCTGTGTTGTTCGTGCAGTGGGGCCTTTTCACTGGGGAGCTTGGAGGGTGGCTTCAGTTGCTGCAGGGTACTCCTGTCCTGATGCTTAGCAGTTTTTTTAATGACTGGGAAGATTTTAAACATTTCTGAGCAAAACTGACGTGTGTTTCATTGCTGTCTTTTTTGAATTTTTCTCAACTTTTCCACTCACGTGGTTGGTACTTCCCTTGAGCCCCTGGTTAAGAGGTGGAATAGCAGCTACTGGATAAAGCCCTAGCCAGTGATAAAGTCCTGATGAGGAGGCAGTCAGGGCTGTTTGCTGCTCTTGAGATGAGCTGATTGCCTGGAAACTTTGTTTAGAATGCTATCTACACTGAATAAGTTTTGAATTGAATAGGTAGCACTGTACCTAAATACTCATATAAAATAACATTCTAAAAATGTGTCACCTTGCCGTAGGTTAATAAACTCAAGAGAGAAGTAGCTCATATGAAGCAGGAGCTCCAGTACAAAGAGCATGGATTTCAAACACTGAAGAAGTAAGTGTGTTCTCAAGATCTTTTTTTATTTTTTTTTCAGAACATCTCTGGCTTGCAATGCATCCCCCACTACATTTATAAATAGCTGCCTAAATAACATAAGCTGAAAGATGCTGCTGATGATATCTTTAGGCTGCAAGCAGCACACAGCCATGGGGGAGGTCTCTCAAATCAGTGCCTGCATGGGATTGACCACACTAGAACTGACTTCATGGCAGAAAGGTTTTGAACCAGGATCTCGTCAGTTAACTGATACCATGTTTTACTCAGTATTGCTCAGCATGGATGACACTGCAGCCTATTGTCTTAATTATAAGAGCCATTCATTTAGGGCACTGAGATGGAGGTGGAGTGGAAGGGGAGGAAAAGTTTCAGGTACTTGCCTTTGTGTGGCTGGACATCTGACATCTTTTAGATAGATATTTATTATAAGGGTCAACCCTGCTAGAATTCCTTTGAGGAAAGGGAAGGATGAGGCTGGTTGTAATTAGGTTGTGCAAGCAAATACATCTGTGCATGTGACTTTGTGGCTGGTTTTTGAAATCAAGACTGAAAATAAGGATTCTCATAGATGGCTAAGCTGATCCTCTCTAGGTTAGGAACAAGGTAGCTAGCAGCAGTCTGCCCTAACACACTGTTTTGGGGGGTTTGTGTGCACCTTTGTCCTCCCAAAGGAGTCCAAGAGATGATATTGCTGAAGTCAGAGTTCTGAAGCTTAATGTACTGCTTAGGCAGTGAGGAATGGGGTCCTTTGTTCTTTCTGTTGTCTTTGTTATACTCTGGAGAGTGTTTTTGTCAAAGATCCATGTCAAGATGCATGCATCTAGGATGATTCAATTACCTGGATGTTATTAAGTGTTAGCTTACTGGGTTTTTTTAATTTCTGCACAGAATTGACATGAAAATGTCTGATACTCAAGGTGGCTACAAACTTGATGAGGCACAAGCCATTTTAAGTGAAATGAAAGCTCTCAAGAAGGCCATCACATCAGGGGAGAAGGAAAAACAAGACCTCATTCAGGTATTAAAACAAGATGACTTTTATAGTATTTTGTGTCACCATTTCCAGAAGATTGAATATCTGAGCAGTCATTTAAGTATGTTGTATTTCAGATACATAATTGGGGGTTTTATTAACACAAACTAGTTTCGTGTTGTGGCTGGACTGCAGCCTTGCAGTTCTTCAGATGCTGGAAATGAGAAGTGTAGAAAACAGTCCAGCCATGGCTGCCCTTGAGTTTGCAGAGACTGAGTGGGCACAGCAAACATGGGGCTGTAATGCAGCAAACATGGCCAGATCTGAGTCATGGGGCTAGGCTAAAGTTATGTAGCTGCTGAGGCACTGTGGGCAGAAGTGAGCTCACCTCATGATTTTTTGTGGTTTTAGAGCTTAGCCAGGTTAAAAGACAGCTTTGTGAATGACAGAGGATCCCAGTCAGACCTGTGGGCCAGCAGCATGTCTGTGGAAAGCTCCAGCCCTCTGCTACCCCGGCAGTACCTGGATGTCAGCTCCCAGACAGATGTTTCAGGAAATGTGAGTAATGTGTGACAAGCCTTGTGCACATGGAGACATTCCTCTGAACTGCCTGTAGAACTACCCCACCATGAGTTTCCAAGCATGGACAAGTTTCTGTGAAATCATAACTTCTCCTGGTTTAAACTGCAGTGCAACTCTGTTTTTGTGTGCTGTGTTAATGTATCTCTAAAGGCAACCTGATGTTTCCCCACACTGTCACTACCAGAGCAACCCAGGTAGGAATAAAAGGGAAGGAAGTTTGATTTTGCCTGTAAGTGTAGCTTCTTGTGATACAAATACTCCCTTAGCTCTTTATAGCAATGCTGAGTTACGAGACAAGAAACACTCAGCAGGTCTGTATGGGCTGAGCTCCAATGAGCACTCTTCCCTTAAGAGTGTTTGGCTTTCACTGGGTTACAAGTGAGAACAACAGCTTATGTGCAGGTATTTTGATGCCACCAAAGTTGTAGTGCTCATAAACCTTGTCATGCATGTGCAAGGAGATCAGAAGTGTCAGGTTGGTCCCAGCTTTGGCAAGGACTCATTTAGTGCTGGGGATGCATCTTATTTCTCACAGGACAGCACAGAGCCCCTCCTCTGAACCTTTACTTAAAGGTTTGCAGCCACATTCAGTCAGGGCCACACATGTCAGTGATGGCCAGCAGATTTGGGCATGATGGGATGTCCCTTGTCTCTAAGACTTTACAGCCAAAGCAAGATGTCATCCAAACCAAAATGCAGCACAGCACTGAAGGGTGCCACGAGCATTTAAGAAGAGGGATTGCAAAGGTGTTTCTGTGTTCACAGAAATAAAAGCCTAAGACAGATGTGATGGATCTTCTCTTTCTTCTGGGCCAGAAAAGGCCTTTGAATATTGTTGGAGTTTAAGTATTTGAAGAAATCATGAAAAATGTATTTAAATGCAACATGTTCCTGTTCTGCGATTGGTATAACTACAAAATGATTTTGACAAGATCAAGTGTCACTAGTAGCAGTGTCAGGGAAATATCAAAAGAGGAGTGGTTCCTAAGTTGCTGATTTGATGTTTTTGTCTCAGTTTATTGCCAGCAGCAGTAACCAGCTGGCCGAGAAGGTGCGATTACGGCTGCAGTATGAAGAGGCAAAGAGAAGGTAATTCTTTGGCCCATTGCCCTTTTTGGTTGTCACACAGTTCATTCTGAGGACAGGTTTCACTAGAAGAGGTGCCACCAGACTGAAGCCCAGCATTGCTGCTAAGTAAATGTGGTAATTTTTGAGCCAGTGAGACAATACACTTTTTGAGGCAGTGTTATCTTTCAAGAAATAAATAACCATCCTAGAAATTACTAAGGCATGACTAATACATAAAGAATTCAGTCTGGCCACACCTATGGGGACATAAGTGGTTCTGCTACCTGTTGCCAGTGCTTCCCCACTCCTAATAAGGAGACTGTACTGCAAGGCATCTCCTTACCTTATTCGAAATGAATGAAGGCTTGCATGCCTAAGTGTGATAAGGAGAAATGTATATTCTGTTAACACCTTACATCAAAATATGGTCAATGGCTGCAATTCCAAAGCTTATCTGTAAGAATGTAAGTTTTCACCTTTGCCCTGTGATCTCAGATGAATGAAAAATAGATTTAAAAAAATTCTACCTACTTAACAGACCAATTTAAGCAAAAGCTTTTTAGGATTTACTTTTTAATAGATAATAGCTAACACAACTGCATAGTTAAATGAAAAACCACCAAGAATTATTACTTAGACTTTGGCTGGCCTAGTCTTTGTCCAGTGATGTAACCATTGCTGGGGGTGACTTTCTTCACTTTTAACTGCTCTAGAGGGACTTTGCAGCTCCAGAATAACAAAGTTCAGATGTGTGGTAAAATCTGTGCTTGGGATATATGTAAAGAGAAGACTTTTTCTCCAGCCTCTGGTTAAGAAATAAGAGCCTCACGGCTGAGGTTACTCATAATACTCTTATTTTGGTGTATTGGCATGGCCAGGAGGCCATGTTTCTCACTGGCATAAAATTTGTTTCTCAGTGACATAAAAGAAGTCTGTGACAGTTGTCAAAAACTGTGTGCCCAACTGCCTGTGACATAGATTTATACTTCTTTTCTTAGGTGGAGCAATTTTATCAGAACTGTTTCTTTTGCCAGTCCAAGATTTGCCAAATTACCTTCAAATCATTCAGTGACTTCAAAAGCAACATTAAAAATACCATTCCTTCAGATGCAGTGGTTAAATTGGCAGTGTTAAAATTGCCTTTTACTTTTAAGCTTTGCTGAAGGCTTCAATTTAATTCACACTGACTTTACACATTCAGATTGAAGAGGCACACTCGATGTTTTTCTTAGGTTATCTATAGGTTTTTCTCAAGGTTTAAAAAACATTATCATGAGGAAAGATGGATCTAAATGGACATGAATAATTGATGCTAAAATGAAAAGATCTCCAGCTATCAAAGCACTGTGGTTTTGGCGCAGTATTTAGTAGGAGCTGCAGAAACAAATACTTCAACAGGTTTAAAGCTGGAACAATACTATGGATATAGTGACTCACAAGGAACCTTCTGTTCCTGTGAAAATTCTTCCTTGTGATGTTAGAAGTGTTTCCTGTCCCCACAGCAGCATTAAAATGTTCCAAAAACACAATAGAAGACTAAGTACTTTGCCCACGCACAAACTGTGAAGGAACCAAGTGATGGAAATATATGTGTTATATTACCTCTGCAGGATCTGGGAAGGTAAAACTTAAGGTTTGAAATCAAGATGGTCCCATATTAATTAGTTTAGAGCTACTAGATCTGTTAGGGGCTGGTGCTTTAGAATGCAGGCTCTGGCAGGCACTGTTTGCACCATCACTGTGGACCAGAGTGAAAGCTCAGATGTGGGTGAATATCTGATTGAACTCCACCACACCCGAACTGCCAGGACCCAGTTCCCTTCCCCACCACTACATCCTTTCCTGTCACAGCTCAGGCAGACCACAGACCCCTAGAGCAGGTAATATAAAATCCAAAAAATGACACAGGGCAGCTACAGTGACAAACCTTTGGCTTAATTATATTCAAAACTGAGAATGGGTGTCATGTCAAAAAGGTTGTCATTGCTACATCTCAACAAGGAGAAAGCTGCTGCAGCATTAAAGTAATTAGAGATGCAACTAAATTATATTGTGCAACTTCAGACGTGTAGCAGTAACTCCGTTGTGTAGCACTGCACTCTGCACTGTTCTAATTTCTTCAGCAGCTAAACTTTCAGCTTGGGTTCTGTGTGACTGGTGGTAACTCAGGGATTTTAGAAATACAGATTTTGAATCTCCTAAAATGATACATTTTGGTGTCACATTAAGCAGCATTACAATGGTGGTGCATATTTGGCTGGTCAGTTTTTAAACCACACCTCCCACTTGGTTTGTGGGGTTTTCTTTTCCTCAAGAACAGAAGTTTATCTGATACAGGACTGTTTATTACTGGTTGCAGATACCCATCTTAGTGTATGCTCCTGTGGAGATGCATGTGCTCTGGACAATCTCCAGAGAGACTAAAAATTTTACATTCCATGCCTGTGTTGCACAATAATAGAAAGTACTAACTTTCCCTAATTAACAAAAAAGAGTCCTGCTTTGACAATGAATAAATCATCTAACTGCCTTTTCTAGGTAGAAAGAGAAGAATTAAATAAAACTTGAGCTTCCTGTTCTGCATTTGTTCAGTCTGGTGGCCATTCAGAAAGGTGGCCAGGGTTGCAAGCCCAGCCTGGCTCAGCACTGATGCACTTCAGACTCAGGCAGTAAATGCTGAAGGGCTGGAGTGTTCAGCCAAATGCAGACCTTCTGCAATGTGTTTCTTTTGTGATGGTGCTGTTTTATTAGAATAATAAACCTCCTTTTAGCTGAGAAGGGGGAAAACAGCGATCATGTACCAGAGGGGAATCTGGAGGTTACTTTAACAAAGCTTTTAGACTCGGAAATGCATAGAGAACAAATTCCAGTGGAAAAGCCATATCCATGCAAATGTATGCCAAAAGTGATCAGATTTGTGCCAGCCAATCCTCTTAGACTCATATCCCTTCAAAATGCACAGAGGAATTCTTGGATTATGAATTAATGCCACTGTTAATTCTCTGTTGGAGTGCAGTATTGCACTTAATCAGGCACTCAAAAACAAAACAGCTCTTAAGACAACCTAAAAATAGTTGAGTTGAATATCTGTCAATTATGGAACTTTTTTAGAGTAAGCAACCTGCTGTGGGAAGTGGGTTTACAGAAAATGATGCTTCTCTTCAGAGAGGTGATCTCACATCTGTCTCCTGTGATGGAGGAGGCAGGTCGGTGTGTGTGAGCCTAATCCTTCACAGGCTCTCTTGGGGCTCGAGTTCCTCCCAGCCTCTGGAGCTTGGAATACAAAGCTTTATTCTTCAAGGCCATTCAGGAGCCTTGTAGCTGCTGCTGCCCTGATCTGCATCTTATTGCTTGCTCCACACACTTTGATTTTGCTGGCTGGCCCTGATTTTGCTCTGTGCCTGCCTGTGTGCTGGTTTGCTGGAGAAAGCACACACCATCCTCTGCACTTCTGCAGCATAAACCAAATTCTAGAGAGATGAATCCAGATCAGTAACTGCAACAGTTTACTGTGCCCAATTTATGTCCAGTAAGTCTGCCACCAGATCACAAAGCCCTTTTCAAAGAGAGAAGCATTTTGGACATTCATTTTACAAGTCACTTGAATTTCTTACGTGTTTGCTAAACCCGAGTGAGGGATTAACCTGAGCTCATCACGTGAAGGGGCACATATGCCTTGCCTCTCTGATGTTCAGTCAGGTGATTTTTTTCTTGCAAATATCTTGCAAAATACTTTTTCTCCTTGTTTACCTTCTAAGTTTTTTGAATTTTTTTCATCCCAGCCTTTTCTGTCCTTCCCATTCCCTGCTTCCCACTTGATTTTTTGTATTGTGCGAGTTCAGAAACACAAGTCCTTAGTAATTCTAATTCAGATTAATCTGTACTATTGTTTCTCATCAAACTACCAGGATCAGCCTGTGAGGTCTTGAAGAGTTGTTGGTTAGTGAGTGCAAAGGAAGCAGCTTCCTTTGGGAAGACTGACATTACTGCCCTTGGTTCTGTGTCCTGGCCTGCTGCTGGTTTTCTCCTTCTCTCTGTATGTTGCATTGCAAAGCTGACCATTTGTGGACCTACCTGAGCAGGTCAGGTATTTGGGAAATTTGGAACAGGCAGATATTTGGATTGAGCAGCCTCCTTACCTGCCACAAGCTGTGCTTTCCTCCTCTGTCAGTCAAAACTCCTGCTAAATTCTGCATCTGAATTGCTGTTGCCTTTATTCATTATCTTCCTCCCTGAGCTGATGTGGTGTGGTGCTGAAGGACTGGTGATACATGCTTCCAACTGAAATCTGGAATTATACTTCTAATGAAAACAGGCTTTGATTCTGATGCAAATAAGCAGCTCTGGAATTTGGTGGGATCACATTGCCTCTCCAACTCCTCACATCCTCAAGTGCTGGTTGCACCAGAAATAGTGTAGCTCCTTAATGTGTCCAGAATGCTTGCTATTGAATCAACAGGTGGGTTCTAGCAGGAGCAGCATGGAGATATGATCAACTTCCTCATTGTAAAGACAAAAAAAAAGAGTTTCTAAGCTTTTGACTGACATCTGATCTTTATCTGAATCATCTATGAGGAGTACACAGTAATTTCCATAAAAGTGATTAAAGAGTAGGTAATTATCACATCATACCCTCCACACAAACTACTCTGAGGTCACACTGTAATGCAGATCAAACACCTATAGTATTTCTGATTGCCTTTTCTGACATCCAGAATTTTTGTTGTATTATTCCCTGACTGGTGGACACTGCATATTAGCTAGAAACTTCATTTTCCATTGTGAACAAGCCTGAGTTAAAATCCCATTCTGCATGTCCACATCCCAGTGCTGCTGTCACTTGGCACCATGGCAGGAGGGACATGATGGTGGTTGTGCTGGAGCTGAGAGCCTTCCTCAGGGCTCTGGAAGATGTGGTTGGTCGTGGTGCACCTCTGCATGTCTGGAGCAGGAGATCAGGCTCTCCTCACAGAATAACTGCATTTTTTTTTCCCCTTGCAGAATAGCAAACCTGAAAATCCAACTGGCTAAGCTTGACAGCGAGGCCTGGCCTGGCGTGCTGGACTCTGAGCGGGACCGTCTGATTCTGATTAATGAGAAGGAGGAGCTCTTAAAAGAAATGCGATTTATTAGCCCCAGAAAATGGACTCGAGGAGAGGTGGAGAGACTGGAGACAGAGAGGAGGCGCCTGGAGGAAGACCTTCAGGCTGCTAGAGACACTCAGAGCAAAGCTCTCACTGAGAGGTGGGTTAGTGGGCCAGTGCCTTTTTGGACAAGAGGTGACTGGGAGCAAGCACCAGCATCCCCTGGCTGACTGCCCACAGCAGTGCCCCCACATTCCCAGGACACTGTTCTCAGAAAAGACCTGAACTCATCTCCCAAATAACCCATCTGCAAGTCTTACTGTGCTGGTGGGGAAAGGTTGCTGTTCCTACAGTGGATCCTTCATGGGAATGTAAAGGATGCTCAGAATAGCCCAGTGTAGTGCAACATTTCTGTATGCAGCCAGCACCTCACAGCAGCTTCTACACATGCTGTGCAGTCTGGGCCTTGGTAAATGTCAGCAGATGGAATTTTAAATTTCTTAAATTTGCTGTTTGTTCTGAGCATCCTTGTATGTGATTCCTGCAGGATCTGGTATTTGACAGGGCTGTGGGGCTTGCAGGGAATGTCCTGTGAATCTAAACTAGCTGAAAAAAATGCCAACTCTCTTCCCTAATTTTACCTGTGTTGCAGGGGGAGATCTCACCCGAATGCACAGTGAGGATGAGCACTGCATTAGGCATTGCCTACAGGTGTTTTACAGTCTGGGTGTATTAATGAGGGTGGCTCAGCAGTGTTTCTGGTAGCTGCAGTCTCTTGAACATATGGGGAATAGGCACACTGCATTCACCCTCTCTTTGGCTCCATATTTTCATTTCTTCTGCGTGGTCAATGTCCAGATGACACCAATTTTAGACATGAGCTTTTCATGGTTTTATCATGCTGGAAAAAATGTAAATGTCTCGGCCATGAGATTTTTACCTGCTTGAAGTATCTCTGGTTTGACAAATGGTTCTGGTCTTGCCATAAGGTGAACACCTTCATTTGGGATTTTTGGGAATATGGTCACATTCTAGGGTGCCACAGACGTAACACATGTATGGGGAAGGATTTTGTGTCCAGTGGCCTGTTCAGATAGGGTGTGAGCATCCACGTGCATATGTGTTTGTCTCAAACCAATTCAGGTGGGAAATAAAGCTGAGAGAATGCTAAAGCCAATGATGTAAAGCTGTAATGAGAGGGTTAATAACTAAATCAAGTAACCTGTAATCATCCATAGACTTTAGTGGAAGGAAGTTTAGACATTTATACTTTTATAAGCACAGTAACTATAGGAATGCAGTAGTGTATAGTGAGTAAAACCTGCCCAGCTCTTTTGAGCTGATCCTAGAAACATTAACTTTTATGGTTCCAGCTGTAATTATTTTCTCTTGTTGTGAATGTTTTCAGGACTGAGTTCTGCATTGTAAAAGTTTCTCAAGTTGATAAACACCTACACACCTTGACCAAATTCTGTCTTGTGTATTCCTATGAACGTTCATAGGATTGCACAGCAAAAAAGTAGATTTTTCCTTTACTTGTTATTTGAAATAGTAAATGCTGCTTTAGCTCACTTCTTTCTTTGATCTTCTCTTAGATTGAAGTTGAACAGCAAGAGAAATCAGCTTGTTCGGGAGCTGGAGGAAACCACACGGTTGGTTGCCATGTTGCACACCCAGCTGAAGAGGTAGGTGACCCTTTCCAGAAGCTGTGGTTGCTTTTGCTGCACATTGTGCCACTGCCTCTCTCTGCTAACAATTCCAGCTCCCAGCTGAGGGCTAAAAGGCCTTTCAGTGCCAGCAGTGACCTAAGGGCCCTGTGTAGTCAGTGGAGGGAGAAGCCTTGGGATCATAAGTCAGTGGATGGGCACTTCTCAATGGGCTGAACAAGCTCCTGGTGGTGCCTCTGTCACACAGAGCAGTTTGCAGAGTCCCTTCTATTTCAGTAATATTTCGGTGACTAGGGATAGCTGGGATTTATCCACTCAAGTTTGATTTCCTGAGGTATTACATTAATAAAGTATATTAAGGACAGCTTAACAGGCAGCAAGTGGAGTGAATCTTACTAATGCAACTACACATTAATGTATGAGTGATCATGTTTCTCTAATTCCAAGTGTGCTGTTGCTTGCAATGTGGACAATATATAGAGATATCCCTGAATCTGTTGTTGTTCATATGGTGTAGAGAAAGGCTTCTAGTTCAGGCTGTAGTTTTGGAAGAACACAGGATTGCTATTTCTAGATTAATGCATGACTGCAGGCACTAAGGCCAAATCATTTTGCTAAAACTGTATTTTTATCATACTGATAGCAAGAAAGTTTGGTGGGGTTTTTGTTTGGTTGAGGTTTTTTCCTACCAGTGTGTACTGAATTTACTCTGTTTGTAGCTTCTTCTCCACTTGGATTCTGTTTCATTTTGTGAAGATGACATCGAAAAGACTGGAAAGAAATCATAGTGCAAGACTGACATGTAAATAAGCCAGCATGGAGAATAGCTATCTGTGAGGCTTTTATGCAATGGAAATGCATCATATTTTCATTTCACCTAGGTGATTAGGGATCTTTTGAGGTGACCAAGAAGCATGTGAAACTAATTTCTTCCTAACCGTGTGCCCAGTGTTCTTGGCATGCTCCTTCATAAGAATAAGTGTTTGTTATTAACCCCATAATGCAAAATGTCTGGCATTCAAAGGCATGTACAAAAGGAAGTTGAGCCCAGTTTTTTGATAGGGAAAAGATTAATTTAAAAACCCTCCCTTTTCATAGTAAAGTACACTGAAAAGCTGTTAATTCATTAGGCTTCAACAGATGTGTATATACTGCCAATATGCAAAAACATCTATCAGAAACTTTTTTGAACAAATGTGATGAAGTGCACATCTGTCAGAAGACATTTTCTGCCAAAATTTTACTAAATACACCATACTTGCCTTTTTCTCATAAGGTCATGGACATAGTTATAAAAATGTAGCTTCCAGCTTTTAGCCTATAAATAATAAATAAGGGATTATTAGGCTTAATAATACCTCGCTGTTTTTCAGTGAGGCAACTTAAGCCACTTATACATATTCAGAAATTTTTCAATAGCTAATCCCTATCTGAAGTGAGGGTCAACAATGACCAAGGTCTTCAATATGCAGAGCAGGAGTGTTGGTTTAAATGGAATTTCTAGAGATGGTACACGTTGTAGTCACTACTGGAATACTTGCTGGGTCTCCTGAGCAGAGAACTGTGCTGAGGTGTCTGGACTTTCTCATCTGAACAGACTTCTATTCAGCACCTGCTTAAAATTAATTTTGTTGTCAGTTATGTTCTGAAGCTAGAACTCTAGGGATAAATAAGGCGTGTGAATTGATTTCACAGCCCAGCCCCAGCTTTTTCCCTTGCTTTCTTGGCCCTGGATTCCATGTAGCAGTCTTTCACATGGATGAATCCTGGCAGCTTTCTGGGAACTGCTGGCTGTTGTGATCTCTGAGGGCCACTTCCAGGCAGCTGTGATATTGCCTTTTGGCTGCAGGTCCAAGATTGAGGCAAATGGAAGAAAATTTCCATACAGTCAGACAGTTCATTGCAATAACTTCATCTTCTTGCATGGGCCTTGCTGGTTTTTGTGGTCTGCTTTGGAGATTAACAGGAACCATAGATACTTTCCAGAGAGATGTGGGAGGAGGGGGATGGCACTAATTTTAATTGGTTTGAAACTGTTCATTAGAGTTGTTCTGGCTAAACAAGGGCTCTTAGGAGCCTGATATGGTGAGTAGCACAATGTGTATGGTTGATCCTGTTTTACTGAGCAGTGACCCACCGTTTCTGCTGTGTACACTGTGGTTCTGCATTGCTCTGGGGACTAATGCGTGTGGCCTGAGCTAACAAAGCAACACCCTGTGGGCTTAGAGATGGGGTGACATTGCAGTGTTTTCATGAGAAATCAGAAGATACAGTGGCATGGTTTTCTGACTTGTTTCCTTCAGTCTCTCCACCAGCATGCTTTCCCTCTCCTCGAGCAGCAGCCCTGGTTCTCTTGCATCTAGCAGAGGATCTCTTGCCACCTCCAGCCAGGATTCGTCCACCTCAGCCAGCTTCACTGATCTCTACTTCGAGCACCTGGAGCAGCTGGAGCAGTTGGACTCGGAATATCAAAACAAGCTTGACTTGTTCTTAGAAGGAGCCACTGGGTTTAGGCCATCAGGCTGCATCACCACTATTCACGAGAATGAAGTTGCAAAAACTCAAAAAGCAGATACCACGAGTCGCATGCAGGCTCTGAGGTCCTTGTCTGGTACTCCCAAATCCATGACATCACTGTCCCCAAGGTCATCTCTCTCTTCTCCATCCCCACCTTGCTCTCCACTGGTGATAGACCCACTCCTAACTGGTGATGCCTTTTCAAGCCATATGGATTTTGATGATGCAGAAATAAGTGCAAATCTGTCAGAACTCACCCTAAACACTGGGAGTGGCAACTGCAGACTGGAAGAGCCTCGAGCAGGAGATAAACATCTAGGTCAAGGTATGGTAAGAAAAGATTTGCATGCACTGCATGCATTTATATTTAATGTAGTTCATAAGCGTTGAGAAGCAAGTGTTTCAGAACCTGTCTGTCATCTTGTTATCTTTATGTTGAAAAATGTTTTCAACTCTGTACTGTCTTGTTTGGGAGGGAGGGTTGGTATTTAAATTCGTAGACAAAAATACTGATCTAATGAGTCTTGCAGGAGACTGATTGAGGTGTGTTTTTATTGTACACAGATGCATGTGTACACAAATCACAGGGATTTCATGTGCAAATATAAATGGTCGTGGTGGGATTCCTGGTTTGATTTGGCACTAAACAATCCAGAAGGTTTTTATTGTTTTGGATCTGGGAGACACAGATTGCCATATTGATGTAAAGTTTTTGACCAAGCATTTCAGGAGGGCTGGAAAAACCATTTAGCTTAATAGTTAACAAATTATAGTAATAATAATCCTTCCCCACCACCTCGGTATGCACAAGATCCTGCTCTGGTTCCCAGTAAATCAGTGGCAATGAATTTATTAATTTCAGCTGAGCAGACATGTCAAGGCTGCACTCAAATTCTGCTGTTTTGGTCTCTTAGCAACAAAAACGTGTTTAGATTGTAAGCATGATAAAATAAGACATTTAGAGATCGTGGATGTTCTCATATATGCATATGGCTTGTTGGTGGGTGGGAAGGGTTCATCCTTTTTTGGAATGGAGGGGCTGAATGGGATGGAAAGCAGCTGGCACAGCCAGGGCACAGTGCTAGGGCCTGTCTGAAGCCCTTGTGACTGTAGTTGGGTTAAATCCAATGAGAGAAAGGACTGCATTTGGAGTTGCAGTGAGGAAGAGCTTTAAAGGTAATATAAACTTGCAAGCTGTAGTCCTATGAACCAGTACAGTTTGTTTCTGTTTTTCGTGGGATTATTGAACAGCCTGTGTGAATAAAGTGAACTAGTACCATGTTATCACTGCCTTCTGCATTAAGAAGGCTGACACTATTTAAAACCCAATAAAAAAACACAAGTGCAAATCTTCCCCTTGGAGCTACCATTTTCCTACAAGCAAGAGGTATTATGCATTTGAGTAGGAAACACTAATTATTCTTATTAGAACTGGGCACTGATTAGTTTTAACCTTTTTAGCTCTTCAAGATTTGCCAAGGCTGTTAAAGTGAAAGCTCAGGTGTTAAGCAGATTAAGTGATTACTGCTGTTAGCCAGTCAGCAGACAAAATAATCACCATAAGTAGTTTATTTCAGGGCAATAATGAGATGAGATTCTACTCCTCAGGCATTTTGGGGGTGGGGGGTTCAGTGTAACACCCGAAATGCAGGGGCTGGCTCTGGGGTGGTCAGTCCTGGGCCAAGCACTCTCACATGTCCTGGGAGCAGAGCTGAACAGCATCTGAGGGCTTTGCTGCTGCCTTCTGCTCGAGCAGAACCTCCTCTACCTTGAAACTGGAATAAGGTTGCTTTTCTCACCTGGACAACGCCTGAGCAATTTAGGGGAAACTAATAAACAAAAAACTAATAAGCAAAACCTGGAATCTGGCAGAGTCCAGCATTGCCTGATTAAATGGTCTGGGTGTGAGGACAGTGCATGACATGGCTCCTCAAGGCCCATGGAAGGGCAAATGGCAGGAAGAGAAGAGCAAACTTCAAATTCTTGATGTGAGTGCAAAAAAAGGTAAAACAACACAGGTAGTGTTATCCACATGCTTGGAAAAATGGAGGAGAGTTGAGTCAGTTCTGAACTCTTCCATAAACTTTCTTACTAGTGTGATATCTGTTCAGAGACTTAAGGCTAAAAACTGAAAGTCCAAATTTTGTGTTAATTAGCTGCATGAAAGGGCTGCGCTTTCCAAGTCTTTTGCAAAACCAGTAAGGAAAGGGGTGGCTGGAAACCTGTCAGGGAACCATTTGTCTTTATTCAGCTTTACACTGTAGCACTCTGCTGTACAGAACTCACTTCACTGTTGTGCACATTCTGTATTCACCCCCTTGGCCTGGAGGTGGTCAGGAATGAGACTTTTGGGGCTGGAATGACTCATGGCATTGAGAACTGAGGGAGAAAGAGAGGTTTGGTGTGTGGAGGCCAATCTGCAGTGCCTTTCCCAATGAGCCAGTCCCATGTGAAGAGATTCCCAGAGCAGCATTTGGTGTGTAAAACTCAAAGAATCAGATTTAGGAAGCCAGCCAGTGGGGAAGAAATTATTTTCCTATTAAAACCATGGACTAGGAGGTATGAAGGAGCATTGAGGAAAGAAGTTTTGATTCTGCCCACTTACCTCTAGCACAGCTTATGATCCCCAGCACTGCAGGGGCCTGGCTGTGGCATGTGGCAGGAGGGAGGATGGATTAAACTGGGAATGCCAGTGTTAAATGGATCCATTTGTTTCAGTTAATGACTCGTACATTGTGTTACAGGTGCTAATTTCTATTCATGTGGATTGGCCTGTGGGGGAAAGGTCTGGACGTTCTATTTCTGTCCAGTGGTTCCATGGGAGTACCAAGATGAGAAATGCCATTTGGTGGTAGTGTCAAAAAATCCCTGGACAAATGGGCCCAAAGTGGCACAGGTGTCTCAAAGGATTGGGGTTCCCTGTAGCACCCTCTACTGTTGGTTTACAAGTCCTTATGTCCTTACAAGTCCTTATGGTATTCCATAACCCTTGCACACTTTTCCACCAGTTTATTCAAAGCTGGATTTAATTCTTTAAGTGGCTTTGTGAGACTGTGAAGAAAACAACACCAAAAAATCTGAAAAAACAAACTCAAACCCCAGAAAACGAACTAAAACTCAAACTTGCTTTGTAATAAAGAAAATAAGCATTGGAAACTGTTTATTGGTTTGGTGGCATGTGCTTGTCTAAGTCTATGGGAAAGAAGGACCTCTTCTGAAGAACCAAAGTCCATTGGAGAGGAGCGTACTGCTCTGCTGCTGTGGGGTTCCAGCTGCTCCACGTGGCACCTGCTCACTCTTGGAGCAGGTCTGCCACATCCCTGAGGATGAGAGCCAAGAGCTGGGCACAGCCCAGCACTCGTTAGCCACATTGGCAGATGGAGCTCTCCAGACTCTTGGCTGCAGCTCCTCTCCGCTGAAATGTTCAAGTGGAAAGATGCAGAATTTGCAGGTTTCCAGGGAGAATCTTTCCCTGTTTTGAAGCACAAGAAATTTGTGTGAGATAACACCTCTGTGCAAAACTTGCTTTACCTACTTTGGTTTGTCTTCCCTGTCTCCTTTTCCCTGTATTCCTGCATATGACTGCTCTTTTAACTCCTATAACTCTCTTTCTCTCCATGTTCAGCTAGTTAACCTGGTCTTTCTGGACCTGCCTTTTCTCCTGTGTACACAAACATTTTGGATTTAGGTGGTGTTTCTTTTGCTGTTTCCCTCTTGAAACTTGGTATAAGCTCTCCAGGTGGGATATGCAGCTCCACAGTGCTTGCCCAGCCACTGCTCTCTGGGTGGCTGGGAGCAGTGATTGCTGCCTGCCTACGGGTGCCTCGCAGTAGGAGCTGGCTTATTGGGTCAGATTTAGAAGTTCACTAGAATTTAGAAGTCCTGTGGCTTCTGAACATGGCTCATCATGTCATAGGTAGCTCCCTGCCTTTCCAGCGTTTTGGAAGCCTCTCCTGGCATGTCCTGCAAGGACTTATGCCCAGGGAGGTGCCAGGGCAGGCAGCTGTAACACACTGGGCCCAACACGTGTAACCTCAGCCTCACAGTGCTGCAGGGCCCAGGGAATAAATGGGCAGTGAAACCCTCTCATAACCACACAGTCTATTCCTCCTNCAGGGCCCAGGGAATAAATGGGCACTCACTGGGCAGTGAAACCCTCTCTCAACTCCACCACACAGTCTATTCCTCCCATTTTCCAGGGACTTTTTGTTCTCCAGGGCAGTTTGGCACGTTCCCTCACTTCAAGGCCACCTTTGAGCTCAGCTTGCCCTACCTGTGTCCCCTCTGTCTCCAGAACTGTGCTGTTGCTTAACAATACCTGGCTGGGGAAAAAATGCAGTTCAAGGGGGGGATAAGAAGAAAAGCTGCTGCTTCCCCAGGCAGTTTGTTTTCATTAACACCTGCTTTTGGTTTTCCTTATGCTTTTCTGATAGGTCTGAGCACAGCTGGAGGGACGGCGCTGAAGGTGGCGGGTGTGTCAGCTGCAGTGTCTGATGAATCCGTTGCTGGAGATAGTGGGGTGTACGAGGCATCTGTACAAAGGTAGACATCAGATCTCTCTCCAGGACACAGCAAGTGACTCAGCTGTGCACAAAAGTCAGCTGGAATACTGCTAGTTATGACCTTTTTTTGTAATTGGGTGGCTAAAGTTCTCAATCTCAGGTTTCTTAATACTTCTGAAAAAACTACGAGCAGGTTGAATTTGACTGTCCAAATGACCTATGCTTCCCATAATAGAAGCAGCTGAAAGGAAGCTCACAGAGAGCTGTTTGAACAGCTGGCCTGTTTGTGAAGGTACTGATAAGCTCTGGCTGCTGCCTTGGCAGGGGGAAGTGGAGCCATCTGGCAGGTGGAAAGCTCCCCTCATCTCAGTCAGTGACAGCCCTCAGTCAGTGAGGGGACTTGGAGATGGTTAAGGAGGAGAGCAGAAGCACCTTGAACTGCCTGATGGATGTGCATATGCAGTGATGCAGTTCCCAGGTGCTTGGAGCAAGAGCAGGATGTGATGCCCCAGACTCCTCCCACTAAGGGCTCAGCTAGGAGTCACTGCTCCTGCTGGCTTTGTGGGTTGTCTGTAGGGGCTTTGTCAAAAAGTTCACTGGAAGATACTGATCTTAATGCAGCCTGGTTTGGCTGCATCTAACATGGGGTTTCCTACTGTTTTTGTTAGCATTGAGGTGAATTATAGGGTCATTAGTTGCAAAACACGACTGTAGGGGTGAAATATCACTCGTCTCAGATTGCCCCATTCATTAACTATCTTCATGAATTCTCTAGATAAATGAGTAATTTTTATGTTTACAGCACAATTCACTTTGACAAGGGAGTGCAATGCTGCTGTAAATTAGAGCTCCTGGGCTCCAGCAGTCAGACAGTTGGGTGTCCCAGGGCCCCTGTGTCCCTTCAGTGGGCTGGGGAGCTCTGTGGAGATGGGAGTGGCACAATCACAGAAGGCATCCCACACACACTCACATGTGTGATGTTAGTGCTGTTTGGGTTATCAGCTTGCCAACCCCTGTGTCATTTTGGTGCCTGTCCAAGTGGCGAGGGTGGGATGAGCCACCCTCTGCAGCTGAAAGGTAATGAATTGCAAGAGAGTGCTAAGCGGTAATATGGAAAACACTTAGAAGAGAAGAATGCTAATCCTATTTTCATGTGCCTCTTGAGTCAATTAGACAATGAATGTAGTTTTGGGGACTTTCAGTGCATAAAACTTGGGAGGAGGAATACATTGGGAGGGAAATGATGCAGAATAGTTGTTTCCAGCAAGGCCAGTCAGTGTACTCTGTCACTTTTAATGTGCTTAAGAAAGTTTGATTCTTTAAAGAAACAAAGGAATTACTTAAATCTAATAAAAGTTGAGAATTTTTGCTGTCATGATGCAGGACAGGATTGCAGTTGTTAAATCGTATTTCTCTTGCTGGGCAGTCAGCTGTTTTTACTAAAAACCAGTCAAGGGAACCCTTTAAAAATCCCCCACTGCCTTATTTTTGCAGTCTTTTGTGTGGCTTTTTTTTTCTTTTGGCAGCGAAGAGGGAAGACATATGACTTTCTGCTGATAAGCACTGTAATACATACCTCTAAGGCTGATTGCACTTACTTCTTAAATGGGCTTTCTTTTAGCTGCTAATTTTACAAAATCCATACACCAAACCACTGAATGGAAGGGAAAAGATCTTGTATCACCTAAATGCAAACACTTCAATAAGAGGCAAATCAAATCCTTCATTGTTTGTTGCTGATTCCTTTCAGACCATGTGTGTCAGAAGTGATGGTGTTTGACAGTGACGATACAGAAGCAGTTGGAACAGCCAAAGTGCAAATTGCAATGAGGTATGTGCAACATATTTAACTGGATTTGTCTTCCAGTGGAAAGAATGATCAATGGGATTTAAAAGATAGTGCTTTCTGTGCTGTTTTCTTCTCCTGTCCTATTAGTATTAACTAACTAATGCCCTTTTTTAGTATAATTAAGAATTACACGTGACTCCAGGAGCTTGTTGGCCCAGTTGCCCTCTTTCATGTCAGTGTAAATTGACTGGTGAGACTGTGGTATGAGGGTGCAAACCAGCAACAGGAGCACTGGCAGTGCTGGGCTGGAGAAAGCTTTCAGCTGGATTGCAGAATCCTTAAGGGTGCAGTTTGGGTAGAGAAACTGCTGAGAATAAGTGGCAGTCACAGTCCCTGACCTCATGTGGATCCCACAGTAGTGGGTAAGGTGTAGGAGGGCAGGCACAGAGGCATCCTCCTTAAATGGCTTTTTGGAAGTTATGTGGGATCGGAGGACTCAATGTAGTACAAAACTCATTTGTCATGGCCATACAGAGCAAAAGGTTACTCATAATATCCTCACTGTTGTACTTCAAGTATTTTTACTTGTAACTTTTCTATATTGCAACCATTAAGGCCTCACAAAAGTTTGTAGCTACAATGCAGTAATTTAATTAGACCCCAGGAAAAGTAGTGTGTGTTAGGTCAAATCTTTAGTCCATTGTATCTGAATCCTTAAGTTCTGGATGTTCTGGACTGTTTTATATTCTGGATGTTCTGATAGCAAAATGTGATGTAATAGGAAACCAGTTTTGTTTTGAACTATGGGTAAGTCATGGTCCCATTATACTGTTGTCTTGTTTGTAAATTTTTTTGCATTGTTTGTGTGGAATACTCAGCCAGAGTCCAAGGCAGACTTCTCTAGTAATAATGCTTTTCTGTGTCTTTCTGATTCAGATATGACGACAAAAATAAACAATTTGCAATATTGGTCATCCAGCTGAGTAATGTTCCAGCACTGCTGTTACAACAAGATCAAAAAGTGTAAGTGGGTGAAATAAACACATTTGATATATTTGTGTTGGATGTCAATGAGAGTGAAAGTGAGATTGGCTTATTATTTTTCACACTCTTAAAAATTTATCCTTCCTGAAATGTTTTTATACTTTGTATGGTGACACTTAGGAACTAATAAACCTGTAAACTGAAATAAGGTGCAGTTTCTTCCTCAAAGGTCTGTATTTGCTAGGGAAAGACTTACCTGGAATTAGCACTGGCTGGTGAGGTGAGGTTCTTAACTGTAGCAGTGCCTTAAGCACCTGCTTTGAGTGAAGAGGGGGAGTTCATCCTGCTGCAGAACTCCTTGTATGCCTGCACAGGGGTGGGAAAATGTGCAGCTACTGCTAGACTCATTCCAAGCACAAGGCCTTTAAATTCAGCTGTGTGCTGAAAAAGCTGACAAAAACTGGATTCATTTTTGCTGTTCCTACCTACATAAGGGTGTGAGCAGTGTGACAGCTTGCACAGATGTAAACAACCATGTGAAAACAGGATCCTGTGATGTCTGATTACGAGGCTCAGAAGGATGAAGTCTGTGGCAACTCATGCCACTTCATTCCTTTTTTCTCAGCCGACTGCAGCTCCAAAGAATAGGAAAGGACAGCAGTGTCCACAGTGCTGAGGATGACTTTCAGTGAGGGGTTTGTGGGGGGAGCTGCACCCCTGTAGGGCAGTGCTGAGCACAGTGCTGTTCCCACAGGAACATTCGTGTGGCTGTGCTGCCCTGCTCGGAGAGCACGAGCTGCTTGTTCCGCACCAGGCCGGTGGAAGCTTCAGACAATCTCGTGTACAATGAAGTATTCTGGGTTTCCATCTCCTACCCAGCTTTACGCCAGAAAACTTTGAGAGTCGATGTTTGCACTGTAGATAAGTCTCACCTTGAAGAGTGTTTGGTGAGTATCCAGCTCTATTTCAATAACTTTGTGTTTGTTTCCTCTCTTTAATTAGACATGATGTTATACTCTTGAGGTATGGCAATTTCTGTGAAAGCCTTCCTGATAAACTTCAGCTATGTGGTCTCTCCCCCACAGCATTCTTTGCAATGACAATTCTCATCAGGAAAAACAATTATGAGATAAATGTTTTGTTACAGAACTACCTTGTCAGACCACTAGATATTTCTCCTTTATGATTTGATGTCAAACTCTTAACTAGTTTACTTCCTTTTGGAAACATTTATGGTATTGTAATTGAGAACCAATTACTTTGGTTTTGGATACATCAGGTTGTGTACTAAATGTAATGTATTAAGAAATGACAAGGCACATGAAGAGAAATGTGATATACGAAGCTAAAACATCTGGATTTGGGCAGTGATTTTTGTTAGCTTTGCAAATTTCTTGAAAGGGAGTCATCCTCTCCTGTTCCTTCTTCTTCTTTAAAGCTCTGGCTCTAATTTCTCCCTGCTGCAGTAGCACTGTTCATACTTCTGGATTCTTGTACAGTGGAGCTGTAGTGAAACACTTGCTACTTAGATTGGAAGCCCTTGACAATGCTAAATATAATTAAACATAAAATATTACTAGTGGTGTTGAAATGGGATAAACAGGCAATTTTTCTTTTTTGTTGAATTTGCCAAAATCAAGCAGTCCTGGATTTTCATTCTGATTTCTTCTGACTGGTGTGACTAGTTGTGCATTTTAGTATTACACTAAAACTGTGTTTTTGCTCTCAATAGGGTGGAGCACAAATTAGCCTTGCTGAAATATGTAGATCTGGAGAGAAATCAACCCGTTGGTATAACCTCCTTAGTTATAAATATCAGCAGAAGCAAAACAGGAAAAGTAAACAAGGAAACAGCCACTCTGAAATACCCTGCACTGAAAAAACAGTAAGAACAACTGCTTAAATTGAACAAATCTCTTCTAAACAGGACAAGCAAGAGGGTTTGTGTAGCTGTTACTATAGAGAAGGGAAGGCTGCTGTGTTTATATTTACAACTTGAACATGTTGTTAAGTGCAGCAAAATAATTAACTTGTTGATTCCAGATATGCCCTTGTCCTGGGCTAAACACTTACTGAAATCTGCTGCTCAGGAAGCTGAGGGATGTGGTACATGGTGTGGTGGGGGGGAGCTGCAAGCTCCAGGCTTCCTGCCCACCAGGCAGGTCACAGTGCTGCCGTGAGCCTGCTGGGCAAGTCAGGACAGAGTTTGCAGATGCAGGGCACAGAAGGTGCTCAGCCTGGAGCTGCACACCTGCACATGCTGGGGGAGCTGGGCCAGCTGTGCTCACGGGGCTGCACTGAGCTCTGTGTGTGCAGTGGGGCTGGGGCTGTTCTCACCACAGGGGCTGGGCACTCTGCAGTCTCTGAGAGTCATTTCTTCACAAGAAGCCTCTTTTCTCTCCTCAGGACTCTGTCTCAGCACTCTTAGAGCAGACAGCTGTTGAACTGGAAGCTGTGGAGAAGAAACTGGAGGAAAGCAGAAGCACTTTAACTAGTGGAGAGAGCTGGTAGGTGGCATCCCACCCTTTTCTTGTTGTGGGGTGATTTGGGTGCAGAGGAAAAAGCAGATGATATTGAGCTGTGGGAGGCTTATTCTTTCTCTGTTTTGGTAAAAAATCCTGTTTCTTCTGTTCTGGAGGTTGTGCTTAGAAAATGAGAACAAAGCTGATAAATGTTGAAAATTGTCAGTAGCACTATGCTAATTTTGTTACTTGCACAGTCTGCTATGGATGCCCTGAAAACACCACTCTGAGGTGCAAGGCTTTGCTTGAATTTTAATGTGGCTGTTCTTTATATGGTTCAGATTCAGATTTCCTTAAAGAAGTCCAACATTTAAAATAGAAAGCAAGCCTGACCAAGTATGGAGAAGCCTGCTGTGAGTCCAAGGGAGCTGAAAAGGGTGTTAAAACAATGCTTCAGTTTTGTTCACTAACACTTTTTCACTAAGATTAATGGCATCCTGAGAGCTCCCCTCAAGATTCACTTGCCTTAAACTCAGACCACATGGCTGAACCCTCATCTTGCTTCTTTTGAAGCCAGATCAGGATGCAGTTTTTGCCTGTAATGTGGTCTTCTGGTGCAGCTTCTCTCCTTTCTAAGCCTATATTTGTGTAATCTCAGTGGCTGAAGGGCCTGTCAGGTACACCTGGCTGCCTTGGGGACATGTTTCTGTCCTGCAGCTTACAGGAGGTACTCCTGCTCCAGCACCAGAGTATTGTCCACAACAGGCCAGTTCAATAACAAAACTGCTCCTTCCAGGCAAGATGAAGAGATTCCTGACCTGGAAGAACAGGATGAGATCAGTGAAAATGAAGCAGAGGAGGAGGAAGAATTCTGTGCTGGAAAATCGCTATGGGAAACAGAAGAAAGTCTGAATTCCCAGCTGCAAACAGAGATAGCAGTGAAGGTACAGTCCAGGGCCTTTTGAACAGAAACATGATTTAAGCTTCCCATTGCTCAGCTGACTGGGTTGTTGCTGAGCTGAGCAAGGCTACAGCAGTTATTTGAAAGTTCATCATTGATGATTAAATGCTTATCTACCTGAAATCTTGGTAAATAACTCTGTGTGACTATATTGTCCCACAGTTAGTACAGCACCATTTCATGCCTTCTTTTTGCTGCTCATGAAAACTGTTTTCATTAATGTGACAGTGGTTTTGACCTTGTTTAATTCTGAATGTAGCTGTAGTCAAACAGAGGTGTGTTGTACACAGCTCTCTCTGTACATCGATTTGGATCTTTGCTGCAGAAGCACAAGTAAGATAGTGGTCTTTAAAATCATACCTGCTCTCCGTGGGATTGCCAGGTCACAGTGATGTGTGGATCCACAGGCAAAGCCCATTGGAATCAATTGTGTTGTACAGCAATCAGTGGATGCAGAGCCCTTGGGGAGCAATCCAGTTAATGCAGCAGAGCTCCAGGAGTGAAGTGTCAGGACTCACTGCATGAGAAGGGCTAAAGAATGTCTGGGTTTGAATGCCACAAGCACAGATGTGGCACAGGTGGCTGTCACACAGCCCTGGGGATGTGTCCTGGGCACATGGAAAGCTGGCATTTACACTGCTCTGTGTGTCTTTCAGGTGGATAAAGAGACCAACACAGAGAGCCTTGCACAGTCCTCGACTGTAGTTCGTCCAAAAGACAAAAGAGCAGCAAATCCACCCCAAACTCAGTTTGTCAGGGGGAGCACCATCATCCGCTCAAAAACATTTTCCCCAGGACCACAGAGTCAGTACGTGTGTCGGGTAAGGAAAATGAGACCCTGAGCTTCTAAGTGCCTGTTTTCACTCAGTCTGAGTTTCTCACAGAAACCCGACAGTGCTTTCTTCTCTCCCCCCTCTGACTTCAGAAGTTGCTCTGTCCTCACCTCCTGGACAGTATCTTGCCTTGGAACTAACAGCATTAAGCACAAATTTATCAGATATATATGTGCACATGTATTTGTGGCACATGCAGCTTGTTGAGATGCCCAAACTGACCTGGAAGGGCCGCTGTAAGACAGTGATGAATAAGCTGCAAATTAACAGTTTCCTGCTGCTTGAAGTGTTCTGGGCTAACTCAGTTAGCTCTGTCCACCTGACTTCACATGAGGTGAACATAAAACCTTGATAGAAATGGAAAGGTAAGTACCTGGTAATATTAGCAAAAGACCTGTGGAAACCTGAAAGTCACCAGTGTGCTTTGTGTGAAGGTAACTGAACAGGTCATGTGTTGGCTCAGATGTCACTTCCCCTGCTTTGAAATGTTTGTTCACTATTGTTTCCTGAATTGAGGCTCAGAATAAACTATAAATATCTCATCTTTTAAGTGGAATTGGCAAACAAGCAAGCACTGTCTTTTACCATATATGACCTGTCCTAAGTGGGCCAGCCCTTAATACAGCTGAGCCAGATTTGCTGTGTAGGTTCTCCCTGGTTCAGAAGCAGGTGCTTCCAGAGGAACAAACCTTTCTCATGCTGCACCAGGGGCCTGTGCTTGAGTGGTACAGGTGCTGTGTCCCAGTACATACAGATCCCAGTGCCTGTTTCCCTCCTCCCCTAGCCTTGAGAAGGGACATGAGACAGGAATTAAAATTAAACCCTGCTTGAGCTGAGCTCTTTGTAAGGGTCTATAGACAACCACAAAACAAGGCAGGCTGTGTGTAACATGGCAACTCTTCAGCTGATAAACCCAGGGGAGAACTTACAGGTAAACTTGCATCTTCCACCACTACCTTAAAATACAGGTTATAGAAAAATACAGATTAGAGAAAACAGAAATCTCTACTAAAATAGTCCCATGTTTTATATATGCTAGGAAAGAGAAATATTATTATTATTATTACTACTTACAGCTCATTTGTCTGGGCTGTTTTGCCCAGCCTAGCTACTTGCACAGGAGAAGAGCAGTGGGGCAGAGTCCCATATCACAGCCTGACGTAGTGTGTCTCTTTGCTCACAGCCTTTTCCCAAAAAGGGACAGAGTTCATGGCAGGGTCTGGCTGTGCCAGTGCATATGGTGTACTCAGACTGGGGTGACAGCTGTCTGCCTTTCACAAAACTCCACAGATCTGCTTACAACAACCTCTGCTCTCACTGATAGTGTGTGTATGCACTGTGTGTATTTCTTTAATGAAAAATTTGTGGTTTTCACCTTCCTTTTCAGCTGAATCGCAGTGATAGTGACAGTTCCACACTATCCAAAAAGCCCCCCTTCGTTCGGAATGCAATGGAGAGACGAAGTGTCAGAGTGAAACGGGTAAGAACATCACCACTTCTTTCTTCCTCTAACACAGACACATGCAAAAATCAGAGAACTGTTTTAAAGGAGAAATTTGCAAACATAAATCAGTTGCCACATGCTTTCATTCGCAACCTTTTCTTTGTGTGCTACAAGTCTCTCAAGGATTCTTTGAAATATCAGATTATGACAGGAACGTTTAAGTTGGAACTCGTTTAAAACAATTCATTTAGGAAAATGGTTCTTGGTATTTTCCATCTTGTCAGAGAAGTAGTACAGTTTTGCTGTGTTTATTGTTCTGAGATTCTTAAGTATTTATAATAAATTTGAGAAGTTGGAAGATGTGGAGAACAATGTCTCAGTTGCTCAGGTGACCCTCTTGCAGTGATGCTACTGCACACAATAGATCCCTGTGCCCATTGTGATGGCAACTACTAAAATTCCCCCAGCATACTGACACTGAACTCCTAAGGAGAGGGTTTTCTTTGGACAGCTTGTGTTTGAAACTAGCAGAAGGCAGTATGTTACTGGAAAAAGCAGGTCTTTCTGCAGCACTGTGGATTCATCTGAAGATGAGACATTAAACTTAGGAGGAAGGTGTGCAAGCAAGACTTGTTCAATTGGAGAGGCTGCCAAGGAAGAACTTGAGCAGAAGCACAGAAATCAAAATACTTACCCATAAGACTTCCTTGAGTTTGTGGTATCTGTCTCAAGACAGACTGGAAAGCAGGACCAATAAAGATAGTTTGTGTGAAGAGAAGCATTAGAAAGATGGGTCTCATGATGTGTTTGGCACTTTCTGGGTGTAGTGGTTGGGACAGTTCTCCTCAGTGTGTTCACACATCCCTTCTCTTCCAGCCTTCAATCAAGTCCTTCGGTGCAGAGCGCCTGATCCGCACCTCACTGGACCTGGAGCTGGACCTGCAGGCTTCAAAAACCTGGCACGACCAGCTGGTTCAGGAGATCTCAGTGCTGAGGGAACTGAAGGAACAGCTGGAACAAGCTCAAAGTCAGGGTGAAAAAGAGTTGCCACAGTGGGTGAAGGATGATGAGAGGTTTCGACTGCTGCTGAGGCTTGTGGAAAAACGAGTGAGTCATACCTGCCTTGGGGTTTCATTCCACTTGGTGGAGAAATGGAGAAATTTTAGAAACTGGGGATGTTGGACCATCAGTAAATGAAGCCTGAGCACTGTTAGTTACTCTAGTCTGCCACATATGGCTCTATCAAGCTGTTAGTCCTGAGCCCTTGCATTCCCCAGCACAGAGATTTGCTGCCCTAGCAGAGGTGAGAATACGAGAAGTCACAAATGCCATCTGTTCTGCCAAGTGTGTCCCCCAAGTCTGCAGGAGGTGTGGTGTGTCGTGGTTGGCACTTACCTTACTCTACATCACACCCTCCTCCATGCACAGGGCTCCTTCTCAGCTTCTGGGATTTCTCAGCACCTCTGCAGGCAGCAGGCAGAGACCAAGCTATGCTGGCACCAGGTGTAGGAGGGAGTTGGTGTGAGGTGCTCTTTGGGGTGCTGTGTTCTTGTGTGTGCTGATCTTCTGCCTTAAAGGATCTATGAGGAAGATACAAATAGAGTACTGACAGAAGCCATTATTCTTACCACAGGCTGGAAGGACACCTCACAAAAAGCTCTCTCCCTTAGAATGGTTAGTTGACAAACTTCAGTTTAGCTTCTGTGGCTTTTGACTTCTAGAGTCAACAGTTTCCAAACCCCTCAGACCTGCAGCTAAAATACTGTTGTGTTTGGAGATCAGTTAGGATAAGATAATCCCTCCTGGAAACACAAACAACTCTTCTCCATTATTCATTTAGGTGCAAAATCCAGAACTCAAGTGTGAGCTCAAGGCTGATAAAATGATGAGAGCTGCTGCCAAGGATGTCCACAGGCTGCGAGGGCAGAGTCGAAAGGAGCCTCTGGAAGTGCAGTCATTCAGGTAATTATAGGTAAAGGGGAGGAAAAATTGACTTCTACCATGGTTTTTCTGTGGATGGCTGAGATGCTGATGAGGAAGACTGATCTCTGTAGAAGTAGTTAACGTCCTGCTTAAATAAGAACTTCTGTATTTTCATATCAAAGCATAAGGTCTGACTCAGGGAAATCAGTTGCAGCACAGCACATGATCAAAGTAACCAGCATTCTCCAAGTCATTCACCACTTGGCAACAAATCCTTTAACAAAGAAGCAGCCCTTTGCTTCCCCAAGTTACAGATGCAGAAAGGAAAAAGCCCTGAGCCTTTCTGAAGTGGCTTTTGGTAAGGTCAGTGTTGTGGATTTAACTCATGTCTGATAAGTAAATAAAAGGTGTGGGTTGTGAGAGGATGTACATCTGGGTGTGAGAAATACTCCTGGTGGGGTAGATTCTCATGTGGATGATGGACATTTCTGGCAGGATTTCTGTTGCATTAACAACTGATCATCTTTTTTCAGAGAGAAAATGGCATTTTTCACACGGCCAAGAATAAACATCCCAACACTCTCTGCGGACGATGTGTGATCACCATAAAGTACTTGCTTTCTGGACAATTCTACAAATGCAGATTGGGTTTTGAAGTTATTTATGTGGTATTATGAAGGTACCAAGGCATTTGTATATTAGAGCTTTTGTCAGTATGTGGATGTTTTGAAGATTTTTAGGTTAAAGTTATATCATCACAGAAACCAGCATTAAAGTGACAAGATTGTATAGTTTGTATATTTAGGAATGTATTTTTGGGATATAGAATTTTAAATAAGAACAAATGCAGCGTAAGGTGCTGTTATTCTTAAATAATGCTGTTTAGACTTTTTGTACAGCTTTACCTTTTAGAGGTTTTACTGCAATAAAATAAATTTGAAGGAACCTCACCCCTACCTTCTATGATGTTCTGCATCAGACTCTCCTCTGAGTGATGTATTTTGTACCCTGTGGAGAATGCTGGGAGCCAGTTGGGACTCCCAAGTGCTGTGAACGAATTCTCTGTGAGCTGTGAAGCATTTGTGTTTCCTGCCAGGTCATAAAAGTAGGTGTGAAGTTCAGAATACTTGCACTTTTAACATTTGAACTGCAGCTCATGTCTGTAATGGGTCTGTTAAGGTAACGTGGGGAGCCCATTGAAACCACTGCTGTGGGAGGAGGGCTGCAGGTTTAAAGTCCATTTTAGGTTTTTCCAATAAAGTAACCTTTCTGGACAAACCTGCCTTCCTGCTTTTTGTCTTGAGTGAATCTTCTCCTCCCCTGGCACCTAAACTGGGATTCTTTTGTGTCGCCAGCTGGAAGCATGCAGCTTTTTGCGTGTCTTGTCACGAGAGCTGCTGTCATTGACACATTCCATATAATCATGGAATATGCTGAGCTGGAAGGGACCCACAGGGATCATGGAGCCCTTCCCTGGCCGTGCACAGACACCCCAGCAATCCCCCCTGTGCATCCCTGGAGCGGTATCCAACCACTCCCGGAGCTCCGGCAGCCTCGGGCCGTGCCCATTCCCTGGGAGCCTGGGCAGTGCCCAGCACCCTCTGGGGAAAGCCTAAACCTGCCCTGGCACAGCTCCAGCCATTCCCTCGGGTCCTGGCACTTGCTGGTTTTCCTCCCTGCCTGAACATTTCCCGTGCACACTTTGTACCCACCTGCTAGGGATGGGACACGTCTCAAAGTGCTGGGTGGTGATATAGGGAATGCGGGGGTTTGGGAGGGTATGGGAGCCCTTCCCTTTCCGCACCTTCCCGTTCTTTCCCTGTTCCGTCCCTGTTCCCCTCATGCTGCAGGTATCGATGGCCGCCGCCGGCCCCGTTCCCGGCCCCGTTCCCGGCCCCGTTCCCGGCCCCGTTCCCGGCCCCGTTCCCGG
>VYXF01010587.1:926681-963896 GCA_013397295.1 Polioptila caerulea | reverse complement strand
GGTACTGAAGCCCGCGCGGCGCCCGGAGTCCCGGGCGGGTCGCTCGGCGCCGCGGGAGCGGAAGGTCTGTCAGGGAAGGGAAGGCGGAGAGCGGGCAGCGCTGAAGCGCTTGTTGGGCTGCTCCCGTCTCTGCCGGGACCGAGGGCAGGGCTGCAGCGCTGCCTCGTCTCACACCCTGGGCGTGAGGGATCGTGAGAGCGTTCCAAGAAAGCTTCCCAGAACAGTCAGCGGGGACCGGCCCCACACGGCCTGGTGTCACCGCCCCGCTCCCGGCGCTCTAGCGTGCTCTGGCCGGGCTGGGATCCCCCGGCGAGGCCGGGGCGGCAGCAGTGCCGGGTCCGGGAGCCCTGGGCGGGCAGAGGGATGCGCCTCCTGTGCTGCTGGCACCCTGGCCTCCAACAGCTTTAATGCGGCCATAAGGTGCTTAGGTGTGGGAAAAGATGTGTGACAGCCCTCTGCCTTTTCAGTGACGATAATAATAAAAAATAAAACTGCCAGGTCTGTCCTGGTCAATGACCAGTATTGACAGTAGAGTGCAGAGGCAGTTTCAGGAAAGCTTCGACTCCTCCAGGTTCTCATACCCTTTCCCATTGCCTCAGGAGCATCCAGCTGAGAGGTTCTGGACTTTGGGGTTTTGCCTGCCACACTTGTGTGCTCTTGAATGTTTTTCTGTTCACAACTTAAACATACGACCGGGGCTTAGATAATAAATCTGGTGGTTGAATCTCTGCAACTCCTTCTTGCCTTTGATTTTCCCTTTCTCCTTTGTTGCTGCTAGGAGAGGAAGGACATCTCAGGTATTCTGGCAAGGTGGCTCTCCCTTTGCTGTCACTGGTATTTTGCTTGGTATTTAGCCCATAAGCAGATTCCAGGCACTGGGAGGGACAGTGTTCAGCTCTAACTCCAGGCAGCTGCAGGAGGCCATGCAGAGTTTCTGAGCCTCACTCTGCCTGTCACTCCCAGCCACATGCTCCCTGTCTCCAGCTGCAGCATGCCCTGGAGCCTGTGGGGAGCCAGCCTGCAGGAAAATAACCCAACAAAGAGCAAGCAGCGTGTGCTCAGCCAGCTCAGCAGGGCTTGGCAAAATAGGAGTAGAAATAAAACCAAGCAGGAGGCAAGGAGGGGGAGGAAGAGAGGTGTTCTGCTCCCTTTGCCATGCTCTCTCAGGCCATTTTCTCTCCTTTATGATTTTTTTCTTTTAACCATGATGGAAAAAAGCTCTGTCATATTAAAGCCCAGAGACAGAAGCCTGTGCAAGTTTCATGTTAATTCAGCAGTGTTCTTGGAAGGCAGTTTTATGTGCTAAGGGAAGATGGAAGGATGATTTTGATCCCATTGAAAAAGCTGTAGTTTTTTTTTATTCACAGGTGAGGGGAAGATTTCTAGTACTCAGCTGAGCAAAGAGCCCTTGGAGATGTCAGCATGGCCTCATGTAAATCCCACAGCTCCTCATGAGGTGGTCATCAGGTATGACCCTTTACTGACAAGTTGTGCTAGACAGTGCAGGTAGAATAAACCAGGAGGTGACACTTCCTGGCCTGAACAGCAGCCTCTTCCTTCCTTTTCTCAGTCACATATCTTTTAGATCAGGAGTGTATTGTCATTGTCTCCCTTCCTCACTTGGGTGGTACCATGAGAGGAGTTGTTACAAGGCTCTGTAGTTTTGTGGAGTAGTTTGGCTTTTTTAGAAAGAATGTAGCATTCATAATATCATTTCAATAACATCTAGCATTCACAGATCTTTGCTAGAGACTTAACTTTATCATGGGTGCTTTGATAAGACCTTTTTTCCAGGCAAGCTCAGCAACATGGTTATGGGTGTGAGGGTCACAGAATCATAGCATACCTCAAGTTGGAGCAGACCTATGGATCATCAGGTCCACCTCCCCACTCCTCTCACTCCTACCTAAAACTAAACCATATTGTTAAGAGCATATTCCAGATGCTCCTTGAACCCCAACAGGCCTGGTGCCACAACCACTTCCCAGGAGAGCCTGCTTCAGTGCACTGGCACCCTCCCAGTGAAGAACCTCTCTGAACCATTCTGAGCTTCCCCTGACACAGCTTCATTTCATTCCCTGTCTCTTGTCATTGCTCACCAGAGAGAGGAGAGTGGTGAGTGGTGTTTCTGAACAGGGGTGCCCCCATTGCCAGTTTGGAGGTGAAAGCTGTGCTCAGCTCTGTGGCTGTCCCAGCCCTGTTGGGACCTCAGCCCCATCAATTCTGCAATCCAACATAGACATTGCTGAGTTCAGGCTTTTCTGCTGGGTCATTTTGAATGAAAACTTCATTTCATCACCTTTATAAGCTGTTGATGAGCCCAAAAAAAGGGAGATTGAAATGGCAGCTGCAGCACTGGGGGAGGCAGCTGGGCTACCCAGCTGAAACCTTTTGCTCTCAGTTCACAATCGAGTAACAACATAAGGACTGCTGCTGGAACTTTCTGAAGTAGAGGAGCACTAAACAGGAGAGACAAATGTGACAGTCTGGGGTGACACGTTGGGCTTGGTCTCATCTGAAATGGGGCCTTCCCTCATGCCTCCAGGTGCCAGTGCTGTGAATTTGCTGGTTTGATGCAGTCATGAAAAAAGTAGATGAACTGTGAACTGCTGAACTGTGGCAGTATTTTAGTTTTTATCCCTGGCCAAATCCAAGTGATTACAGTGCTAAAAGTCACCCTGTAAATGAGCTCTTTGGGCCAGATGTCTGCCCAGGGGTCAGTGATTCCTGGGCACAGTGGTTCTGGCTTCTGACCTTGCACATGGATAAACTGTCTCTTTCCTTGTCCTCACTTGTAGTGTATGAACTTGTAGTATGGAAAGAAGCTCCAGTAGGTTGCTGGTCATCTCAGCTCCTGTGAGTCTTCCCTTGGGTGGCCAGAGGTCTTTGTGATATGTAGGAAAATCCAACTCAGATTCCTTTTCTGTAAAGCTTGTCAGTGGTACTGAAATATCCCACTGGTTATAGCTTTGGGGGAATCTTTTAATGCAGGAGAAATGCTTGTGAGCTGTTGGTTGTCTTGGACATGCAGGGATTTCAGTTTCAGAAGCAGAACATGATTTTCTGGTTCTGGAGAATGTTTGCCTTTGATGCAGAACTCTCCTTGGGGTCTTGGAGGCCTGCCCTGGAGCTGGTGACTTCATTAGAGGAATATAGTACTGTGTGGACACAGAATTTACAGATCATGTGATACTAGGGGTAGAAGATACCTTTGCACTTATCTTTAAAGCACATTCTAGCTTGGGGGGATGAGTTGTGTATGTCACTGCTCTGATGTTTGTAGCAATAATGGTCACTTAAACTTAGAGTGACACAGCTGTGAAAACACAGTGAAATCTCTTACGCTATTTTTTAACTTGAAGTACTGAAGATTTTACAAATGGGTCTATAAATTATTTGAAATGCTGCCAGATCAAGCCAGAAAGAAAAGTTGAAAATAAACAAATCTATTTGGTGTTGCTTATTATGGGGGAAGGTTTGTGTATGTATGTAAATGAGAGAAAAACACTGATTTTTGGGACACCTGCCTTGGGTTTTGAAAAGAAGAGCTGAAATGGGACTATTTGAAGTGAGTTACTTATAAGATACAGCTCTGCTGTTCAATGATTTTGGTTGTGTAAATGCCAAACCAGGTTTGGGTTTTTTTCTCAAAGTCCTGTTTCTTAGCATCCAAACTGCAGGAAGCAGCATTGTGTTCTCCTCTGTAGCAGAGGAGGCCTTGAGGCTGCAACAGAAGTGTGCCATAAACTGAAGCACAACTGAAGAATGACCTCAAAAGTACTGATTTTCAGCTTGACCCACAAATGGCCAATCTTAAAATTGTTTTGCCTCAGCCTAGGTTTTTGAGCATGTGCAGTTACAGCAGCATTCCTGGGAGCTGTTGTTCAGGTGGACGTACAAGACCAAGAGATTCAATGGCCCACTTTCTTTCCTAATTAAATAGTCTGATTGTTTCAAGAGCAACAAAGTAGATGAACCCTTTTTGATAAGGTTTGGTGGCCTACAATAATAGCCTGAGCTGCATCCTGCTGTGGAAGTGCTGGCAGAGGAGAGCCTGGATGAGGGAGCCAAGGGGGTGACAGGCCAGGGTGGGCAGTGCTCACTGCCTCCCTCAATAGCACCAAGTCCCTCAAACCTTCAGTAGCCTCCAGGATTCTGTGTCAGAGCCAGCTTTGTGGCTCAGGGCATGAAGCCTATCAGGGAGGAAGACAAGAGATGGACAACAGAGATGAAACTTCAGCTGGTTTGATTTCTTTAGGGTGTGGGGTGAGAAAGATTCCTGCTCCTTGCAGCAGCCTCGAACCATTTTGCTGCTGACAAATTTGTCTGAGTCAGGGCTGTGAAGTCTGGTGGAACACAGGGAAGTTTGTTTGGAACATGGAGGCCCTCCTGAAATTCCCAGGTGCTCCTGAATGCCTTGTGTCAGTTTTAAGAGAGAAGACAAACTTCCTTCCTGGCCAGGGCAGGAAAGGTGGTGTGGCCAGGTGGAAGTGAGTGCACCCTGCAGAAATGCCCCTGTGGAGCAGCACACTGCTTCTGGCATTCCTGTCTCTAGGTGGGGTTTGAGCTTGCTGGGGGTGTGTGAGTGATCCTGGTGGTTTCCTCCTCTGAAACTGTGGCCTGTGAGATAGTGAAACAGGCTGAAGGAGGTTTTAGGGAATTTTGAGTCAAATCATTTGATATCTTTGTTAAAAAAGCTGGAGAAAGTGCTTATTTGGGGAATATATCATTAGCATGTCCTGTTGTCTTTCTTGTACTTCTGTCTTGACATTAGTGAGACTATTTTCTGACTGCCTTTCTTAAAGAGTGTTTCCTTGTTTTTCACACAAGTAGAAACAATCTTCAAATATTAATTGTTTGGAATTATTCCGCTTACATGTCATTGCTGTTACTTCTACAAGGCAAACTAGCACTGTGCCCGAGATCTTGCAGCTCCTCACCTCGTGTCCCTTCTCCAGGAATTACTGTGTGACAACTCAATTTGCTTTTCAGGAAAACGAGATCAAGTTGTTATCTGCAGAAATTGAGCGTCTGAAGAACTTTGGGTGCTTGGGAGTCTCCCCAAGTTTGGAAGGGTTGCGAGACGAAAACGCAAAACTCAAATACCGGTTAAACTTCCTTAAGAAGGTAAGGAAAGAAAATAAAAAATTATTGCTGTACCGTGTGTTTTTTGTTCTCATTAGGACAAGCTAAATAAATGGTGTGAGTTTGTTACAGCTACTGATGTGTGACAGCATGCTTGCTCTGCATTCTGACACCTTAATTGGTGGCACATCAGATATTTCTTGGTTCCTTAAACAGAAACCCGTTTTATGGAAAATGTCAGTAGGTCAGTAAGCCCACGTGGTCATTTGCTGGGCAGTGTTGGACCAGGTGGCCCAGCTGAAGTCTGTCCCAGGCTCAGCAGTGCAGGTGTGAGAAGTAATGCAGCCCTGCAGTCAGGGGACAGTTTGTGCTGGGAGGTTCAGCAGGAGAATCATGATTTTTATGTTGTGTGTGTTGCTCCTGTGCCTGGAGGTGTCAGCCAAATCTGTCAGCTGTGCTTTGCCAGGCAGCCAAGGAGAAAAGTGGGATGTAACAGCTCGTCAGATGTTGTGAATTTAGCCGTCTGGATTTTGGTGGTTTTCTTTTTCAGAGCCTTCAAGAGGAAAGAAGTAAATCAACCAAAAGCATGATTAATATCAACAGCTGTCTCCAGGAGATCTTTGGAGCTGCCATTCAGGCTGCCTACCCAGACTTAGAAAACCCTCCTCTGGTGGTGACACCGAGTCAGCAGCCCAAATTTGGGGACTATCAGTGTAACAGTGCCATGGGCATATCACAGGTAAACAATCTCAACAAAGAAGCAAAAATGGGGATGTTGTCTGTTGGAAGCTAAGGGATAGACAGCACTGTGAGAGTTGCTATACAGGACTTGTTCTGGGCTTGCTGCAGGCACCTGGGCTGAGAATTGAGTGAGTATTTAATGGCATTTTAAGGGAAGCATTGGCCTTTACAGAGCTGGCCTTTAAACCTCTTTTCAGGTGCCTGGTATGAGAGAGTTAACGTGTGTGACACAGAAAAACTGCTCGGTTCGTGGGATCTAAATCAAATCAGGATTTAAGTGCTGCATCGATTTACTAATGATGTGCAATTAACTACCAATTAGTGAGTTGTATGTTTGGAACTGAAAACAGCAAAACAATGAATCACAATTCTGGAGAACTGCAAAATGTTGAGAAACACCTGCTTATCTCTAACTGCTTTTCTCTAGTGCCAGGAAAGTGTAACATCCCCACAGGTTTGTGTGTACATCTCACAGGGCAGGTGACAAAGAGGCATCTCCAGCTTCCCCTCTTGGCTCACACCTCCCATTGCTGTGTGTGCTACGGTTTCCTCCTGCTCACAGACACACACAGCAGAGCAAAGGGGCCCAGGTGCTGCCCTGTGTGCTCTGGTGAGTTTGGATTCCTGTATCTTACATCCCAAACTGCTCTCCCTGAGTTCCAGCCAGAAGAAACTGGGCATTGTCAGGCCTGGGCATGCTCAGGAAGCACCTTCTCAGAGCCCAGCCAGGTGTGGATTGCTGCTCAGGCACTACCTTTCATAGTCCTCTGGCTCAGTCCTTTGTTTAACATCTCTTGTTAATTCCCTGGGTACAGGGAGTTTGACTAAAGAGGACCCAAACGGGATCAGAGACACTTCAGCAATTGTGCAGCCTGCTCAGTGGGCTGGGGCTGTGCAGAAGTAAATCCAGGAGGTGTCAGAGAAGGAGGGAACTGTGTTCTAGCTTAGTGCTCAAATGCCTAAACTTTCAGTGCATTGATGCCTTTGGGTGACTAAGTAAACACTTCATAATTACAGATCTTTTATTGGGCAGTCTAAACAGAAACAACTCCACTTTTCACACATCCTGTTGTCAATTCACCTTTATTAACCCTTTAGACTGGCAGTTCTGACACTGAACTTGCCCTGCTGCTCCTGGAACTCTGCTGTCCCAGGCTGTCCCGGTACAAGGAGTGTGACAGGGGCGGCACGGATATGATACGTGCCAGGCAGCAGGCTCTGGGCTGCAGTGCCAGGCAGAAACAGCCCTCGAAGCTCCCGTGTCTCCCCTCGGTCTCATTAGCATATTGTGGCTGTGCTGCTGCCCTGGGTGACTGCACTGACAGGGATTCAGGGCGCTGCCACCTCTGACCGCAGCATTACCCCAATTAAGTCGCGGTTGGGATTCTCGAGCAGTCCCGGCTTCCCAGTGCCGACGTGGTTCACATAACTCCGTGTCTGAACAGTCCTCTTCAGCCAGGGTTTCGAGTTCCAGGTTGTCAGCTGTGGTGGTGAATAAGGGTTCCTAGTGCTGGGCTTGGCTGTGGACTTTGTTCCCTGGGCAGGCTGTGCACTGGGCTGGAGCTTGGCTGTGCTCACACAGGCAGTGTCAGCACGGCAGAGCCAGGGGATGAGAGCAGCAGGTTGAAGATTTTCTGTCAGCCTGTTTTAGGGGCTTGGCTCTGGTGCAGGTCTTCCCAGGGTGTCCCCTGGACAGAGCTGGAACACGGGCAGGGTCACTGGGACTGCCAGTGGAGTGGGCAGTGCCCTGACTGGGGCAGCACTGGTACGTGCCAGGCAGCAGCCTCTCCCTGCGGGCGCGCTGATGTGGAAAGGACCCTCACAAGTGCCTGTTGTTTTCCTGGGAGCTCATTAGCATATTAATGCTTGGGGTCTCAGCCAGGAGCTCCACTTGGCCCTTAGAGTAACAGGAGTGTGGTAACCATTTCTGGAATGGTTCAGATAACACGCCTGTAATCTGGTGTAACATGCTCACAATCTGGATTTGCATTTATTTTCCTTTAGTTTACACTTTGAGTAACACTAAAGCTACTGAGGTTTACTTTTCTTGCCCTTTTTAATACTTTACCGTCTTGTAAGGATCCTGTGTATGACAGATTAAACAGAAAACTGAAACTTCGTAGAAATATATTTTAGAGGAGACTGTAAACTAGCAAATACAAGCAGTGAGTGTAAATTCTGAGTTGACAAAGAGGTACATGATCTTTGTGGCCTCAGTGGGATTGTTTTCAAACACATCAGTAATACTGGAAAATCAGTATTGCTCAGAAACAAATACTTGTGGTAATTTTATACAAGTGTGAACGTAGTGTTTTGCAAGGGATGGGTTGGGCTGATTTACAGAATCCTCCTAAAGGGTGTTTTTGTAAGATTTGCAAAAAACTATGTGAGAAAATGCTTTGGAAATGGACAGGGAAGTTGTGTAGTTGGATTAGGTGATCTTCAAAGGTCTGTTCCAACTCAAACCACTCTGATGCTATCATTGGATGTAAACTTGTGTCCTGTTCTTTGAGTTCCTCGTAGTGGGCTGCTCATGTCTCCAGGAAAAAGAAGAGCCACTTTAACAGCAGTTTTTCTGATGCTCTTTGAAGAAAATGGGGTAGTACTGGGATTATCTTTGTTTGCTTGGGTTGTTGGATTTTATTTATTTATTCACTTATTAATCTATTCACTTATTTATTTATTAAGCTCGAGTCTAAGACAGGACTGAAGGCAGTTTGCTTTGGTTGTGTTTAATCATAAATAAACAGACCTGCTCTGAAACCACACTCAACATCTGCTGGAGGCACAGTTCAGAACTTCAAATGTGAATGCTGGCAGAGCTGAGGATACCCATGAGACTGATCAACACGATTGTGAAGCACTGAAGGACTGTGCCAGTTATGTTGATTTTTAAAGTGTTTGTCCCTTTTACTAGCTTAGAAAAATACAAATTTGCCAAACCACTTAGCAGGTTTTGAAAAATAACCTGGGAGATTTTCTTCTGACATAGGCACTGCTCTGAGCAGAAGAAAGTGAAGGTGTTGGTTCCAGTCAGGCTTCTGCTGTGGACAACTGATCTAATCTGTAAAATTTGCTGGAGATGTTTCTCTTTGTGTGTATCTCTATATTATGAAGCTGAAGGACCATGAAGATGTTTCAGTGCCTTAGTATCTGTGTTCTCTGTTTTGCTCTCTAGAATGTTTTGGAGGATTGAATTTTACTTGATCTTTGTTGTATTCCAGATACTGCTCAAAACCAGGGAACAGAAGATTATCCCACGAGAAATTGCTGAGAAAATAGCAAAAAATATTCCTGCCAATGATTGCATCGAGAAGGTCGAAATTGCTGGTCCAGGTAAGATAGTTTCATTTTATACACTTTGTATATCTTAAAGAAAAAAGGGCAGTTTTCAAATGAGAGGGAAGCTGAGCTGAGTTCTACTGTTTTGTGATTTAAAACTGCAGTTTCACGGTGAATTAGCTGCTTCTGTGTTGGTGAGCTTTGCAGCACTCAGACTTGTGCAGCAGCAGAAAATCTGCTTCTGTATTAGAATTGGCAGATATGATCATGAACCCTTTATTTACCAATTTTTCCACTGATCCTTAAGGGACCAGCTTTTCCTCTTTCAATATTTGTGATGGGAAACAAGCCACAGTCATGAAATCACAGCAAAAATTGACAGCCCTTCTCACTGTTGCCTGCATGGTGAGGAGACCTTGTCCCCTCAGAACTGCGAGGCTGGAGTAGCATTTAGGTTGTTAATTGCTGCATTTGTTTTGTCCCTGTGACCTAGGGAAAAATACAAGGGCTCATACTCCTTAGGGCTTCAGCATAAACACAAAAATCCCATGGCGCAGCCCTTCTAGGGCTAGGGCTTGTTCATTGGTCTGTGAAGCAGGAGAAGACAGACAGTGTCATACCATGAGCATAAATTATCCCAGATGAAACCAAATTATTTATTTTCTCACAAAAAAAAAAATGTTTCTATAAATTCATCCTTGAGTGACAGTGTACAAAAAGGAGTTATGTCAATGGTATAGTTTGCAGCATCTGATTCCTGCAGTAAAGGCTATAGTGGTCTCAACAGACTCTTCTAATCTGGGAACAGAAACTGTCTTCAAGTGACAGCTTTGTTGTCCTGTGACTGAAAAGTGTTTTGTCAAGATGACTTCATGTGCTCTTGTACTTGATGCATGAAAACAGAAATCCAGGGGGGAAGGAAACAAAAATGGTTTGAGGCGCTTCTGCAGCCCCAGCACTCATTGCTGTTTTTTTCCTGCAAAGGTTTTATCAATGTCCACTTGAGAAAGGATTTTGTGTCGAAGCAGCTGAGCAGTTTATTGATCAATGGAGTTCAACCACCAGCTATTGGCAAAAGGAAAAAGGTACAGCCATCTTGCTACAAGGAAAATGTTCTGAACTGCAGGTAGCTTTGAAATTCCCCCCTGAAGGGATGTGCTGAGCAGATGTCCATGTCAGCAGGTTGTCAGAGCAGAGTTTGTGAGATGTGGCATAGGAACCAGGGGCTATGGGATGGGTCACCTGTACTTGCTGTGGTCCCTAGTGGCTGAGGGACAGGGCTCCTTGGGGATGGGGATTGGGCCCAGGTCACTCTGGGGGTGATCCCTGCCCCTCAGCTGGGCTGCAGCTGAGCTCACTCTGATGTTCCCTGTGGAGGATCAGCGGAGGTGATTCTCGTTCCCCTCTGCTCCCCCTAACAAAACCCAGCTCAAACACATGAGGTGAGATAAAGGCCTTTTATTCATGTGTTCTTTGGTTCTGTGCCCAAGGTGGTGGTGGATTTTTCCTCCCCCAACATTGCAAAGGAGATGCACGTTGGCCACCTGCGCTCTACCATCATCGGGGAGAGCATGTGCCGGCTCTTCGAGTTCGCGGGTTACGATGTTCTGAGGTGAGACTGAGGCTGGGTGTGCTGGGCCTGCTGGGCTGCTTCTGCAGTCCCTCTGGTCTGCTCTGTACTGCTCTTAGTTTATAAGCACATAGCAAATAACCCTTTAGGGGTAGTAGATACTAATCTGAGCAAGTGTAGCAGGGTTAGGAGTCAAGGTGGGCAGCAGCTTCTGTGCAGTAAAATTGGGAAGTTTGCCTGGGCTGGGTTTCTGGTATTATGTGTATTTCTTTCAGAATATATATTTTTAAATGTATGTATCTTAAAGCATCTATGTAAGAGATGATTATTATTGTCCTCTTTGATTTCACCAAGGTTGAACCACTTAGGAGATTGGGGCACCCAGTTTGGAATGCTCATTGCTCACCTCCAGGACAAATTTCCTGATTACTTAACTGTTTCTCCTCCCATTGGGGATCTCCAAGCTTTTTACAAGGTATGTGTAGCAGAGAAGTGTAATGTTTATGTCAGCATCTGAAAAGCAGATTGAGGAGCTTTACAAATTGCAGCATAGTTTTGGAGAAATGAAAGAATGAAGTCACTGTTAGTAGATTATTGCGATAACCAGCCACGGGATGAATTGTGTTATCTGGTATTGAACTGTCTGTATGGGGCACAATCAAAGGCCATTGTAAGCACACAGCCTTTCTGTCTGGAGATGAGCACACCTGGAGAGCCTGTTAGGAGTGGTGGTTTGTTTCAGGGGAGAAAGCAGTGCTTTTCCATGTGTTTCCCTGCAGGAATCCAAGCGGAGGTTTGACACAGAGGAGGAATTTAAGAAGCGAGCCTACCAATGTGTGGTGCTGCTGCAGAGCAAAAACCCTGACTTCATTAAAGCATGGAATCTCATCTGTGATGTGTCACGCAGAGGTGACTTTGCCACATCTGGGATCATGTCTCAGATGTAGAACAGTGTGGCTTTCCTCACTTTATGTCTGAGCACACTCTTCTGTTTTCTCTTGAAAATCACTGCCACACTGCCAGGAGAAGCTGAAAGCAAAAAGCCAGTACAACCAAAGTACTGGGCTGTTTTAAGTGGAGACTTTCAGCTAAATCTTTTGTCTCCTGAGTCCTAGTCTGATGGCTTGACCAAGAGATGGATAATGCTTTTTGGGCCTTGCTGTACCCACTGGTAAACATGCCACTGGTTCCCATTGTGTGCCTTTAATGTGAGTATCTTGTTCTGTTTCCCTCAAGAATTCCAGAAAATCTACAACTGTTTGGACATCACAATCATAGAAAGAGGGGAATCCTTCTACCATGAGATGATGAAAGACATTGTGAAAGAATTTGAAGATAAAGGTGAGGCTTTTGGTCTCGGGTCAGAAGTTCTGCAGCTGTGAGGATGAGCGTGGTAACCTCAATCCTATTCAGCAGGGCTTAGGGCTGATGCTTTTCAAGTTGCATCTTCCCCACCTTTGTTTTTTTTCTCAGCCATGTTTGCTAAGAGGATATTTTGTGGCTTTTCCTCATTCCAGAAAACCTGACTCTTTTTTGCTGACATCAAAAGCAGTTTGTCTCTGAAATTTGTAGGCAGTAGCACAGGCTACTACTGGAATTTATTGTATTCTGAGTAAACAGTCAAGGAGCAATATATGACAGACTTCCTAGTCTTAGTGTTGTGACTAAGTGGTTTGTCTGAGAAGTCTCTGTGAAGACAGTGGGATTTTTGGATCATGCTGACTTTGAAACCAGCAAGAGGCCAAATTTGCAGCATAAAAGGTCTCTGCTTTTATGTGTGTGTTCCTGTCTGTATCTTGCAGTTCTTGAGTCTCACCATCTGAAGTGTTCTGACTGTCTCATCTCAGAAAAACTCTGTGCAGAGTCCTCATCATACCTCTGCAGAGTTTCTGTTGCCTTTAATGCCATATTTTGTGATGAGTTTGTGGCGGTACAGGCAGATCTGGCTGCAAGTGATGGGAGTTTTTGAATTAGGTCTTTCCTGGTAAGGCCACATTTGTGCAGATCTGCTTCCTTGTGCGTAGTTCTGGAAGTGCTGTACACAACAGGACTTGTGTTGACAAGGGAGTTCTCATGTAGGTCTTTTCATATTTTTGATTATGTGAGTGTGTGGCCTTTTCTTCCTGGTAGCAGCAGGGAAGGGAAGTGTTGCTGTTGGTGCAGAGCCTCCCTGTTGGGAGTCAAGACAGGATGTTTCTCGTTGCTCTGCAGGGTTTGTGCAGGTTGATGATGGCCGCAAGGTGGTGTTCGTCCCGGGCTTCCCTGTCCCGCTGACCATCATGAAATCGGACGGAGGGTACACGTATGACACCTCAGACCTGGCTGCTCTGAAGCACAGGCTGTGTGAAGAGAAGGGTGACATCCTTATCTACGTTGTTGATAGTGGCCAGGTGAGTTCAGCCCCCTCTGCTGTAATGTTGGTGCTGGTCAGCACAAAGTGTGTGAAATGATGGATGCAACAGTAACGCAGGTAGAACACCACAGGGTCCTTAGTGTGATTGCTATATACTCCTTAACTGAGCAGTGATGGGAATTTGCCAGTTGCTGCTTCTGTAAAGCTGGAAAACTCTTGGAAAGGTTGAACTTTTCAAAGCAGAATTTGTCTGTGAAGCTGGAAACACTTCAGGTCTTATTGTGAGCATCACTGTGAATAGGATAAAACTATGAAGAAACTGCACCTGGAGGAGTAAATTGAGAACCAGATGTTGGTGTTTATTTCCTTGCAGTCTGTGCACTTCCAAACAGTATTTGCAGCTGGACAGATGATTGGCTGGTATGATCCCAAAGTCACCAGAGTGGCCCATGCTGCCTTTGGAGTGGTGCTGGGAGAAGACAAGTAAGTACTGGGTGTACTTTTTCCTCTGTCTGTACCTTGGAGAGAAAGTTTGAGGGAATGCAGGAGGCTTGCTCTCATTCATTGACAAGTACATATGTGGCACACCAAAAAAAACCCAAGAGAAAGCACTGCATCCTGTGCTGTTACCTGTAACTGTGTCATTGTGATCTGTGTCATTGTCCTTGATGCACACAGTCACTGCTGCTGTGGTCACCTTCCCTCTCGAGCCTGGCTTCAGCTGGCATTTGGGGAGGGGCACTTGGATTGGCTGGGGGGAGCTAATGTAGTACTGGGAGATGGCAGTGGTGAAGGCAAAGATTTTCATTACTTTCTACCTCCTTCGTGGTAGATGAAACAAAAGTTGGGAAAAGGCTTGTACTTGTATTGTGTGCTGCTTAATGACGGTAATGGACAGTTCTGACTGTTGAATCCTTCTTGGCCATTCCTGCTGACCATGCTGTGGGTGCTCTCTCAGTTTTGGAGCTGTCCATGTGATGGCAATTTCTTCAATACAAAAGGATTTGCCATGTGCTTTTATCCTAAGCTTGCTGGGGACTAGGCAGAAGGTGGAAGTGTCTTGCCCCTTATGCAGGTGGTCATTTTGGCTGTGTGTTTTCAGGAAGAAGTTCAAAACTCGTTCAGGGGACACGGTGCGTCTCATAGACCTGCTGGAGGAGGGGCTGAAACGAGCCATGGACAAGCTGAAAGACAAGGAACGGGACAAGGTAGTTTTGACAAATTGCTTGTCTTTCCTGAACTTCCCACATATGTTCACAGACTTAGGGTCTCTGCATTGCTGAATGAGACTTCTGTCTTGCTTCTTGATGGCCTGCAGAGAACTGGACAGTGTGGGACATGGAATGTAACAGAAGGACCAAACTCTGTCCAAGCACAGTGTGAAGCAGTGGAATTGGGAAATGTAGTGTAGGGTGAAAGTGAAAAGTCCCTTTTTAAACACGAACACGAGGAAGCAAGGAAAAAAAAGACATCTTGAAAATATCTAAAGGGCTCATAGGAGTCAGGCCCAAAGTGCTTTGCCCTGCTGCCACTATTCCAGCAGAGAGAGGTTTGCCAGTGTTTGGATTGACTAAAATGCTCCATAAGTGTAGGAGGACCAACATTTGTATGTGCAGTTTATAAGAAGCAGGAGCAGAGCACATCAGACCTGGCAGATTGTAGGGCACAGAGATCCTGGGGGCTGTCAGAAGAGGAAGTCAGCCCTAACCTGAGGAGGGCTGTGGTGCCAGTGGATTGCAGGAGAAGTGAGGGATGGGTGTGGGGTTGTCTGGTACCCTGAAGCAGAGAGGTGTGTGTGAACTGAGCACCATGTGGGTGAATCCCCTCAGCAGCCTGGACTTTCCTCCTGAGCCCTGCTGAGAGGCCAGGGCTGTGTGTTGTTCTTCATTCTTCCTCCTGACTGTTGCCTGTTTTGAAATTGCACCAGGTTCTGACGCCAGAAGAGCTGAAAGCTGCCCAGACGTCAGTGGCTTTTGGCTGCATTAAATATGCAGATCTGTCCCACAACAGACTCAATGATTACGTGTTCTCCTTTGACAAGATGCTGGATGACCGAGGGAACACAGCTGCCTATCTGCTCTATGCCTTCACACGGATCAGGTGCTTGGGCTGCAGGGAGCTGCAGCAGTTGGTGCTGGTGCTCTCCTGTCACAAAGGGATGTGTGGGCCAAGGGGTGACAGTCACATCAGTGCTCTTGGGGGTGTTTGGTAAGAGAAGCCAGCTACACTGGTATGCACCACAGACAAGATTTTATTTGTCATTGCACACGATGTGTCCAGTGCCACCTGAAATGGCTCCTCTGTGTGACACACAGCCCAGGGAGGGAACTGTGGGAGTTCCTGGTAAGCAGAGGATTTAGGTCATTGGAAAAGGATGCATCTGTGGTCTAGCAGCTGCTCAGCTCAGGTATTGCCACACCCCAGTTTTTCTGGCACCCTGAGCCCTGGTTTGCTTGGCAGGATCAGCTCTCCTTGCTGATGCAGGTGCCTAGAGCCCATCCCTCCCTGTTCTCTGCACTGCTCTCCTGGATGTCCCCAAGGGAGACTGTCCTCTTTGGCCTGGTCACCCAGGACTGGCAGGGGAGGCCATCAGCCCTGAGCCAGGCCAGACAGGTGACCAGGCTGGCCCTGGGCAGGCTGGGCAGTGGGACCCTCACAAGCAGACTCTGTTTTGCACCATTCCAGGGCAATTGCTCGCCTGGCCAACATCGATGAGCAGATGCTGCGGAAGGCAGCCAGGGAGGAGGTGCTTGTCCTTGACCATGAGAAGGAGTGGAAACTGGGCAAGTGCATCCTGAGGTTTCCTGAGATCTTGCAGAAGATCCTGGAGGACTTGTTATTGCACACACTCTGTGACTACCTGTATGAGCTGGCCACCACCTTCACTGAGTTCTACGATAGCTGCTACTGTGTTGAGAAGGACAGGCAGACTGGTGAGTGTTGGCCATGGGGTGCTGCATGTGCCTGTGTCACATCCTGTGGTTACATCTATCTCCAAGGTGTCACCCTGTGTTGGAGAGGCTGTTGTCACACTACTGTGTCCACGTGGGAGGATTGACAGACTGGCAGAGCCCATGTTGTCACTGAGCAGGAAGGTTGAGTAGAGTTGGGAGCAGCCAGGCACCTGGAAACAGGAGGGGTGGTCAGTCTGCCTGGCTTTGGGAGAGCAGGAAGGGTTCCATGTGCCAGGGCCTGGTTTTGGGCAGAGGGGCTTCCCCTGGGGAAGGTGCTGTTGTTCTGAGCAGCTATTCCAGCTCCTCTGTCTGTGTTTTCCAGGCCAGATTGTGAAGGTGAACATGTGGAGGCTGCTGCTGTGTGAAGCCACTGCCACCGTCATGGCCAAAGGATTCGACATCCTGGGGATTAAGCCTGTGCAGAGGATGTAGCAGTTCCCTGTGGATTGACAATAAAGGGACTAAACAACTGGAGTTGTCTCTGTCTGTTGGAGTAGGGTTGTGGTAAGGGAAAAAAGAGTAGAGGGGAAGAAAAGAGGAGAGAAAAGGAGTGTGGCTTCAGCAGCTGCAGATACAGAGGCAGACAAGTGATTGTAAGCACAGCTCAGAGCAATTCTCAGTGCAGGAGCCAAAGCCCAAGGACTCAGAACACCCAAAGGTACTCCAGGAAACCCTCCAGCCACCCACACTCCCAGAGCCAATGATACTCTGAGGCATACTCCCTCCATCCACTTTACCTTAGGGGCCAGCCATGAGCAGGTCACCCAGCCTTTGATGTCATCTGTGATGGTGCGGGGACGCAGGCAGCAGTTTTACCTGGAGGAAGCCCAGGGGAGGAGCAGATCAGTTAAACTACATTCCCTCTGAGGAAAACACAAGGGAAACACCTTTCCCCTCAGCAGCAATATTTTGAATCCCTGTGGAGTTGCAAACCTCTTTATGCAATGCATATCAATCTTGGGCAACTACGAGGAGCCACAGCTCCTGCCTTTGCCTTGGGGTTTGTTGCAGGCTCTGCTGTGAGCCTCCTAAAAAAACTTCCAGAGTCCTAAAGCAGCACAGAAATGCAGCTGTGCTACCACTGGAGAGAAGGTGCTCACTGACATAAGCATGTGTGTGCATATGTATCTACACACATATATATGTATATATATATATGTGTGTATGTATATGTACATATAAGAGATCTGTATCAGGTTCTTCCATGTCCAGAGGGCTGGGGAGGGCTCTCACAGCTGCTCAGTGTCCAGCACCTCATGTGCTGGGCACCAGCTGGCACTTCACCAAGTGAAGTGCACTTCACTGCACTGCCCACAAACCCGCCAGGCCCGGCGCTGGTGCCACAGTGACAGCAGGTGACAGCCATGTCAGGTCACCAGCTGCCCAGGCCGTGTGCTGTGCTCCCTGTCCCCCGTGCCATGGCCGTGCTCTCGCTGCTCCCGGGGCTGAGGCAGAGCCAGGCAGGGCTGGGCAGTGCCTCAGTGCCAGCCAGGGCCCCATCCCGCCCTACCTGGGCCCACGCCGGGCAGGCTGGGGGTGGCAGTGGTGACGAGCTGGGTCCTGCTGGCGGGGACACGCACGCTCAGGTTCAGTCGAGCAGCGTCAGCCGCAGTCCAGTGGTGGCCACAGTGACCAGTCCAGGTCTGGGTCCAGAGCAGCAGACCCGGTTGTTCCTCCAGGCACGAGCATGGCAGAGGCTGCCACACGGAGCTTGGGCCTCCAGCAGAAGGGGACAGCCCTCTCCAGGCAATCCCTGAGTCTCAGCACCAAATGCCAGCCCTGGCAGGGTGGGGGTCACACCAGCAGGACCCCAGCACCCCGGGGTGAGGGGCAGCCCCACAGCTCAGGGCCAGAGTCAGCAGTGGTCATGGCAGGGGAATAGTGTGGAATGTCCATGTGTGCGAGGGTAGCTCAGAGTTCCCATGGGGCTGTTCCATGGGGCCAGGAACAAGGCCAGCTCTGTGCTGCCAGGACTGACCTGAGGGTATGGGCAGGAAATGGTGTCAGGGCACCCCAAGGGGTCTCAAAGCTGAGCAGAGGGATTCAGGCCACTGCTGGAGAAACAGGGACCCATGGTTGGGCCGGGGGTGGAGGGGGGCACCTAAGAGCCCTGTCTGGGCTGGAGACTGATGCCATGCAGGGATCAGACCCCTGGGAGCCCCAGCTGTCCTGGGCTGTGGGGTGTCACTCAGAAGCCAGGCACTGGTTCAGTGGTATCAGTGCTGGGGAGCCCTGGGGCAGGGCCATGTGTCAGTGCAGGGGAGCCATGGGGCAGTGTCCCCTGGCCGAACGAGGAGCTGGAGCAGGGCATGAGAAGGTCTGAGCTGACTGCTGGAGTGTGGACAGCCCCCCTGAGGGAAAGGAGCCAGGTGTCAAGTGGGACAACAGGGCTGGCAGGGCAGCTGCCCTGTCCCACACTGCCAGAGCTGGGCCAGAGGTGGCAGCCAGGGTCAGCCAAGAGTGAAGATCATCAGACACATCCACGGCGATGAGGTCCCAGGTAGAGCCAGGAAGGTGGGTCAGCAAGGGAGGTCAGGATCAGGTCCAGGGACAGCAACCACAGTCTAGGATCGCTAGGCAAGTCCATAATGACGGGCAAAGGCCGCGGTCAAGCTGGGAAGTCAGTCTGTGGGCCAAGGTATAGGTTCAGATTACTGGGGTCCATGGCCAGGCACAGGCATGGCTGCTGCTCTGGCCAGGCTCCAGCAACAAAACTTCAACCCACTCTCCAGCAGGGATGGCCAGGGCCTCCCTGCCCAGGCAGTCAGTGCCACACAGGCGCTCTCCAAGCTGCCCCCAAGCCCATGGAGTCAAGCCCCATCATGCTGGGAATGGAGGTGGGGATGGAGGAGTGCTCTCAGTGACACTCATTTTCTCTGTGGGGCAGCAGCAGACTCCCACCTGTCACAGGCACAGAGCAGCAGCTGGGCTGGCAGGGACATTGCCCATCTGCTGCTCCAAGCCGGCCGACCCCCCCAGGATGCCCAGAACTTTTGCTTGGTGACAATGAGTGACGTACCTGGAAGAGCCTGTTGCACTCCATTATCATGTGGGCCAAACCCTGCGTTGCTGCCAGGTTCTCATTCAGCTCCCTCTGGTCTGGCTTCCCCAAGCTGCACTTCCTCTGACTGGATCTGGGAGAGAGGAAGGTGAAAGGCTGAGCAAGCAAAGTGGTGAGAACCACACACAAAACACAAAACTAGTGAAGGACCTGCATGTGCCATGTAGGGCACATGCAATGTGACCAGTGAAGGTCAATTCCCTCCCAGCACATCCCAAAGGTGTTCAGGGCACTACTGACTGGTAGTAATGGACACTCAAAAAAGGCAAGTCAAGGAATTTACTCCCCAAACACATCATTACACACTTGGCCAAAAACAACAATGACCCCAAACTTATTTGTGTATAATTTTCAATATCAAGCTACTTTGATACCTGCAAAGTCCATGTAGAACCTTTTAAATCCTTTGGCCCAAACCACACCCAACACATTTCAAAAACAGTCTCCTCTTAATTCATGCTAGTGGTATTACATCATTAGTCCTGGCTTCTGAAACTTTTATGTATGAGCATTCCTGCCAAGTGGCTTGAAAATTGGGTGGAAGATAATAGTCCTCAGTGCTGCTCCTCGGAGTCAGACCTGTCAGCTTGAACCCTTTGAAGTGGGAACCCTGCACCAAGGCATTAATGCACAGTTACAGCAGAGCTAAAGCTTCAAAGCATCCTGGCTTCTAAACACTGACAACAAAGAGAAAACTCCACTGCTATCTTTGGTCCTAACATTTCAGAGCAGTGTTGATGTAAAGCAAAGAGGAACAACTCCCAGAGTGTGGCTCCTAGGAGCTCAAACAGCACAGCAATCCAGCAGGACCTGCTGCTGCCTCGCATCCCCAAGTGCCCTCGCAGTGGCCCCGTGGCTCCCTTGCCATGTGCCAGCTCAGCACAGGGACGCCTGAGGCACTTTCTGCTGTTCTGTGACATTCAAAAGAAAATCCTGTGTTTTCTTTCCTTGCCCTGTGCTATCCAGAGCCTGAAAGATGCCAACAGCACATCTGACAGCTTCTGCTTTGGGACCAGTCCTCCGCTGTAGATCCCCAAGTGAGATGTTCAGCTTGCCATGCTGTCGGGAGCACAATGCTTCCTGCACAGCCAGCTGTGCTTTCCTGCCCTGATCAGTCTGTCCACAGCCCAGGAGCAGGAGCAGAGCAAACAGCCCTGCCTCAGGAGGCCAGATAAGGCATGAATGCTCTCCGAGATTATTTGCCTACTTTGGCCCAAGGGCACCTTCCTCCCCGCACGTACAAACAGGGGATGTTATGCAACCCAGATACTTTTACTTATTAAGAGAAATTTACAGAATCCCTGTGGCTCAATTTGGCAGGAATGATCCCCTTATCACCCAGCAGAACCAGTGCCAGTAGCTGCCTCAATCTGCCAGGTACCTGCAGGGCCTTAATGCCGCACCTGGCTCAGGCTGCCAGTGCAGGAGCACATTTCCAATGGCCAAGGCCACTTTAATGCTAGCAAGGCCACAGGCTGGGCTTCTGGACAGCCAGGGGAGCGCAGCAGTGGTGAGGGACACACACAGACTGGTCAGGAGCATGGCAATGGGGCCTTAGCACAGCCCTCTGCACTGGGCCGTGAGCGGCCACATCGCTCCATGCACGGCAGGCAGCTCCTGCTGCACCTGTTTTAAGGCAAACCCCAAGGCACACACAGTCTATTCCCCCCTCAAAATTAGACCGAGCCTAGGCCAGCTACAGAAAGCATGGCTCCAGCAGGAACACTGGGGACAGCAGCAGTGCCAGCATCAAGGTGCCAATACCTGGTTGAGGAGGAACTGTCCCGCCTCAGGGTGTTGAGGTGAAACAAAGAAGGCGCAAGACAGACAGCGATGTTGGTTGGGGTCATCTGGTTTTCCTCAACAAAAGCCACCACATCTCGCAGGAAGAACAGGAGGATTTTCAAAGCTTCTCGGTTTTCCTTTGGGAGAAGGAGAATAGCAGCCTGGACAGCCTGGAACTGCTGGTCCTTGGGCACGTCTGAAAACATGAACCATGACCAAAATCACACGTGACTTGCAGAAGGAGCATCCATCAGCAGGGTCCCAAACAGGGCACTGCGCTTGTAGGTTCATCTATTTCCTTGTCCCAAGCCCACAGCAGACAAGGAAAGGCCATTATCCAGCAACCAGGAACCATTTCTCCTACTGCCTGTCAAGTGCATGCTCAAACCCAGGGATGCTGCTGCCTGATTTGCAATTTATCTTGAACACCATGCTAATGAACATATCCTGAACTGAGTTACAATCCAAATAAGGGCCTGTCTTTCTATAAAATCTTACTCTGCAGTGATACTCTGGAGCAGGTAGCTGCTCTATTGTCTTTTCCTTTCAGCCTCAAGTATGAAGAGAACAGATGCTCTCAGATAATTCACAGATCAGTGTTTCACCAACACATTTTAATTCACACTAACCCCCACTGAGACTGTCTGCCCAAACAGCCCTGGCAGGAGTGTGGGTCTGGTTCATTCAGCCACGCATCCCTAGCACAAGGATTTCTCCAGTTAACACTACTGCAAGGGTAGAAGATCATTCCTCCTTCCCTTCAGGTAGAAGCACATATATAGAACACACAAAACACACTTCTTGGTGAAAGCAGCACAATTCTTATCTCCAAGAGAGTAATTTAATCTGTGTACTTGCTCCAGCCACATCTGGCAGAAGATGGGTGAGTGGGGTAAATAGAATCTGGGCATTTGCTGCTTCTGTCCCAAAACAAGGGACAGGAGGTAGACTGTGGCCAGATTAAAAGAATTGGAGGAAAACAGTTGTACATGGGAATTGTAGACCTTTCTTATCAAGAAGGATTTGCGAATGCAGGAAGAAACCTTACTTCAAACAAATAAATAATTTTCAGACAAAATTTTAAAACTCTGACAGGTGATGAAATAAAACCCAACAGAACTTTCATGAACCTACACTGTACACAGACCAGCAGCTGCTCATTGACTTAGGTCAAAAAAAGCCACACAGGTCAGGCTTCAAAACCTGTCCTCTCAGAAAAAACCTTCCAAAACCTTTTCTCAAAAGCAGAAGAAACTTGCCTGTCCCAACAACATTCTTAGCCCTACTTCAAGTTCCTCCCCCAATCCATCTGCTTTTTGAAAGTGAATTCCTCGAGGGCAAAGTACTGGAAACAGAACCTGTTGAAACTGTATTAAATGCAGTATTTCAGCTTTGTGTTTCCTTGGTTTTTGGGTTGAGTCTCAAGGACACACCAGTGCAAGCACAGGCAGAAAGCTGCTGGCATTTCCCAGCTGTTTCACAGCAGCTGTTCTTGGGCACCTTAATAAAGAAATGTCATAAATATATCAGGTCTTCTGGCTCAAGGAGCTATGCCATGCCATGAACAAGGGGACCAGGTTATTTCCTAATTCTGCATTAGGAAATGACTGTTTAAAAGCACAGTTTAAGGGAGCTGCTGCAGCATTTCATTGCACTCATCCTTCAGGGAAGAGAACTAGCTGGTTCACAGGATGCAGATGGGAAGCTCTTAAGTCCAGAGCCACAATGAACTCATCAGAAATGTCCTGCCTGACTTGTCTCCTCTGACTACAGGGGGACTTGGCACTAGTCCTAGTCTGGCCACTGCCTTGTACAGCTGAATATTAGATATCCAATGACAGCTTTTGGTACCTACATTGGTAGATGTGGAGGAAGGACTCACAGAGCCTGCTGGTGAATATAGGCTCAGGAAGGTCTCGGAAATACTGCTTCACCATATCTGCCACGTCAAATGCTGACTGCCCTTCATAACAGACATTGTTTGGGTTGCTTTCATTCATTTCTCTTAAAGACAGAATCCTGGATTTAACACCGGATTTTCGGAACAGGCCAACCTGTGGGTAAAAGAAATTATTAGAGACAAAGTGAGAAGCCATTGGGAATCAAGTTTTTGACAAATAAGTGATCCTTCACCTTCCTTGTAACAGTAAATATCCTATGGCAGTGGGATTGAACAACAAAATACTTTGGCATCATTAGAAGCCGCATGGACATTTCTCCAAGGCAAACCACACCTGATGCCCACAGAATCAGCTGTGACATACATTTTCATGTTTGTTTGGCTTTTATTTAATACAAAAGTGCTCATTTTGCCTTTTACAATTGCTACCATTGACGTATGTCTGCTTTCTTGGGCAACCTCTGTTTACACAGGGCAACTCTAAGTTTCAAATCCACCAATGTGTGTCCACCAAACACAAACATACATCGAGTGCTGGCTCACACAGACTGACTGTGAGATCCACAAGGCTCCTTGTAACACCTGGTACATCTGATACATCTAATCCTTCCACAGGCTGGCAAAGGGCAGATGCTCTTTTGAGCGAAATTTTATTTTGTTTTTAATGTGACTGTCAACAGAGCAAGTTTTAGGAGGTTCCCATGAGCTCAACCTCACCAAAGCTTCTGGTGAAAATTTTATTCTGTGCCACTGAGACAGTATTTACACTCTGGTTTATTTATACTGAATGGATACCACAACCTCAAAACAAAAAACACTTGCATTGTCACTTCACAGAACTCACACAGTTTTGCTCTTTGGCATGGTATTGCACACCTAGACAATGGCAAAGCACAGGAAGAAAAGTTCTCTCCTTAACTAATATGTCTCATGTCACAAGGTCTTCATTTCTGCAGCTATGCTGTGGAAATATCATATACAGCACACACTTCCTCTGCCATCTTCACTCAGGGGATAAATACAGAGCTGAGCTCCAGAAAAAGTTGTTACAGGCACTGCTGTAATGTTTTCTCTCTGCTTTGTGGTGCATTTCAGCTGAAACAAGATTAATTTTCACACTAGCTCTGGCACTACCAGCAGCCACAGAACAGAGGGAAAAATGACATTACATTGTCTGGCAGATTTGCCTTCTTGGGGAGAAGAGACATGACACCTCCCCAGGCAAAGACAGCCTGACTGCCCACACCAAGAAACCCAGCTGCAGAGGGTTTCAGTGAGGGAAGGCACAAAAACACAGTGCAGGGCTAAAGGTATTCCCAGAGGGAAGCAGCACTGGTATTTCCTCACAGGCCCCCTGCCCAGATCTACACCCTTCTGCCTATTCAGAGCCTTAGGGGGCAAGAATGTCCTCCACAAAAGTATGAAAGAGAGCCTGGTTCCCTGGAGCAGATCTGTTGTGGCCCAGAGCTCCTCTGGGCTCCCTCGAGTTCATACCTGGTCAAGAAAGTGGCTTCTCAGATACTCCAGGGCTTGCAGGATGCCATTGGGCAGGGGGTGGCTTGTTCGCTGCACATTCAGAAGCAGAGGAACCCCAAACACATTTTTGTCCTTGTAGTCTGAGGCTTTAGGTTTTTTAATGAACTTTGGTATGGTCCTGGAAATGCAAACCAGTAGATGCAGGTTACTAGGTGTCCAGCACATTCCACCTGCTGCTTTACACTCCTCAGAAAGGGCTGAGCTGCACCTTGTCACAACCCCTGCCTGTACACACAGCATCAGGAGGGAGAGAAAATCAGCAAAGGCAATTACAGGGATGACTTCCTCATTCCATTGCTGAAATTAACTTCAATAAAGCATCCTCATGGGAAATACATTCCATCCCTTTACGGCACTGCAGGGTTTTTTCATTCTTTCTATATTTATTCTAATTTCAATGTAAGTACCAGCTCCCTATCACAAAATGCTGACTGATGTATGTAAGTCCTGTATGAGTGTCTAAATTTGTCACTGGTTTAGTTCAAACACACTCAGTGCTGAAGGGCTGGATTCTCAGTCCAGCCAACTCTCACCTCAGGTCCCACAGTCCCTGGGATGGTCCTCTGACAAAGCCCTGAAATTGGGCAAATTTAAAGAGAAACTGTGATGTGCCCTAAAATCAGTAACAGCACAACAAGCAGCAAGGGGCCAGAGTACAGCCCAGAGTAGAGGAAATCCTGGAGCCATGGAAACAACCATGAAGCTGCTGGCAGCTTAACAGGATGAAATTCCTCATTTTGAACATGTGCAATGTAGGCAGACAAGGAAACTCACATGCTTACATCAACTCCTCTCTTTCCAGCTCAGGTTGCTTTAATATCAGACAACTTACCAGTTCCAGCCCTGCTTACTGGAAGGGGAATATCTGTCCATTAAAGCTGTGAGTTTCAACAATGCCAGCTTCTGTGTGCGGGCCAGCTGGGCAGCTGACTGGCCATCAGTCTGGAGGGAAAGGCTCTCCAGGTTCATGCTCTCCTCCACAGACCAGTGTTGCTTCTCATGCCTACGGGATAAATATCGTTTAAGCTAAGGACCATTTCCACCAGCCCTGTTTTCCACCTGTATCTGTGAAGCATCCAAGACTCTAAATGACCTGCAGTTAGCTGCACTCAAACAAGGTACTTGCCATCCAGGAGGGCCTCTGGCAATACAAACTGTTGCCCTGACTCCAGTGGCTGAGTGCTCATGCAGATTATGAGTGTCCTACTTTCAGCAGAGGTCAGATATCGGTACCTTGGAGGGGTACCAGCCACCAGCAGTGCAGACCCTGCTACCCAGGACAGACTTCAGAAAACTTTGTTCTGGCAAATCAATTATATTTTGAGTGGACAGAATCAAAGGCAAACCCAAGGATGGCTGACCTGTTGATCTTTTTAGAGTCTGTGAAGTATGTCAGGTCTGCAGAACCAATCTCCTCGCCCAGGCCACAGCTGCTCTCTCCCTCAGCCTCCCCTGCTGTCTTATCTTCTGAGCCCTCTGTTTCAAGAGAGCTTTCTTTAGGGGAGGATGGATACAAAGAGGTCAGGTCACTGGCAAAGTCAGAATCCCCATCACCTGAGAACTTCTCTGTCCACTGATCAACCAACTGTTTGAGGCCGTTGACATCTGCTATGACGCTGTTCAGTTCTGAGAAAACATCGTCGTCACCGACTTGTGCAGGGCTCTCCAGGTCAGAGCTGGGCATGTTGTCGTACACACTCAGCCTGTTATCCCTGCCTGACAGGGCACTCCTGGGGGCTTTGGGATCCTTGGAACCGCTGCTGCTCCGGCTCCTCCTGCACCCGTGGAAACTCCCAGTTCTCCAGTTGACAGAAGAGTTGTCTGCTGGAGACAGGGAGCTATCTGTGAGTACTGTGGGGAAAGTGCCAGGTTTGTGGCCTTGTGGTATTTGAAACATCTGGTTCTTTTGTAACGCCACGTCATTTTTTAGGTTTTGCTGGGATAGATCATTTCCCAGCAACAGCTTGCTGGAGTCCATGTGCTCTGCATATGTCCCCCTTCCCTCACAGGGGCTGCCTGGTTTTGTAACAGGACTTGGAGTGCTCCCTGTGCTGCTATTTACAGACTGATTGCTGCTATTGCAGCTCCGGGGAGAAAAGGAAGAATTGTTCTTTGTTCGGATGCCAGAGAGGTCAGAAATATTTACACAGTTCAGCATCTTCATCTTTTCTTCATTAAGTCCTTCCAGAAGAACAGGTTCACTTATTATGGGTTTGGCCTTTGACTGACCACTCCTTAAATTGCAGCTCCTTAAGTGCAGCTTCTCCATTGTCTTTAGAAGGCTCTTCCTCTTTTTAGATGGTGACTTATCCAAAAGCTTCTCCTCACTGGTGATATTTAAAAATTCACTGGGGGGAGGAGAACAACTAACAGCAGAGTCCAGCGAAGGTACCTTAACTGAGGAACATCTTGAGGAACTCGTGCTGGTTTCCACATCTTCAAAAGGTTTTGGGGAGTTAACAATGTCACTGTCGGCACTGCTGGTGCTGTGAATGGAGGACACATCGTGCTTCTCACCATGATCCAGAAAGACACTGTCCTCCTTGCTGATGATCTTCAGGACTGGACTGCCTGGGCTGGAGGCACCAGCACCCTCCTCTGCTGGACAACCTGCCAGGCTCTCGATGCGAGACCAGCGCTGACTGCACCTCTCATAAGCCCATCTGTCACTTATGGCACAAGGTTCATCATCTTCAGAGTCGTCACTCTTAGAAGGAGAAAAAAAACCCAAAACCAGTTCAAGGGCAAAGTTTGGCAAATTTGAAATTACAAGAAACAGTTTAACATGAAAAGGAGACTTAAATTTTCTGCTAACCTCCAAATCCCCCAAGACCAACAAAGGGAAATGAGACCATTTAGTCACTGAAGATCTGCCCTAAGCTAAAAAACATGCTGACAAATGATTCCCAAGCATAGTGACAAATTTGGAAAGTTTACCACAGGAAAAGGTGACAGACTTGATCTAAGGGTGAAAAATCCCCTGCTGTGGCAAATCCAAGGGTGTTGGGAGATTATTGTATTGGCTTTACACTGCCTATCCTAAAGTCAAACAAATCACTCACACTTCTGTGACCAAAACTCACCCATTTTCAGGTAAAGAAGTGTTCAGCTGTGGGACAGCAGCAGCATCAGTATCTGTGGCACCCTTTTGGAGCCCTCAGCCTACATTGCCACCTGCACCAGTTACCCCTTTGCTGGATTGTCCCCATTCTGAGGGGACACTGGAACAGTGAAACATTAGAGAGATGGGAGCTGTCTCTTCTCTGTGGGCTCTCTTGCCCCATTCTCCCTAACTACAGAGTAGAACTCTGCAAAACCCAGATCTTTTTCCAGAAGATGGCATTATTTTCTTGCTGGTCCTGCAGTTCACCCACGGTGGCTCAGAGGCTTTGCAGGCCTTGTGCTGCTCAGCCAAGCTATGGCTACCACTCTGATTTAGCTGCAGTGGCAGAGCACAAAGGACAGCCAAAATCTACACAGTTTGTACTGGCTGAACATTTGCACTGCCCTGCTAATTTCTTTATTTAGTCAACAGGAGTGAACTTTCAGCACTTAAATAAGGTGGGAAACTACTTAGGAAAGCAATGACAGCCATGTTGGGATGGGGCTTTGGGACAACTGTTGGACAGTAACATGTGTCAAATCAAATTTTAAAAGTGTTTCAAAAGCCATCCCTAACCTACCTTGCAAAGTTTCAAACATTATAGAGTTGTAATCTCCATCCCTGTATTATCTCAACATAAAATGCAAATAGCAGAGCTTTGTGGGATGGAACAGAATAGAAAGGAAAGTTCAGAAATTGCTAATCCTTCATGCACCTTTGAACCCAGGAGTTTGATACAATAGCTAAACACATCTTTAATTAGAACAGCAACTGTATGTTACAGACATACCCGTTTCCTATCACGGCTTATTTCCACTTTCATTGATGCATACTTGTTCAATGTGTTCAACCTTCTAGGGTTTGAGAAAAAACACAGGAGTTTTACATTTCAACTATTTTATTTCTTGAAAACAAACATGCACCAAACTTGTTGTGATCTTCTACCACAGAGTCTTCCCTATTGTCAAATGCTGACATTCTGTTAGAGGCTCCCATACACAGGTCCCCAAAACCAGCACCAATAACAACACTTCCAGTTCTGCCATCTTAAAACTTGAGAAGACAACCATAATCAATCATTTAATTTAAAAAAATCATATTATTAGCTTTAATGATTGTGAAAAACTAAATGTTGATTTAAGATTTTGAAAAGAAATAAAACTGTGTGGGCTTCTTGAAAAAAAAAAAATAAAGTAAAAATCAAGATGTTAACCTGTATCTCTGGAAGGACTATATTATCTATCATTTTAATTAAAGCTTGTGGAATCAACAAGGTCCCAAATCATTTAGTAGTTAAACAACAGGTGGCATCAACAGGAGGGACACTGAGATACTCCAAGGAGCACTCAGGACAGAAGTGATACCAAGAAACAAAACATGCCCAAAGTTCTCTAACATCTGCTGTGCTTTAGAGATGTGTGTGTGAACAACTCCTCTTGGCACTCTGGTACCAAGGCAGAACTGGAATTCAGGTGGCCTGACAGGACAGAAAAGGACCAGAACACTTCACCAGGAGAGGAACTTTCCAGTGACCTAAGTGTTAGACATCATTTCTGCTAAAGAAACTCTGCTGAACAATCTCATAAGGAGAAGGCTTCAGTAACTGCAGTCCCTTCAGGAACTGCAGTCCCAAGTGAAGCAGAAGCCTCACACTGTCCTGGCACTCTTCCACAGGGTAATTCCACAGGGCCTGAGTCTGCCTTGGCACTGACAGTGCAGGTTCACTTGTGTGCTCTCAACAGCTGTGGCAAAGCAGTAACTTCAAACCAAGACCTTTGCTTCTCACCCCAAAAAATATTCAGGAAAACGGAACAGATCTCATGCAGATAATTTTTTCTGTTTATATGCTAGAACAGAAGTTGGAGGAAATTCCTGCACTCCATTATATGTGACCCTAGAGAGCAGCCTGCCATGCTTGCAGGGAATTGGTTATTTTTAATCAGCTTGCAGCCATTTCACATTACAAAAAAGATATTCAATGCTCAGTGTAACATCCCTGAGAGCTTGGCTGAAGAGGAAGTGCAGATGTGTGCTTACTTTACCTTTTAATTCCTAATTCCAACTTCAGTGGAACTAAACTATGTGCTGAAGTGATTTCCTTCAGTCACAGATTTGGTGACTTTGTTAGTCTCTGACAAAAACAGAGGCATGAAAAGATGACTAACAAATAACTTTGGTGGGGCCTCGGGGGATCAAAGATGATTCATGATTAATGTTTACCTGAACAGTGATTCAATTGCATCTCCATCTAAAAATTCATGATCTCTCCTCACAGTTTTTACATCAATGGGAAACTGCATATCTGTGAACAAAGAAGTTGAATCTGAAATCTGAGCTGTAATTGCAAAGACTTTCAATTTAGCAACTTACTTATCACTGGTGAAATGAAACTGCTTCTGCTTCTAGAGCTGTACATTCATACAAACATCCTTCCAGCAAGTGAGGATCAGCTCCTCTGGGCAAGTGGGAGAACAAATGTAGGGATCTGCTTGCTGCTGTTATTACAGACAGACAAGCCCTTCTGCATTTCCAGGAGCTTGCAGTCACCAAGTGCCATAGACAAGAAACATAAAATAACCTTTAGATTTGCCTTGGTTCTCAGCACCTTCCACAGAATAAAGCTGGGATTATTTTATATGAGCCTTTGCCATGGTGAGGTGCAATGCAGCACATGAGAGACACTCTCTGAGCTCTAGGGAGCCTGACACATCATGCTGGGCTGGAAGCTGAAGAGTTCAGTGTTTCAGCTCCTGAGATTTAGCCCTGCACATGAGGGAACCACTGAGGTCACATGTATTTTCTTAGCTTATTTTATAAGCTTAATTTTCCTAGCCAGGTCAGGACATTGCATGAACAGCAAGGTAATGCAGAGGATTCATTTTCCAGAAGTGTGGCAATGCACATTTCCAACAAACAGCTTCTAGAATAAAGCCTGCTGTAGGCAGACAGGGAGCATTTTCTGGTTTCATGGAGTACAGCTTTCAAACCCAGCTCTACAGGCTTGACTTCAAATTTTCAATTTTTCCAGTGACCAGGGGAGGTGGGAACGAGAGCTGTTAATGTTGTTCTTTAAACTGTAGTTCTTTGATAAAATCTTTCTTTAAAATGGATTAGCTTTTGTTACTTTCAATGTTTGTAATAAAAGCATATTTTAAAGAACAGTTTTAAGGTATATGCACAAGTGTGGCCTGAAAAATTATACACGTTCTCCACAAATCCATACCTCCTCCCAAGAAATAAGCACTCTTTGTAGTTTTAACAACATAAAAACATGCTGAAATTGCAATTTTGACTGGCTGACTGCTGCTGAGTATTTCTTCTGCACAGTTATGATTGCAAGATGATTTTTTCCAACATTCTTTTTCAAAACACCAATAAAGCAATCTCACTCAGACCACAGGCTGGAGAGCCTCAGAGGAGTTTTGGCTGCAATCAGTGGTTGGAAACATCACTTTCAGCACTCCAAAAAAAGAGCCTGAAAAAATTATAAGCAACTAAAAATAAATTTGAAAAAGCAGAAATTTGACTGAGTTACAGTCTAATAATAGGAAAAGAAAACCAGGGAAGATTTGGTCCTTTATAGAATCCAACTGAGTCCCTGCTGAGATGTCCCTTCTGCAACACAACACACCAGGTCACTACTTTTCTACAGGTTTGCATGAAGATATAACAGAATTTGGAACTGCTTCCATCAAAAGTGTCAGGTTCTGAAATATATTATTTATGTGAACAATTCCACTTGAATTCAGTGTCAGCTGCTTGGCAAGTCTTTGTGATCATACCTTCAAACAGCTGAGCATACTGGGGAAATCCAGCAGCTCTCAGCCAGTCGCAGGCTTCTCTGGCTTCAATTTCTGCAATGAGAACACACAATTGTTCATGGGCAGTGCTCACCAGTCAGTGATAAGCTAATTTCACCTGGCACACTCTCTGAGAATCTCGTATGTTAATGTTTTGTAAGGATATTGCTAAAAAGGAATAAATCCTGGTGTCCAATGCACTTACATGCACGTGGCTCTGCAGTAGTCATTCCACCACAGGAGAGAATAGATCTGAACACACACTTGGGATGTCACACATGGGGTAAATCTGCTGTCCCCAAGCTGGGGACAGAGGAGCATCTGCTGCAAGCTGGAACGTGTGGAAGGGTGTGGGACACACATCTGTGCCCTCACTCAGCAAAGCCTGCTCGTGCATTCCAGTGCTGAGAGATGGTGATAAGACACAAACAAACCCTATAAATAAACTGAAAATGCTCTCACAACTTTAATAACACTGGACACGGCCTAAGCATTCCCAGAAGAAGAGTTCTCAGGAGTACCTGTTGCTAGGGTCTATCAATATTTATTTCCTTGCCAACTACCTACGCAGCTTGGCAGCCACTGCAGCACAGCAGATGTCAAGAACGAACTGCTCGCTCTGTGACAACTGGTAAAGGCCTGTGGCCAGCACTGTAACACTCCCACAGAGGCAGAGCAGGATACAACCTCACAGAATCACACAGCAGACTCCTCTAAAACACAGGCAGGTCAGTATGAGTACATGCCCCCAGGCTCTAATCTCTGCCAGCTCTGGAAGAGTCTGGGTCTGTGGCAGAGGAGAGGATTCCCAAACACACTTTCTGTAGGTCTGCTGCATCCCAGCTTGTGTTACACCAGACATCAACCTAAAGGCAAAGACTTCTTTGAAAGGAACATTTTTGAGCTACCTTAAAATCCAGTATGGTCAGTAGAGAGAAATGTTTTTAAAGCACCCTAAAGTATAGCATGATAGGCCAGAGGAACAGAGCTGTTCTTTAAAACTATTTTCTTTACACACACACTCACAGATTAGGATTCCAAGGCACTTCACACAAATACCTGCTCAAATTCACTGCTTGGGCAGAGGAGACTTCTCAATTGTCAGTGCATCATCAGTCATCAGTGCAATTAGACACTAACCAAAAAAAATCACACAACTTCCATGATTTTATTTTTCTCCTTTAAAACTTAAATTTTTTTCCATTATCACTTAATCAAATTGGACAATGCCATTCTAACAGAGGCTTCCCTGCACAAAACTGTGTGGCTTTTTCATCTGAGAGCAAAGTGATACCAGAGGAAGATCAGGATATTTTTATACAAAACAGATGCATGAATCTCCTCCTTTTTTCACACTGCAGAACAGAAATTAATTTCTTCTATAACAGTCTATATACACTATGCCTATATTTATTGCTATACTTAGTGCCATAATTTATCATGCTCTTACCACAACACAGCATTTACTGGAGACAATAAAAGACAAGTATTGTATCCACAGAGCAAAAAAGGAAAGAAAAGCTATTTGTAGAAAAGAGCCAGGAGGATGACCACTCTAACACCAGAAGTCTTCAAAAGACGAAGGGATTTTCATTTAGAAAAACCCAGTAGATTCACTCAGTCATCTCAGCTGTGGAGAAACTGCAGCTCTCCTCATTCCAGCCCTCAGCCTACTCAGCCAGAGCCTGTGCACAGCAATCCTGAGCTCAGACAGGGACTCTGCAGGGGCTGAACCTTCTCCACTTCCCAACACATTAAAACCAGAGCTCCACTTTTAGACCAAACCAAGCTATGAAAAGTGATGCAAAAAAGAACAGAAAAATAAGGCAGAAAAATAAGGCAGAAAAATATTTTGCACCTAGTGAGGATATTTTCGACAAATGACTGAAAATAGACACTTACAGGTGGCCTCTTCCATAGAACAAGGCCTGAGGAGCTGGGGGAATTTTCGTTGCTGATGTAAATCTTCAGGCCTTTTAACATACCTTTGCACAGCCACAGGGCATGTTTGGATTAGATATTAGGAAGAATTTCTTCCCTGCAAGGGCGGTGGAGCCCTGGCACAGGCTGCCCTGAGAAGCTGGGGCTGCCCCATCCCTGGAAATGTTCCAGGCCAGGCTGGACAGGACTTGGAGCATCCTGGGATAGGCAAGAGGATGACAACTTTTTAACATCTTTTGGGTGTTATCTGCACAACTGTAATAGCAGGGTAACCTACATGTGTCACCTCCCTCTCTTGAACTGATTTCATAATTAAACAGATGGAAAAAAAAAATCTGCAAAGCTTAATATTGCTGGTTTAGAGGCTGCCAGCCACTCTCCCATGCCAAGCCAGCTATTTCCCCATGGGCTACGGGTGGTAGGTTACCTGCAGATGTTTATGAGAAACACCTCAGAGCACGCAGCCTGTGCCACCCTTTGGCTGTACTGTGCCCCACAGGTACGTTCTGTGCTGAAGGCTCAGCCCAGTCCCCCTGCAAAGAGCATTCAGAGTCCTGGCTGTGCCCCAGCCTGCCTGTGCCAGCAGCCCAGCACACCTGCCCTGCATGGCTGCTGCCCTTTCCCCATTGCAGCCTTCCCCCTGGAGCCCCAGCACCTCCAGCAGTGGGGCTGTGACACCTCTCCTGCTGCCACCTGGGTGAAAGACTCTGTCCCCACCTGAGCACTGTCCTGTCTGCAGACTGCAGCACCCACACTCCTCAGGTACTTGGAAACCAGAGGCTGCAGTGTGAATTAAATCCCTATCAGAATGAACAGCAGTGTTAACCAGATTGTTTGCAATAAAGAAAAGACATCTGTTCTGAGGTTTGGGCATTGTCTCTGAGATGTTTTCCTCACAAGAAGCAGCACTTTCCTAACAACGAGACAGAGGCAGCAACCAAAACCAGTGACAACTGTATATGGGTCAGCCTCCCCATGAGGTGATCTCAAACTTCAGCTAAAGAAGAACGCCAGATTGTAATTTAAATTTTAAAATACTCTAAATAAAATGGGAGAGTATCAATTTCTATTTGAAAGCACCAGCACAGGGAACCTTGCTGCCAGGATGCAGTGTGACTTTCAGTTGCTGCCAAAGCCAGAGACCTCTTCCATTCCCCACCTGTGAGTTCCTACCCCTCCTCACAGGCATCCCGAGCTGATGCCAGCAGGTCCTGTCAGCCAAACTGGCAGGGAATGAGTCACTTTTGCTTGGCAAGATGAGATTTATGAAGTTTTAGCTTTCTGAATTGGTTACCACATGTTCTGATAGGTTCCAGTGGCAGGACAAGGGCAGTGGTGGGTGTATGCAGGGAGGGTTTTGGGAATGTGCAGCTGCCTGCTCAGGCCAGGGAGCTCAGCCTCCTGTGAAACCTTTACCTAAATGTATTGCTTTTCACAGAGGTGTCAAATTGCTTCGATTTCAAAGTCATTTTTTAACAGATTTTTTAAACCAATGGCAGATGCATTACTTCTGTCTCCACCCAAAATAGTTTTCCAGTTTCAACAGGTAGAAATCACATGGTGATCAGGACTTCATTAATTAACGGGATTTAAGTCTGAACACCTTCCAAAACCATGGCAGGAAGAAGAGTTGGAGATGTTTTCCTGCTGTTTGCAGCATTCCTGCATTAGTTATTGCAGGACCCTCCTTGCCCCCTTTTTCTGCAGGGTGCAAATGTGGCAAAGAAAGGATTTCTCAGCATGCCCAGCAGACAGGAGAACAGAGCAGAGGGCAGGACTGACTCCTCACTTTGACTGCATATTGCACCACTCTGAAACAGAACAGAAAACATTTCCAAAGGATTTTGCTCTTTCCTAACCTCTGCCATTATATAGGAAGACTTTTTTTTTCTAAATGGCAGTAAACCTCCTCAACAGCCACAGACAAGCAGGTGCCCAGGGTCCCCAGCTCACAACCAGCCTGATGTGCCACAGCAGGGCCACCTGTGCCTCACAGGGGAATGCTGCTGCCTCCTCTTGTCACTGACAATCCCAGACTGCCATCCCCCCAGCCTCCCCAGAACTGGAGACAACAGGCCCCGTGCATGCTTGGCAGCCACATGTCAAACCCTGACACACATTTTCCTACAGCTCAGGAGCCGTGGGCTGTGAGCTGGCAGGTCCTTTATGCTCTGATCCTGTCATTCCTGGTTGTGCTGGCACTGGTGGGAGCGACAAGGGGTTTTCAGGTTCCCCTTGAACATCAAATGATGAGTTTCCCATCACATCTTTCTGGTTTGTGCATCTTCCTAGGGCTGTAAGAATTGATGTAACCTCCCTGTGACTTACAGCTGCTAATGAGGCATTTTCACTGAACACACACCCTGTGAAAAATGCATTTGCTGTGCTAGAACTCTGATTTCTGCATGACGTTCAGAACTGCGTTTTACCTGTGACAGGATTTTTAATAACTGCTTTTATTTACATTATATCCTTTTATTTAAAAAAAAAAAAGAGTTGGAACATGTCTACTCCCTGCTGAAGGCTCAAACGTGATGCTTTCAAAGTAGGGTGTTTGCACTGACCAAGATAAGCAGCCAGGGACTTGTAAAACTGTCAGACTATCCAAGAGCTAAGATGGATCATAAATAAGTGGAAATGTTTGTTCTGTTTTTTCTTGTGCAATGCAAAATATCAAAGCTTAATTGTACTTTACAAACCCACTTGAGGAGGAGGGGAAAAAAAAAAAAGAGATTATAGCTTGGAACTTAGCCAGGATAATTTAGGCTCCATACAGATAGTGAACATAAATGTCTGGAAAATGAAGAGGCCAAGATATTTGTCCTTTCATTCCTACTTTACTATCATGCTGGTGTTTTGGAACTGCAGCCAACTCTTCAGTTATCACAGCTGGGAATTGCAATGTATCCCAGAACTTGGTGGCAACTTTAATTGCATCTTTACCCAGCTCCTTGGCATCAGCTCCCAGGCTGATTACCAGGACTCCCAAGCTGATAGTAAGGTCTTTACTCGGGTCCTTGTCATTTGCCTCCCCTGTTGGTTCCTGAAACCCAGACAAGTTTAAAGGCATTTTCTTTGCAGACCCCAATAACTGGTTTGTCAGTGCTGGCTGATCTTTTAATTGCTTCTAAGTACATTAGAGAAGGTAGTGTTTGCTCTATGGGAATTTCGAAGGGCTCAAGGAAAGTAGCTGCCTAATTCACATCAACTTTAGGAGAAATGAGAGCGTAACTCTCTAATTTCCAATCCACACTGGAAAAGCCTTATCCAAGTAAGTGGGGAGAGAGAGGGGATTTATCTCCCTGCAATCCAATCCCTGATATGCTGCTTCACTGTGCTTCAGTCCTGCTGGCTGTGAAGCAGAAACAAATCCCACATTTCTCTAATGCAAAAGCTCCTTATGGATATTTGTTCACAGGAGCCTTGTACATGATTGAGAAACTCTTGATGCAAGATTCCTGGGAGCAATTGTAGCAGAGAGGGTACTGCTTGCTGCCCCTAGAGCCAAGATCAATAAACCTATAGCACAGAAGTAACAAACCCCAAAACAAAGGAACTGTCTGTGCTCTTCCACTGCGTAGCTCTAAGTTTTCTTTAATTATACAAAATGCCAATAACACCACAGTGTGTGTTACAGGTTCAACCAACCAAAGGAACTATTTAACACAACAGAGACTGCCCAGTAAGCAGTTGTAACTAAAAGCAAGCTGGATTATTGGCCCTGCTCAGGCTGTGCTGTGCTGAGCCTGCTGAGCCCAGGGCACTGGACAATCTTTTACTGGGTCACCCTACCCAAAAGGAGCTTGTTGATACTCGAAGACATGCAATGAAGTCAGACAATCTACCTGGAACGTTCCAAGCGCATCCAACAAGTCAGCAAAAGCAGCAGCTCCTGGAAGAGCACGATCCAAAGTGTTGACAGCCGGAGAGCTGCTGTCACACTCACAAAGCAGTGGTAGGAAACAGCAGCACTCATTGGAGCCTCACCTGGGGATGTCACCGGCCACAGCACCCACTGGATCCTCACCTGAGGATGTCACCTGCCACAGCACCCACTGGATCCTCACCTGAGGATGTCACCGGCCGCAGTCCGGACCGGATCCT
>VYXF01010587.1:861142-918166 GCA_013397295.1 Polioptila caerulea | reverse complement strand
TATATTATATATATTATATATATTATATAAAAGCATTTTCATCTGAAAAGCAGCACAGCTCATATCTGGACCTCAGAGAAAATGAGATTCATTTTAGCTTTTCTCTCTGGCATTTTAAATGAGAAGGAGATGTCAAAGGGAACAAGAATAAAGCAACCAATGNCTTGTGCTTACCTTTCTTCCTATCTTCATTATATCTCAGCTGTTGAACAAAGTGGCTGGACAGAGGATTATTCAAAGGCCCAGTGGATGCTCATTCCAGCAACAAATCTAAGCAGCTGGATGGGTCAATTTTTTGCCAATCAGCCAAAGCCAGTACCTCCTAATTTTAGCAGATTGATTTTGCACGTGAACAGACAGTTTCTGTTTCTCACAATGTGTGTTAACCGCTCAGGAACAGCAACAGGCAGGTGCCACAGTAGAGCAAAGACTATCCTGAGTTTATCTGTGCCTGCAGCCAGATCTGGAAATCCCCTGAGAACAGGTTTGCTTGTGAGTGTTTTCAGGAACTCCTTGCTTTTGAGCTAAATGGATACCAGAGAAACAAAGACATCTGCATGTCAGAGCTTGGGAACTGGTGGTCCTGAGTTATTATTTCCAGTGGTGTGTGTGGCATTGCCATCAGTGTGAGCAATGGGATGTAAAGGAACGTGGAGGGTTTGATTACAACACAGAAAGTTATGGTGACTCACATGTATAACAAGCACTAAAATGTTTAAACTTTGGAAATTTTGGCAGTTTCTTGGTGAAATTGAATATTAGAATAGTAAAACCTGAAAAGCAATTAGGTTTTGATAGAATAATGATTAAAAAGATTTAACAAATGATGGCTTGAATTCTCCACAGTTTGGCCAGAGTCACGTCCTTGCTTCATTACTTTCAAGCATTTATAAAGCCTTAATTTTGTCCTGATGAATAACTGGGGACCACTAGAGATCAACTAGTTTTTCTCTTTGTTATGAGCAACTAATACCCCAGTGGCCTTGTCCAGTTTGCATCCTCCCCACGAGCTGAAGCTCTTTTCAAGGGTATTTGTCAAGAATTAACCAATCTCTTTCCAGGAATGTGACAATAACAGAGAAGGAGAAAGTAACGGTGGTCAATTTGAGCCAAATCAATCATTATAGATTATGGACTGATTTTATGATACACTGGATGCCTGTTGCTCTTTTCCTGGCTCAAATTTATCATCAGCAAATAATTCCTTGAAATCTTTGAAACCCTCACAGAAAACACTGCTGTTCTATTTCTGTGGGTTTTTTATCTGTGCTCATTTATTTGACAGATGCTTAAGCTTTCATTTGAATCACTAATGTTAGGCCAATGGTGAACTTCTGAAAATGCAATTGTTGTTTGGAAGAAATAACAGCCAAAAGATTTTGATAAATAGCCTCAACAGATTCCATAAATATATGGAATTATATATATTATATATTATACATATATTATAATATATNATTATATATATTATATAAAAGCATTTTCATCTGAAAAGCAGCACAGCTCATATCTGGACCTCAGAGAAAATGAGATTCATTTTAGCTTTTCTCTCTGGCATTTTAAATGAGAAGGAGATGTCAAAGGGAACAAGAATAAAGCAACCAATGAGGAGGAAAAAAAAAGAGGAAACTGCAGATCAGTATCTGTAAGGCAAAGTGTAAAACTGCAGTAGCAACTTTCAAATCCATTTTCCACATGTACAAGACGTGCTGTCTGGTCAGGGAACTACAGAGGAGCTCCCCTTGCAGCCATTCCATGGATTGTGACAAGAGCCAAGAAACAGGTCAATATTCTGAGCCCTTTAAAAATCCATGCCTTTGCAGCAACTCTAAAAAGTGGAAATGCCTTGGAAAGATGACAGTGTTGCTTTAATCAGGAATCTCAGTTTTACAATAGGCTAGGAATTGATGTCAAATCAATTTAAAGGCAACATAAAAGCAGATTCATATGCTGTAGTAGGCCTAGCCTCCTTAATAGACTATGATGTATCTCAGCAGTGTCTGGCAGCTTGTTTTATTCTCTGCATGATAATTGTTTACTGAAAGATGAGAGTAAAGTTGACATAAAATCAGCTTTTAAAATATTTTAGGAGTATATTAGAGTTCTAGAAACAAATATTTAATGCAATAAATAGATAATGTCCAGCTCTCCTATCTGTTACAGGAATCAATTTCCCCTATGTCCAGCACCCACCTGTACTGGCCTAAAATTCTCTGTCTAATGATAATGAGAAGAAACTACTGAAAGAGTTCAGTCATGGCTGGATGGAAAATTCGCTTCCTCTTCCCAAAATTTCATTCTCTAAATATACAGATCCCAAGCAGGGGAATCAGGAGAGCCTAACCAGCTCAGAATAGGATGGGGATGCTGACACAGTTTTCCTGTCCTCCTGTCCCAGAAAACATTTCTGCTTCCACACCCAGCTATTCCAGCTGCCAGGAAGCAGGGCATGGCCAAAGCCCAGGTGTGGCAGCACCTCCTGCCCCAGCCACGGAGCTGCTGGGGGCCGGGCACTGAGCACACTGGGCTCCCTGCTCAGGACCCCGTGCACGGGGGCTTGCCAGGCTCTGGGTTTTATGGAAGCAGTGTGTGTCTCGTCAGAGCCTGAGTTGTGTACATAACTCGTGCTGACCTCTTCCTTCCCCACCGAGGCACTCGGCCGAGCCACAGCTCTGTCGGGCGTCACCAGGCTGCTTATTTGACGCACTATTTTTAAATAACTCACAAATATTTAAACAACATTTCTATCAGCATTACATGTTTAGAAGACATGCAGGAATGCCGAGAGTACCCGAGCTGGCTGGCCCACATTGAGCACAGCCCTGCAGCAGTGCCAAGCTGTCGAGTGGCCTGCAGCTCACACCAGCCCGTGCCCAGCAGAGCTGTCAGCAGCCCGGCGAGAGGGCTCTCCACAGACAGGCTGGCTGTGCACAGTGTGACTGTCTGAGACACCCAGCCTTGGTTATGGTTTAGTTGGGATTTGGTTTTGGGGGTAACAAAGAGCCCAAAGTCACTGCTGAAGACATCAATGCCCCATTTTTGGTCCTTTCATCTCTGTGACATGTCTCAGTCACTTGCTCCTCTCTCGCAGGAGCTGACAGCACCCATTCTATCTATCAAAGCTTTGTTGGTTCTGAGAAAGGCTCTGAGCCCCAGTTAGCCTGGAGACAAACTGAGCCAGTGCTCCTGTCACACAGCAGCATGAAGACAAAAGCCAGTTGGATTTTAGTCCTAATTTAATGCACATTTAGGATACATGGCTTTATCTTCCATAACATCTCTGCTATCAGGTGATGGGTGTAAAGGCATCCACTATCCAGGCAATACTGCAAACCAATTTAATAATCAATTTCTGCTTTGAAAAAGGAGCAAGGCCAGTAAAGCTTGGTTTTAAGACCTAAAAGCCTTTGCATCAGTTATTTTACCACTTGGCTAAAACAGACTTTCAAACCTCAACAGAAGAATATTTCACACATTTGGAGTTTGAAGAGGATTGCTGCTAAGATGTTCAAAATAGAAATACTGACACTGAAGCACCCAGGCCAATAAAAACTGTTCATAAAAGCACTTCACATCCAGACATTGATGTGCTTTAGCTCACTTCAGATTTCAGCAGCACTCAGTCTTTGCCCAAGACTGGAGCAAAGTTTGGTGCCAGTGTACCTGGGATGGGAGGCTGCATCCATTCTTACGTGTGTCCAGGCATAACACAACCCCTTTATTGAGCCAAACAATTTTTCCTTGGATGGCTTGGCTGTGTAGGCTGTCAGAGGACATGAAGCTGACAGGTCACCACAGCAGTCTTGAGAGAGGGCTGGCAAGGACTATGAAGCACATTGCAAATCTTCACCTTCTTCTTGGAGCAGCAGTGGCTAAAGGTGGCCAAGTCAGACACATGTATTTCCTTTGCTTGCCAAGTATCCACAACATTACATGGGAGGAATGTCATAGGCTGGAGCAGGGTTAGGTTTGGAAGGACCAAGGTACATATGAGCTACATGGGCAAGGTGACACGTCAAGTATGCATTCCCCTTGTAAAAGGCTTTAGAAGGACCAAGAAAAAAGCACATTTTCCTGTCAATATTAGGATGCCAGCACATATAAACACCTGTAAGTTGTGCCCTGCAGAAAAGCAATTTCTCACTTTCTGCAAAACATCTTGACCTAAAATTTTGCATACTACAAGGCCATCTCAGTAAGATCTAAATCTGTCTGCAGAGAAGACACCATCCCTATGTTGTTCAGTGGCAGAGAAGTGAAAGGGTTCCAAACACCCTTCCCAACACGCTGCCACTACATGCAAAGCAGGAACCCAGCTTCCAGCCAGGGCCAGAGGCTGGACGTGCCCTTCTCTGTAGGTGCAAACCCTCTGAGAATGAATGGGTAGGTGTGTGCTGCAGTTCATGTGTTGCTATGTTTAGGGACATTTACCTTTGCCCACAAAGCACTGCCACATATTTCTGTGACAGGAGGCTTTGCCTTGTCTCCCCACATTTAAGAATAACTATTGTTGTCAGGTTCCAGCTGGACACAGGAATGCTGTGCAGTTTCTGCTGTGGCATTCAGATAGTCCTTACCTCTGATAATAGAGTGAGGGAGTGCCTGGGCTGACAGGACCTGAAGGGGTTGGTTTACATCAGTATCACTTACTCAACTTCACTATAACTTTTTGCAGTTCTTTTAAAGGAGGCAGTATAGAAAAACAAATATTCATACACAGCCTCTTTGCTCCTCTCCATAAATGCCCCACTTTGTCTTTAAGAAGTAAAAACAGCAAAAGAGAAAGAAAAAAAAATAAAAAGGACACTGCTCTGTTGCAACATCAAGCCAGCGTAAGCAGTGACAGCACCCACAGGAAATATTTTACCATTAATGGCTCCAATAGAAATCTTTCTGGATGATCTGTGGAAGCCCTGCAATCAGAAATAGTCTAAGCTTTGCTCAGCCCCATTTCAAAATCATGTTCTCTGATGAGAAGGGAGTTGCCCTCACATGTACCATCAAATTTAGAAATCCATTTAAGTCCTTTTGATGTTATTTGAATGATCACTTCTGAAAGGTTATAAAACAAAACACAGCTAAGCCGTATTTGTTTTTCCTGCAAGGTTTGGAAAGTGTAAACACTTAAATCATCAACCAAGTGCATATCATTCATATTCACCATACCTTTTAAAAGCATACTTAGCATACCGCTGGGGAAGATTACTCTGCTGACAAAAATCAAGTGTCTGGATTAATTCAAAGGAGTGCATTTCACAATCCATCATTCCAGAATAAGAGAACAAGGAACTGCTCAGTTAAATTAAATTGTGAGTTACTCTGGAACAAATTAAAGGAAATTAATCTCTGCACTGTGTCTAGTCCAGACGTGTAATTCAGGGCTGGTGCTATTAAAAGCCAAACAGTCTAGCTGGGTTTCATAAAGACTGAATCATTTTACAACTAATATTTGTTTGCACTCTTGCACAACATGAGAAGCAGCAGGATTTGTGGTTTGTAAGACAAGCTGGCAGTTTCAGGCCAGCGCTCTTCAAGGGCTTTTTCAAGGAGAGCAGGTGTAGGAAGCCAGCCTGGGAATGGGGGGGCAGAGGCAAAGAGGCCAGAGACAGAGAGGATGCTCACTGCTCCCACCATGGCATGTTGGAACAGCAGGGCCTTCCCCAGGACACTTTGGTGGCCACCAGGGCTGGGTTTGGTCCATGTGGGTCAGCACAAGGGCTCTGTGGCACACCCTGCCCAGCCCCTGCTGCTTCAGTGGGCCCTTCTGGGCTGGAAGGGGCTTGCTCTCTGAGAAAAGGGTTTTATTTGACAACCCCAGAGCCCTCATGTAGCCACAGTCCAGCTCATTAGAGCAGCTGATCTCCTGAGGAGACCCTAAAAACAAAAGAGTGAATGAAGAAACTTAACAGAAGTGTAATAAGTGGTACCAATCAGTTTTTGCATTCCATGTGTTATTCAAAGCCCATTTCTTCAAGTGTACTTCTACTCTTTTCCTTGTCTCCTTTTTTCCCCAACCCCATCTTTAAATACCATTTACTATCAACTGTCTCCTTAATTTTCACTTAAAATTTTCAGTTTCTTTTCTTTTTCTCTCTCCCCACCCCCATCTTTAAATAACCAATTGCTATCAACTGCCTCTTTAATTTTCATTTTAAATTTTCAGTTTCTTTTCTCCCTGGCCTTGTATAGATATATTTAATCTAAAATTTTTAAAGCAGAAGAAAGAGTTGTTTGAAAAGAAATGTTCCAATGGGATGAAAACCCCTTTATAACCAGCTATCCTTAAAAAGTAAATCAGAATATTGTATGCCTGACATATAATATATATGTATATATATGTCTATATGAGAAGTATATATACCTTCTCATATACCTGACAGCATTCCAGGGAAAACATGAGCATATTTAAGTCACATGAATTGCCCTGACTAGGTCGTTGAGGCAGTGGTGGCTGTGGCCAGTGCAGGAGCCAGCTGAGCACTGAGACCCTGAGAGGTTTAGGGACTGGGAAGGTTTAGTGGCAGAGCAGGATTTCTGTCAGTGTGAAGCATTTCAGAAACCTCAGTGCACAGAGCTCTGTTTTTCCAGGGCACTGGAGGTGTGACAGTGAAGCTGTGTCTTTGGGCTGGAGCTGAAGGGAGACCTGCAGGAGAGCCAGCAGTGCTGCCCAGGCTCCCCTGCCTGCAGACTGAGGTTGTGTAACTCCCCTCAGAAATGCATGCCTGCAGGCTGCTGGGCTCTGAGCTGAGCAGCCAGCTGTGAGGCAGACCTCTGCAGCCTCACAGCCATCAAGGGGCAGCCACAAGCCGTGACCTGAAGCTGGTTCTGGTGCTGCCACCAGCAAACAGGCCAAGTGGATTTCATCTCAGGCAGCAACAGCTTATTCCTCTCTCGTGTCCAGCCAGTTGTGGTTATCCCTAGTTTGTAATTCCACACGCTAATCAGCTTGGGAGTTAATATTTCCATAAATTCTCATTTCCAACTTAATGTACTTCTCCAAAAGAGGATAAAAGAGGCATTTTGGTGTCCCAGGTTCTACCCGCACACTCCAGAACGGACCAAAATACAGGGGAAGGTGTTCCTCTGAAAAGCTCTGCTGAATGGGAGAAGGCAAGGTGACACATCAAGTATGCATTCCCCATGTATTAGGCTTTAGAAGGACCAAGAAAAAAGCACATTTTCCTGTCAATATTAGGATGCCAGCACATATAAACACCTGTAAGTTGTGCCCTGCAGAAAAGCAATTTCTCACTTTCTGCAAAACATCTTGACCTAAAATTTTGCATACTACAAGGCCATCTCAGTAAGATCTAAGTCTGTTTGCAGAGAAGACACCATCCCTATGTCTGTCAGTGGCAGAGAAGTGAAAGGGTTCCAAACACCCTTCCCAACACGCTGCCACTACATGCAAAGCAGGAGCCCAGCTTCCAGCCAGGGCCAGAGGCTGGACGTGCCCTTCTCTGTAGGTGCAAACCTACAGAAGGCAAGGCAAGAGAGGAGACGTGCACAAGGTCATACAGCAGGTGAATGGATGGGCAAATCCAAATACAAAAGCCCTTACAGGATTTCACCCTCCAGGCCAGCCACACTCTGTCTCTTCTGAAATCAGGAAAAATGAGCGAGGGAGATCATTTCCATCATGATAGTGTGATTAATCCTACTCTGCTGTAACCGCTGAAATACCAACCATTTGTTTTTATACATTTGGCAAAACACCGTTCCCTTTTATTGCCTTGGCCAATTCAGGCCAATTTTTCAGGCTGATTGGGCGTTTGGCAGCAATGCACCTAAATGGCTCTGCTGCTGCAGGACAGCCGAGCACTGGCACAGGGAGATGGATAGCACTGAGCCCCAGGTAAGGATGCTCCATTTTCCTGCAGACTGATTAGTACTGTCTATTCCAGCGATTTAAGTGTTTTTTCAAAGAACACATTTGAAGAGCTGAAATGGATACACACTGTCAGCTCCTGGCAGTTTAAGTGCAAACAGCTGCCCTGAAAGCTCTGTGCAGCACCACAAAGAGATGAGCCTCTATGAAAGCTAGTCAATCAAAGAAGATAAATCTTTGTGTCAGTTCCAATTATTGAGATACTCCAGTTAACTCAGGGAATCATAGACATTAGACTGGCTTTAAATGCCCACGTGGTTGAGACTGTACCATTGCTCCTGGGAGGCAATTTCACTGTCTGACAGATCAAGAGGCTTTTCTCAGCTAGTTAATTCCAATTAAGTTTTTCCTCTCAATTTCATCCTACTATCCATTATCCTCAGTCAGCTACCCTTCACAATCCCTCTCCTGCCGTGCTGCTCGTGCCAAGACTTCTGGAAATAGTGACATTATTACAAGTACCTGGTGATGACACCCATGAGGCCCCCCAGTGCCTCCCAGGCCTTGGGGAAAAGATGGTTTCTGTCTTAAAAAGCTTTTTTCCAGCTTCTACAGCCTTTAAATAAAGCTCCAGACTTCAATTTAGCTATGCAATAACCTCCCCTCCTTGTGCTTTGACTCTTGGCCTCTGATAAACTTTGTTTCTCCTGGCTCCCCTGACTTCAGGCAGCAATCAAAGCGTAAAGGAGATGTGTTTAGAAAAAGAGCTGCTGCTTCAGGATTACCTCCTGGTATTTTTCTAGAAGTCCACAAGCACTGGTGTCCTGGAAGATGTTGTGAGAATCGATAACAAAACACAAAAGATTACCCTGCCGCCTCATGAACTTTATATCAAGCAAAATTACAGGAGATTCCAGTAAATAATTCCTTTCCTTCCTCCTCCAGAAAGTGATGGGAATAGCTGTACCCTTCAAATTGGTGGGATTCCTCAGTGCCTTGTCTCTGATACCAAAAGAGCCTGGTCACACAGCACAGCTCCCCTTCCCTCAGCCACAGCGCTCCCTCTCACATGCTCAGGAAGACAAATGGAATTAAACAATCTGTAAACATATTCTTCCAACTCAGGAAGGTCAAGGGGTTTGCAAGTTTATTTCAAGAAACAAGAGGAATTTAGCCCTTTATTCAACACAGCAGTGAGCATCAAAGGACGGCGAGCTCCTCTGAGGAAGCAGCAGGTCCCCTTGCCCAAGGGCAGGGCTGCCAGGGATAAAGTGTGTGCATGGCCAGGTCAGGGTTGGAGCTCCAGCCCAGATTTACACCAGTCTAAAGGAAAGCACTCCCCAGCCCAGTATTTACATTATTCAGGCCAAGGAAAAAATGTAGTGGCAGCTGTGAACAGCCTTGATAGGAGGACCTTCATGCAGGGGTTTAGTTTGTTGTTGCAGCTGACTCTCTGCATCTCCTTTATCTTTTTTTTTCCCCCCTCCTTTCAGAGATGGTTGACCTTAAATGCAAAAGGATAACGTGGGTCAGGAGGAGTGTTTATTATGTATGAGTTATTTTCTTTCATGTTAGCAAAATCCTTTTGTAAAAGTTGGCAGAAGTCCCTGTTACAGCTAAATTTTGGACCCATGGGTGATCTGGAATTTAGGATTATTTATGTCTCAGTATAAAAAAAGCAGTGGAAAGGAAGCAAATTCAAAGAAAATAATCAGAGCACAGCTGAGGTCTGTAGCTTTACTTGTTTAAAGCATTCAAGTCTTTCACTGCCCTCATCTTCACTGATGTTGGGTGACTGTTTCAGTGGTTTGAGGCTTGTGTGTAGAAGCTGAAGCATTTGCAGAAATTACACATCATGCTATTTCAGTGTTGTTTCACAAAGCAAGGAGCATGAGGCACCTTACACATACCAAGAACTGACTGGCACAGCAGAGCTCCTGTGTACAGGTGTGCTGACATCACCTACAACTCATGTTGCAGTTTACTTCTTTGCAAAAAACTTCTTTGCTGTGCAGGTAGAGATAGGCACAGCAGGTGGGGAGCAAACCCTGCTGCTGCTGTCACTGCAGTCTCCTGTCCCCAGTCCATGGCTTTCACTGGGCTGGAGTGACAGGCAGCCAGACTTTGCATCCTCACTCACTCTCGTACGTGGCTGCTCAACAAATCACCTCTGGCTCAGGGAGCTGTTTGCACTGTAAAAAGGAACTGCTGAGGGTGAACCAGAGCTGAAGTTCAGCTGAAGTTCAACCCACTCATGGGTTGCTGTGCAGGCTGGGGTCATTGCAGGGAAGATGATTCCTGAAGGGTGGGACTGTAAAGAACATTTTTAGGGAAAGGTTATTTTTGCGTGCTTATTCCCAGAATGGTCCCAGGGTAAATCCATACTGGTTGTTTTTCCAAGTCTCATTTACTCTTAATCAACATTCGCAGAAAAATGAGGCAAAAGTTCTTAAAATATTCAGAAAGCAGCTTTATTTCTTGACCATGCTATTCCACCACCATCTTCCAGAAAGAGAAAAAAGAGAAAACCACAGCTACTCCTCAGACAAACATGCCCAAGAGAAAACTCCCAAAACCTTGTACCATCAGAGGCAGGGGTCAACCCCAGTGACAGGATAAGCTCTGTCCACACTTCTCCTTTGGCTGCTCATTTTTCCAGCAGACCTTTCTGCAAACAGACACCATTCCTTGCTGCCACAGCCCACCCCTCCCGTGGGCAGAGCAAGGAAGAAAGCAGCACCCCACAGCCCCTCCAAACTGTGCCCCAGCAGCCAGGGCTAGCTGTTACTACCCAGCTCGACCTGTCTCAGCTTTGAAGAACACATTTGAATGCACAGCAGTCTTCACTTTGAGGCGTCCTCCCCCTCCAGCACAGCAGACATTAAATATGTGCATATTTAATGCTCTGCCAGCTCTGCAGCCATCAGGTTGGATCAGCAAGGGGAACTCGCCTGAGTAATTCAGGTGTCTGTGGAATGTCAGAGCCTGCAGGTACAGCTAGGGTGACATTTTCAGAAGTATCTACATTTCTTAGGCTCTTCAAGCTCCAGTGAAACTTGCTTGAGGTGAATTTGAATGGAACATAGGCCCCCAGATCTCTTTTGTATTTTAGGTTAGCTTCCATCCTTAACTTTTGCAATAAATAACAAGCAGACACTGCTTGGAAAGTTGGGAGCAGAGTAGGAGTTTGGCTAGCATGATCATGGACATAAATGAGCAAAATTCCTTTGAATATTGAAAGTATGTTTAATGTGGTGCTCAAGGTCACACAGCAGATCAATGGGCAAAGCTGAAGCAGAGCCCTGAGGGCATATTACTTGTAATCAGGTGCAGGAGTAATTGAGTAATTGCACAGACTTGGAAGCAGCATTACATCAACTTAACATATGGCTAGAAAGGGGCTTGGGGAGCTTCAGTGGTTTGCTGAAGGGGAGAGAGAGTCAAGAGCAGGGCTGACATTAGATTTGAGCAGCTAATATCACACAGGTAACCTGGCACGGGGAAGTCTGCTGCTATTTATACTCCATAAAAATTCTGATTTTAGTGCCTTAGTTTTCAGTATATGCACTGCTGGAAACATGAGGAGTCCTCCACTTGAAGGTCACATCTTGCTGACTGTTGGCACTGTGTTAGGAGACCCTGAGGTGAGAGACACCCAGTGCCTTGGCTCTGCACCTGGCATGACACTGCTGGGTAGGTGTGTCCCAGTGAGAACCTGCTCCTTGGCCCCTGAGCTTCCCCAAGAGCTGCTGGCCCAGCAGCATCTTCACCAGCCCTACCTGGCAACCACTTGCCTCTCATTTCAGCTGTCAAAATTATATTTATGCTAGTGCAGTATTTCCTGTTTCCTAATTTGGATGGTTCCCTCATTTTTCCACTAAAATGCTTAAGCATTTTTTGAAAACATCTAAACAGGAAGAGACTTGACCTCTCCTCCCTGAACATCGTGTGCTCCCTGCTCCTGGCAGCAGCAGAGCACTCCTGTGCCAGCTGCTGCGGCGACTCCAGGACAAGCTGAGGGTGGATCCCATACCTTGGGATGCATGTGGGCTCTGCTGGTGTGCACTCGTGGGTTGCCTTGAAAGGCTCAGCAGTCTGGGGATCCCCGGCAAAGCCCTTCCTATGCACACCCTGCTGGCCCTCTCAGTCCAGCTCACTGCCCTGCCTGACTGTGTAGGTGGTTCTGGTCACCTGGTCATCCCCCAAAAGGGAAAATGCCCATTCATTCAAATGGTTTGATGTTGAGCCAGATACTTCAGGCAGATACTGGGCAGCTCCTCTCGTGCACTTTCCTTGGGAACAGTATACCTTGAGGAGTTTTCCCACTTGGAAACCTGCAGGGTGTGGGGCATCCATCATCACTGCACCTCACCTGGAAAAGCACAGCCCCTGGGGCAGAGCCACCCCAATCCCTGCCTCCAACTGCTTCCAGCAAAGGCCCCAGGGAGGAATTTCTCTTTCCCTGAGCTGGACGAGCTCTACACCCGAGGATTTGGGTCTGTGCTTGCACTCCCTTGCCATTGGGGTGCTGGATGCTGCAGTGCATCCAGCTCAGCCCATCCCCACTGCAGGACCCATGGACACTTTTGGGGGGCTGTGATGGGCACTGCCCTCTGCCAGGCTCCAGCTCCTCCCCTTGGGAGAGCAGTGCTGCCCTCGACAGACACCAGACTCTGGGGATTTGCACAGACAGGCTCCCTGCACATGACTGAGGTTGAAGCTCTGAAGCAGAGCCCAGAAGCACTGAGGAGGCACTTTCCTTCCTGCTGGCAGTGCAGGGTCCCCTGGCACTGGCACATCCCAGCTCTGGGGCACTGCACTCAGCCTTGGGGAACGCAGCAGGAGTCTGTGCCAACAGGGGAGTGGGATAAATGGGAAAAAGTTGGTTCTGCCTTCAGGAGGTGGAGAAGCTAATGCACTTCATTTCCAGGAGTATCCACACAGCCCCAGGGAAGGAGCGCAGCAGTGCCAAAGCCTGTCAAACCCTCTGGCTGTGGGACAGTGAGGGGACTACCCTAGAGCACCACTTGCCCAGAGCTTGGCTAGCAGCCATGCTGCCCTGGGCTCTCCTTGCAGAGGTTTAATGGCCAGGCTCCAGATCCAGCTCTTTGGCTGGTGCAAATCAAAAGCTGAGGGTGCAAATCAAAATCCCCTGAGGGTGACAGAACAGAAAAAGAGTGAAAGAACCCAACAAGTGCAAGGGAACTTGGGCCCTGGATGTGTCTGTGCCCACAGATTGCTCCTGCAGAGCTCTTGGGCAGCTGCCTCCCAGCACGCCCTTATCTGCACTCTCCTCCAGAAGCCCTCAGTGTCTGGAAATCACATTCAATACATGCACTGGGACATATTTAACATACTAGTGTGGGACCTTGCAGCAGTTTGGTCATGCTGCAGAATTAATCTGAGATTGGTGATAACTGTAGAAAATTAGATTTATGTTAATTTTTTTATCGTTGAGGGTTGTTCTCAAAGAGTTGCTGTTCCAAGTCGCAGCACTGTCCTGCAGCAGGGAATCTGTAATGCCACCCTCCTGTGCCACAGGAAGGAGCACTCTGGGGTGTCTGTGGGGCATGGGCAGGTGGCCCCACCTGGCAGCTTGGAGCAGGAGCCAGGTTGTGGCCATGTTTTCATGGAATGCTGTGAGGCTCCACCACTTTCCCAGAGCTGGAACCAGGCTCCAGCCCCTCTCCTGCACAAATCCTTCTTCTGCAGGCTCTGCTCGAGCCCCTTGTGCTGTGTTGGCTGCTGCAGGGGGATGGGAATGTCAGTGTGCTCAGCTCTCGGAGCATTCGGGAGACTCCTGATCTTAAGGCACAGTCACTAACTGCGGCTAAGATTTGTAGATATTCTGGACTGGTGCCACGGCAGGGGGAAAAGGCAATCCCAGACAAAGGAAAGCAATAATGTGTTATTGGTCAGGAAGATTCATGTGGTGAAAATTAATAGCAGCGAGTGGCTTGCGGCGATAGCCCATCCATCTTGTCTGTGGCAGGGAGCACACCCTGCTGGGTGCCTGGGCAGCACGGGGGCTGACAGCCAGGTCACCAGCTGCTGTTCATTTCTCCAGGTTCAGGGGTACAGGCAGGGGCTCCCCGCTGCACACACGGAGCACAGCCCTGCTCCCCCTCACTCACTGCACGCCTGTGTCCACCCAAAATCCCCGTGCACAAGGAGCAGCAGGGCAGCTGCTCTCCAGGCTGGACCAGCATCCAGAGCATGATTATCCCTGCTCAGGCTGGGCAGAGCCTGATCTCAGGATCAGAGAGAACACAAGGAAAGCATCCCACTGCACATCTCTGGCTGTGTCACTTGTTTAGTCTTAGACTGGGATAGCTTTGCTTGATTTTGGTGGCAAATGAAAGCCACAGAGTGATGGCATCATTTCTTCAACTTCACCCAAGAGCTGCCTGGGTGCAGTGGGTGGGGTGGTCTCGCCAGTCTGTGTCTGCACATAAACCACTTCAAACAAGAGGCTTTAAATGCTGTCCTTGCTTTAGTCACTCAGCAAATGCTTGGCACTCTTATATACTCTTAGTCTTTTAATAATATACCAAGCTTTTACAGAGCTGTAACAAGTTCAGAAGATGACTTGCCTATCCCATCAGCAGCCTGCCCAAAGCTGACCACGTATGTTCTACCCCTGCTCGGGACAATGCTCAGTGGAAACACACACACAATTAAAGCTCCTGTGCTGATTAAAGACTCAGCTTGGGTGGGAGAGGAAGTGCAGGGTCCGGCATGGTTTCCTGTGTGCCTATAAATATCCACGGCCATGGTTTAGGCAGAGGTCAGCCCCAGGCAGCTGCACGAGTGCTGGCCTCCTTTGCCTTGTGCTGCTGGAGTGGCAAAACTTGTCCCCCTTGGAGCAAGAGCTTTGGCTCACAGACAGTGAGATCCTGCTACATCACCTGATGTAAATCAGAGTCTGACATTTGCTGCACTGGGAGCAGGGCCACTGCATACCTGCCAGGGCAGGGGTCCCACCAGGGTCACCCCCATGGGCTGGCACCATGTGAACCTTTCCAGTCACCTGTTGGTCTCTCAGACTTTGCTGAGAGGCACATGGAAGTTAGAAACGTTTCCAAAATGCTCTAGAAGACAAGAGCAGACAGAAAGATGCTATTTGTGTGCTTTGGTCCAGCAAAGGGACTTTGGGGAGCAGTTTTGCCCTGCCCAGGGAGGATTGGTTGGGGGTCCCCAGCACAAGTGGCGCTCCTGGTCCCCGCAAACCCAAGCACACTGTGACATCTAGTGGCAAGTTACCCCAGAGCCCAGGCAAAGCTGTGTCTGACAGGCCTTTCCCACAGCCCCAGCCAGCCAGCCCAGACAGGTTTGCCTTGCTACACGCTCTTGAGGTGCCTCTGTGCCCCTGAATTTGCTGTAACAGTGAGGGTTGCATGCTTGTGTGAGTAGGTATGAGAGCATGTATGACAGCTCGTTGCTCAGGCTGAGGTGTGCAGGTGACAGGGACCATATCTGGTGTGCAGCTTGGGCCATGGCTTTCAACCAGTGCCCCCCAGCAGTGACCAGAGCCGGTGTTTGAGCAGCTCAGGTGGCCTTGCCAACACTTCCCAGAAGCCAGGGGCACACAGATGAGAGAGGTAGAGCAGCAGACAGGGCACCCTGTACCCTCCCTGCACCTTCACCTCCACCTCCTCCCCATCCTTTGGCAAGGTTTATTTAATATTTCACCCTTTTTTGCAGACTCCATTCAATTTCATGCACCACCATCAGTGACATATTCCATATTAGCTGAATAATGATACAGAAATTAAATGAGAAAATAAATTTTTGTTACTAGTAGAAAGGCCCCATCATGCACATCTGGGCAGCATGAGTCAGGGATGTCATCTGATTACTGGGCAGCTTTGTGGAAGGGACAAACAGTTACCAAATATGGGGAGTAAAACTGAGAAAAAAGGTCACATCTCAAGAAGATCCTCATTCCTGTGTGAGAGTTCAGAACTGGGCAGGAAAGTGGGAAGCTGCTGTGCAGCACATGAGCACCAGCCTCTTCACACAAGCACCCTGTGTGCTCCCCCCACAGACCTGTCCCCACAAACCCCCTGCTCCTGGAGGACGATGGAAACAACAGCAAAGTCTGCAGTGTCAGAGCCCTGGGAAGCTGGAACCAGGCTGGGCAGCACCACTCCTGCTTCAGGTGCTTCAGGTCTCTGCAGCAGGCTGAGACCCACGAGTGGTGCCCAGGCCCCAGTGCCAGAGGATGTCAGGCTCCACAGTGAACCCTCCCGAGCCATCAGCAGGGCCTCTCCTTTGTGTCTGCCTTTCACAAAGCTTTGTTTAATGCACAGAATGGATTGTATATGATTTATTCACCAGAGAAGCCAAGTTCCCTTCCCACACAAGCATTCCTTCCAACAGCTCCAGGTCCTGCCTTTTCCCAGGAGCGCTGAGGGAAGCAGGATGAGGTGGAGGAGGGATGGGAACAGCAGGCAGTGTGTGTGCTCAGCCCCCCGCTGCACAAGGCTTGCTGGACCAGTTTTTGGCAGGTGTCAGATTTTTTGGAGAGCCAGATTTTTGGCAGGTGTCAGACAATTTTAACCCTGGAAGTGTGAACTCTGGAAATGGTGAACTTCAGAAGCTGAAACAGCAAATTTATACCAAAAAGAACAGCAATCCACACAACAACACTCCCAGAAACACCTCCCCATCTCTTACCAGCTCTCTGATCCCAGGGCAGGTGCTGGGGACAGTGGGGACCCTTGCTGGAGCCACAAGTGCTGAGCCCAGCAGCCCCAGCTGACCCCCAGCAGCATCCTCAGCACTGCACAGCCCCCCTGGGTACTGCTGGGGCCTGGCTGGCCCTGCTGCCCACCTCAGGCTGGGCTTCATGCCTGCTGTTCCCACTGGCTCTGCCAGCAGCCATCACCAGGGAATGAGCCCCCAGGAGCAGGTGGATGGTGGTTTCCCCCTGCCCAGCACCCCTGTGGCACAGCAGCCATGTGTCCAACATAAAGGAGGGCTCTTCCCTGTGGCTCAGCCCTTCCTGACCTCCATCCAGCACCCCTCTGGTCACTTCCCACAGTGGTCATCAGCACTCCAGGGCACAATGCTCTTAGGGTGAATACCTGGCAACACAACCCATTCCTGCCTCATGACTCTTAGTTATGTCAACAATTTATTCATTTCCAAAACACAAGCCATTTTCTACCTTAAAAAGTACACCTCTACTACAGCCTGGGAGATCTGTGTGTACCAACAGATGGATGCTCAGCCCTGGCTTGAAATGCAGCAAACTAATTGTGTTTCTCCCCAGTTCTCGTGCTCGGCACATTGCCAGGGTGACGCAGAGCAATGAGAAATAAATTGACTCAAAACTTGGCCAGAGAGCATCAGCAAACAGAGGGTTGAAAACTCAGCTTGATTTATTTTATAGAGAGGCAAAGGACAAAAAATGCAGTACTATTTCCAGTTGTGGTCCTGGCAAACAGTCCTCCAAGATCCATGTGAGAGCAGAGCTGCTGTGGGGCTGGGCAGCCGCGGCCCCAGGGTCTGTCTGACAGGGGAGCGTCCCTGGGAAGGGACATGGCACTAATCCCCTCTCTGAAAACACTCATTGCAACCCTTGCCTCTCCTGCCCAGAGAATACAAAATGTTTTGCACAAAGCAATAAAATAAAGGCCACCGTCTGACACCTGATACCCTCCTACAGAGCTATCGCAGTTGCTGTAGATTTTTTTGGCATTACAAAGCAAGCCTTTGGCAAAGGCAGGAGGTGGGGCTGGCCCAGCTGATGGCCAGAGAAACACCAGGACTGCCCCAGCATGGGGCACCAATTCCTGCTTTCAGGGGTCTCCAGCCCTGGCAAAGGGACCTGGGCACAGCAGGAATGAGACGAGAGAGGAACTGAGAGGCTGAGCGAGCTGAAACCACACTGGGGGACACGGGAAGGACCTGGGAGCACAGCTGAGCATGGAGGCCTGGAGCAGCAGCACTGTCCCTGTCCAGCCCCTGCTCATGCTGGGTGGCAGCCACACACGGCTGCATTAATATTTCACCCTCCCAAAGGTCCCCTCTGGCCCTCCTTCCACCCAGAAAACAGATCACTTTAGCAATTGCTTTTCAGGAAAAATGCATTATTGCTCAGGGTGACCTCCTCTGATGCTAGAGGCCTGTCATGCTGTCCCCCCAGAGAGTGTCCCTGCTGCTGCTGTTTCCCCAGCTCTGCCACCCCACTCGGTCCCTTTGGGAAAGCCATTCCCTGCCCTGGCTGTGCTCACACCGCAGGGATGAGACTCCCGTGGGAGCACTGCAGGGCTGGAGCTGGATGGGTGGCAGCAGGATGGATGGCTGCTCCCCTCCAGAGGACAAACCTTTGCCAGGCAGGGACCTTCTGCCACGCTGCCTCTCAGGGACAGCTGTGCTGTACCACTGAGTGCCCACTGTGGGACTCACAGATGCTGAAGTGTTAGATCTCAAAATTCCTCCTAACTAAATTTCTTCTTCTAAATTCTAAACAAAATATGTCATGGAAAATTTTCTGTTTTCTGTTAAGTGAGCCCAAATAAAAGCAGCACATCCCAGGAGGGAACAGCCAGACCCATACTAATCCCAAGTTCATGCCTTGTTTTCTGGCTAATTCCGTTATAGTTTGATTGCTGATTCAAAAATTTTAAAGAAATAGAGTAACCCAGGAAAGAAAACAAACCTCCTCCTACCTTCCATGGGGAGAGGCAACTGCAGTGGGTCACTGTCCTGTGCAGAAGTGACTCCTGTGTCCCTGCGAGCGAGCAAGTCCTGCCTGGGGCAACTGAACTCCAACCCCATCTGCTCGGCTTTAAGCAGGACGGCTGAGATCCCACCCAGGACGGGGTGGAGAATCCTCCCTGGGAAAGAGCAGCTCAGTCACAGCTCCTTCCAGCCGCTCCGCACATCCCGGCCGGGCTCTGACACGCCGCTTCCTTTCTCTCCCCCTCGGAATTCAGCAGCAGCCTCTGCCACTGCCATCCCTCGTCAGCACCTGCAGCTGAGCCTGCCACACGGAGCGTGTGTGGCAGTGCCAAAGGTGTGGGTGCCATGGGTGCCACCAAGGACTACTGGCAGGATAAACACAGGATGGACACAGCTTAAATCTGCCGCAGGATGGGGGGGAACGGAGCGCACAGAGGTACTCGAAGCACTACGGTTACATCAGTGAGAAATCCTCGAGGAACTGGAGCACGGCCCAGCAGAGTGAGCTCAGTGCAAAGCACACTGCTGAGTGCTCCAGTGCAGACACCACCCTGACACTGCTCCAGTTCTGCCAGAGGCAATGGGAAAAACATGTTAAATCCAGTGCTTTTACACCAGAACTCTTGTAGACTGAAACTTTTGCACAGCAAAGGCTATTTTCTTTAAAACAAAGTCTCAGTGGAATTCGTTCTGTCTGGAGAAGAGGCAGCTGACCACGGTTTGAACTTCCCTGGCAGTGAGCAGTCCTGGGGTGAGGTGGCCAGGCCCTGCCACACCAGGCAGGGGTGCATGGAAGGCAGCACCCACCTCCATGCCAGCTCACCCAAGTGCTGTGTGGCTTGGAGTCCCCTTGGGCTGTGGGCAGGTAAAGGATGCTAGCCGTGTGTTTGGGCTTTAAGGTGTTTATTGCCCATCACATGCATTTACTCGGCTCTGGATGAATTCCCTCTCTGCCTGTGACTGAGCTGCCCAGCACCAGGCAGCTCCCACAGCCCAGCCCTGGCTCCCACTGCCACAGCTCCCACACTTACATTTACACTGCAGTGGAGAGATGGAGAAAGCAGAGAGGGTGCAACAGCAGAGACACAGCTGTCATTGCTGTGAGACCAGTGCTGAGCCCTGGTCGGTGTTTTCAGCACTCACAGCACACAGAGGATGCCTGACAGGGCACTGTGCTCATTGCTGATTCACTCTGTGCCACACAGCCTCACACCAGCTAACAAGGTTAAGCACTAATGAAGCCAAATAGAAGAATATTCCAGGTGTTAATTCCTATGACACATATAACTCAAACTAAAATTTGCTCTCACTGATGAGGTTTCTAGTTGGAACTGGCTTCTGTGTCATTGGAGAGGGACATTCAGATTCAGGTCCTGGTCACTCTGACCAGGGTGCGGTTAGGATAGTCACATCCCTTAACGAGGTACATGGGTGTGGTGAGAACAGAAATTATCTTTTGATGCCTTCTGAAATAGGATATCTGAAGGAATAAGCTTTTCTGACTTCCTTTCCCAGAGGATATGGAGACAAAAGCCTCACACAGGGCACCCTCAGCAAAGGGGCCCAGCAGACGGTGTCACCCCAGCAGAGAGGGGCGGCAGTGCCTGGAGAACCAGCACTCTGCAGGACACTGGTCCCTGCATCACCTAGCACAGAGATTGAGTAGAAAAGACAAAAATTTCTCTTCAAAAAAGGCGCACGAAGCCCTCGAGCCTTCCAAGTCACATCTGGCACACCATGAGCTCTAATCTGAGACCTGGCAGCGCTGGCTCAGGGGCAGGACAGCAGGACAGCAGGGCTGGTGTGCTCTGGTGTGCTGTCTGTCCGTGCAGCCAGCCCTGCACAGCGCCGGGGGGAGCATCCCGGGGCTCTGAGCATCCGTGGGACGCCCACTCCCCGGAGAACGCCTGACCCCGGCTTCCTTCCCAGCCTCTCTGAATTCCCGGGCCCTCGGAGGAGCAGCACCACGGTATTTTTAGCCTGTTTACAAAGACAGAGCAGTACATTTGTGTGCAGCTTGCAGCGAGGGAGCACAGGCCATGCAGGCAGAGGGGCAGCTGGCAGCCATCTGGGCAGCAACGTGGAGGGGGCTGGCCAGGGCAAAGGATGGCTTCAGAGGTGGAAAGAGAACCAGAAGGAGCACCAGGAAAACATCACTGTTTTGCCTTTCTTTTATAAGCATTTGATAAATTTCCTTTAATAAAAATTTGATAAATTTTAAAGCCCTTCTTCTGGGGCTCCTTCAAGTGCTGAGAGTTTCAGCATCCACCCAAGTGTCAACCCAGTGCAGAAGCACTGCAGGCTCCTGCTGCTCCCCTCTGTCATTGCTGGACACCACATGGCCTGAAGGAATCACAGGGATCCACCAGCTGGATCCTTTGGGCAGTCTCCAGTGGAAGCATTACCCACTGTACCAATTTCTTTCCTAAACTGTGGTGTTTGAGCTGAGGACAGCAGTCCAGGAGAAATGGCATCAGTTGTCGAAAAAGTAGCCAACCTTTGCCAGCTCCTCCAGGAAGTCACCTGGAGTTGGTGCACACAAATCCCATCAGCTTTTGGGTGTCCTGTCACCTCACAGAGTCTGTGGCAAACCAAGAAGCAGCTGTATTACAGCTCCTGCACCTGGTGCAGGCTGGCAAATACCACCCACAGCTCTGTCCCTTCTATTTACAAAAATATGTCCAAGCTGCTTTCTCACAGCCCAGCTCAGAAGGCTCCCTGATGGTGCTGGGCCTTCTTCACAGCATCTGGAGTGAGGAGCTGCAATTTGAGTTCTGGCTGTTGTTTTGCAGAAGAAAGAGACCATCCACCTGGCAGAACTTGTGTCACTCAGCTCCTCAGTAATGGCCATGCCTGACACTCCTCCTGACCAACACATCCTGTACCAGCATGAGGTGAAACCCCCACTGCTTCCACTGGATTTTAGTGCTGGTCTGGTGGGATGGGCTCCACAGATGCCAGCAGTGACGGGGTTTGGTGCTGCTCTTCAGCCCAGAGGCATGACCAGCACACTCAAATTAAATCTAGGATTTTCAAAGTGGTTTGAGGACCTTGGAGGCACAGAAATCATATGTTGAACACAAAAGCAATTCCCAAAGTCCTGTTCCCCTGCTGAAAGTCCCCAGTTAATCTGACAGCCCCTTTGCTCTGTCCTAGTTGTGAACTGAAAGACAACCTCAGCCCAAAGGGTAACTTGGCTCTTGCTTTGACAGAGGAACAGGGATGTTCACAATAACAATCCAGCCCCTTGGCACCTCTGAAAGGTCTGCTCATAACAAGTGAAGTGCATGTGGGCTCAGGGAAAAGAGAAATACCTTTACTCATTTTGAACTCTCTCTCAGGGATGTGGACAGGGACACTCATCTGGCCAGAATCAAAATGCTGCTACAAAACCTCCTGTCTCTGTGAGATGAACACAGCCCCGGGAGGAAAGATCAATGCACAGCCACCGAGCTGCTTGGAAGAAAAGGAATCGAGAAAGCTGTAGGTGTAAAAGCAGGGATTCCAGGTGCCCTCAGCCCTGAGAAGGCTCAGCTGCACTAATTACCAAAGAGCAGGAACAGCCTTGCCCTTAATGTGCCACAGCTGGGACTGATAAAGATGAGCGTGAGCAAAGGGCTGGGGTGGGTGCTCAGGGGAGCCTTTTGAGGGAGAGGACCTGGAGGAGGGAGAGGAGCCCTGAGGAAGAAGGAACGATCCAGAGAGGCACAAAGGAGGAACCAAGGCAGAGAGTTGGTGCTGTGCAAGATCAGCTGTGGGGTCAGTGTGGGTGGGATGGAGTTGCAGCCTGCAGTTGGAGCCTGCAGTCAGAGTGGGGCTGGGTCAAAGCCTGTGGCCAGAGCCTGCAAACTGATCCTGGCAGTCACAGAGCAGCAGGGAATAACCAGCAGGCAGGGTCTGCAGCTGGACCCTGCAGCAGGAGCTTGCTGTACTGAGAGGCAGGATGACAAAACTGTAAAGAAGAATAAACTGGGACCTTTTTTGTGTTGTTAAATGAGAGTCTGTGCCTTGGCTCATTTTTCCCCCTAACAAGAGGTGTGCTGCAGCAGAAATCCATTTTCAGTAACTGGAGCAGTTATTACTCTTGCCCTGGCAGGGATGCTGCCAGCTCCCTGCTGGGCACCATGCACCCCAGAGGAGGAACAGCTCGGGCCCTGTGCCCAGTGCTCACCGTGGGCTCCCTGCACAGCCCCCCAGCCCATCACCAGCCCAGGGTCTGCTCTGCACAACCCCAATGCACAGCTGGAGAGCTCGGGGTGCAAGCCTCGGGGAAAGGTGGCTGGACACAGAGAAGGATTATTTCTGACACCCCGGAAAGGCTTCCCGAAAAACCACGCAGGTTCAAGTTCACAAGTTCCTGTAAGCACCAAAAATGAAGGTTTAAAAGTGACTTTGGTCACTTTTGGGCACTGTGTGGCTGACTGACACTGTCGTGTTTTAAAGTGTCTACAAAACTCCAGCTAAACAAAAAGCATACAATGTAATTCTGTATAAATCTGAGTATTTCCAGCTCTGCATACAAATCATCAGCTCAAAATACCTGCATGGTCCCACCAGTGAAAAATCAGCCTGGGCAAAGGCAGCTCTGTGGTGTGACAGAAAATGCAGCAGCATTAAAGGAGCACCAAAAAAGTATTTTCCTTCCTTAAGCAAGGCTGTAGCCCCGATGCTTGAATCCGTGTGGGATTACAGCTGCCCTTGGACTGACCTGCAAGGCGTTTTTCCCTGGCTGTTCTCCAGAAGCCATCCCAGGCCCAGCTGGTGGAGCCCTCGGGGTGGTCGCTGAGGCATCTCCTGAGGTGGGGCCTCGCCCGTGCTGCCATCCTCATCCTCACCACACCCCAACCCTGGCACAGGAGCCACAGGTCAGGACCGCAGCAAATCCATTCTCTCAGCTCCTGCCTCTGAAGCTGGACTGGAGCAGCTCCTGCCCAGGAGGAGCCTGCAGGTGACTCCTGCCCATGGCTGTGGCAGGAGCAGGATGAGGAGCCCAGGGCAGCAGCCCCCGCAGGGTCCCAGCACGGAGCACAGCCCAGCCGAGGCTTGGCTCCCACCTCCTGTAAACACAGCTGGTCCCTGCCAGGGAGGATAAATAAGGAGCGAGGCCACGCACATCCCGGGAGCTCTGCACCTCTGCATTCCCAACCCCTGCGTCAGTGCCTGCACACAGCTCTTCACTAGAGCCAAGGCTGGCTTGGCTCGGGTTTGGGGGTTTATTCTGATTCATGTTGAACGGACCAGCTCGGTCTAGAAACAGAATAGGATGTTTCTCCTGCGTTAGGGGAGTTACCTGAGTGACTGTTTTGTCCAGAGATCTTTCTGCTTGAAAAGGACTTGGATTAAACATTCTCCAAAGGGAAACTTCACTCCAAAGGCACTTCTTTCCTGTGCTGTCCACTCTCTAAGCAGCAACAGGGATATAAAAAATCCTCTGCCACTTACCTGTTTGGTTGCATGCCTGGAAATAGTGCCCACACAAGTATGTTCTTCCGAGCACATGCAGCCATGAAATTCAGGTTTCCTCCCCATTTGGGATGTGAGAATGAGACATCTTTACAGTGGAAGTGTGTATGTACAAAAAGCAAATACCTGACTCCTAGCTCAGCACTAGGGAAGCTCCTTGGCAAAATCTGGAACAGAAATCAGTGGGAGGTGGTTTGAATGGGAGGTGTTTGCAGGTGGCAGCTGGTGTTACCTGTCACACACCCACCACTTCTGGTGCTGGCAGCAGGTTTGGGTCAGCATCTCACGGGAATGAGTTCCAGTGTTTACTGAGGGGAGTGCAGCACACAGGACACGTCCCAGGCTGCTCCAGCACACACGTCCCTGCCACACTCGTGTCCCTGCCTCGCTCACCACTGCCTCAGCTGGAACATCAGCAGCCCCCACAGCTGCATGGATGCTCCTCACTGAACACTCCCTGCATCCAGGAGAGCTCTGAGAGCACCCTGGGAGTCCCTGAAGCTGATTCCTTATGCTGTGGACTGATGCTGCAAGCCTGCATTAATTAAGACAATTAATGGCCCCCAGAGGAAGGAAACCCAAGGCTGACAGGCACAGTGGCTGCTCTGAGCTGTGAGCTGCAGCACTGAGCATCCCCTGCTCAGAGTCCTGGGGGACCAGGACCTCTCCCCAGAGACCTGCAGAGCACACCTGGGAGCTCTCAGCCACACAGAATGCATTTGATACAACAAACTGACGTGCAGGACTGGCTTTTTCCTGTAACACCTGAAGTTCATATCAGGATGAGGAGAAAGCATTGAGGATATGCTTCCATTACAGAAAGTTCTTTGGGTTTTTGCTGAATGCAATCCCCAGCTATCACTGCAGGCCATGCAAGCAGCCGTTGCCCTCTGCCCCTTGACTTGTTCCTTGGGAAATGCTCAGAGCAGGAAGCTTGTCCTGCACAGGGTGACACATTCACGGACACATCCAGGGTGCATCACAGGAAATTAAACTTTCACAGGGATGAGACTTTACATGACAAAGGCATTTAGGTTTGAAAAAATTACATAAATGGCCAACTGAACACCAGTGGCAGACACACATGTGGAAGAGGCTGTTTCCCACCCCAGAGCCCAGTGAGCTGCATGGGGGGACATGGGGACAAGCTGAACCCTGTAAGGGCAAAGCAAAGCTCCTTGGCAGGGCCATGGCAGCTGGGGACATCACACAGCCTTTGGACATGGCTGCTGCTCAGGGGAAGGGAAAAGCACCACGAGAAGCTGGGACTGAGACAGCAAAGTAACAGTATTATGCTTATTTCAGTTCATTTGGGGACACTAAATGCTTAATCCCTTTAGTGTCACCTCCCACTGTAGTCAATGCTAACAAAATTCAGAGCAGTTTGGTTCTGAAAGCAGTGAAATGCATTTTGTGCCTCCTGCAGAGCTCTGCTGAGAGCCTGATCCCAGGGAAGTGTAGTTTCCCTTCTGCAGATGAGAAAAGGTCGTGTGAGTTTGAAGAGGGCAGGAAGGAGCCATCGGAGGCACAGTGGCCATGGCTGACCTGCCTCCTCCCTGGGCAGCTCTCCAGCCTGTGCTGGGGCAGGGCTGGGCACTGGGCACGTCCCTGTCCCACACACATCTGCTGTGGACAGCTGGCACCTTCCATGTGGGGACAGCACCACAGGATGAGCCCCAGGCCTGGTGCCTCTCAGAGCACAAATCTGTCCTGCTTCATTTCACCTTTAACTTGATCAGCCCTGTGAGTCTGTGGCCATCACCTACAATTTCACGGAGCTATTGCTGCTGTAAAGAAGAAAATCTGTTTCATAAAGCCAAAAAAATCAAGAATGAACAGGCAGGCTGTTCATAGAAAGGAGTTAAAGTACCTCCTGTTGTTTCCCAGACACAGCCCTTAAACATGAGGCGTGCTAAAAATAAAGCTGTGCTAGGAAAAAGCAGCAAAGAGCTCCACATTCCTAGAAGCTTCTCACACTCACATCTCCGCCTTGGGACTCCTGTGAGGCCCGAAACATTTCCCGAACATCAGGCCATTTTGAGATGAAGCAAACATCCTCCCTCAGCAGAAACGTTTCAGTAATGTTGGCATTTTTAATTATCCAGAATGGTAAAACAACATACTTACAAAAAGAAAAAAAAAAAAGAAAAAGAAAAAGCTAGCAACTAGTCATTAGGGTTTCTGCTAAAGTAATCTGAATATGTCCATAGCATTAAAGGCCATGATACAACTGTTTTTATGGACAATTTAGCGTTTCCCTTGTGGAGACCTCAAGTGTTTGGGCATCTGGATTTCATCTGCACCTGAAGAGACCGTGGGTGTGATGTTTTAACTGCTGGCTGCAGCTGGTAACCATGTGTTTGGACACTGCCACTCTCTCTCAGGAAGATTTAAAGGAGTGTATGATCATGTGCATACTGTTAAAAAAAGATAAAGAACGACCTCAACAGCTAAGGTTGAACTCGAGTCATTCTTTTGCCCAAAAAGACAACTTTATTAGCCAGCACAGAGGAGTATTTATTCAGAGTGAAATAAAAAAATGGATGGGTTGAAGATAAGCAGCTTATCAGTGAGCCAAAGGCCTCTGGCAGCACTCCTGGCACGCTGCTTGAGCGAGCCCAGGGGTGTTCTGTGTTTCTGCCGTGGCAGGGCTGGGCATCAGAACATGCTGAAAGTCTTGAGGAAAAGGCATTTCTGATTTTTCTTTGCATGCAGAATTTGTCCATTTCAACTGCTGGAAACCAGCAGGAGAGATTTCCTTCCCCTCCAGTCTAGCAGCCAAAGGCACTATTTCCCAGGAGAGGCCATGCCAAGGGAGAGGTTTTCCTGGCAGAGGGGGGCTGTAGCTCAGTCAGATATCCCAGGTACTGCCCACCCCCAGGGCACAGAGCAGACCTCTGTCTGCTGTCCAAAACACCTCTTACAGCCCTGCAGTGGTAAAAGCAGCCCAGGTCTCTCTCAGCACCAGCCACACTCCTCTGTTACAAATATTAACATGGAGGTCACTTCTTCCCTGCTCCCAAGGAGTTTTCAACCAAGATTTAAAGATTATTTATACAAGGCAGGACAAACAGCACTGTGTGACTGCAGACAGGTACCTTGGCAGTCGTTTTCTAGGGCAAGTCCTCTGTCCCTTGTGAGGGACCAGAGGGGTTGGCACCTCCCACCCTCTGGGCAGGCTCTGGGCAGTGGGACAGGGCTGGGGGCTGCACCCACCTGACTGCTCCATGTGTCCTGATTTGGATTGATTGCGTCTCAAAACCACTTGCAGCACAGGGCCCGTGCTGTGTGCCAGAGCAGAGGGTGGCAGCAGCAGGGAGGCTGTGGGAGCTGTGGTGCCTTGCACGAGTGCTGGCAGGGCAGACACAGGCAGTGCTCACACTCTGGCCACATTCCCCTCGCCTCCCAAGCAAATGTGGGCTTCTTGTTGGCAGGGGTGAGAGACCTGCAGGGGCCAGGGAGTGAGAGCCAAGGGACCCAGCCTGGTACCTGGGCAGGGAGGAGCCCCCAGCAGGGACCTGCTTTGGCTTTTCCCCAAGGAACACAGCCTGGAGCAGCGAGCCCTGAACAGGCCCAAGCCAGAGCTGATAAAATGAGGGGTGGGCTCAGCCTGCCCATGTGAGAAGACCTTGCCAAGGCTCATCTCCCTGCCCCAGGATGAGCTCCCAGAGCTGAACTGCCAGGAGCAAACTCTCAGCTGCTCCTGTAACCCTTCTCCCCATTTCCTCCTTCCTTCACTCAGGAAAGTTTACATTACACATTACTTTCCAGGAACATGCAGAACCTGGAAATAGTGCAGCTATTTGTAGTTTATACAAAAAAGAGTGTCATTTAATACCTTCAAAAACCAGAAATCAATGGTGATCCTATAAGGGAACACTCCTCAGCCAAGATACTCATTTATGGACACCTGCTTGCTCATTAATTCTGATATTTAAATCTTCTTGTTATTCTGACACCCTTAAGCTATGGATTTCCTTTTAAATGATAACTGCCACATAGCCTTGGTTATTTAAAATTTTGTTCTTCCGTAATTGTTCTCTGGAACATATGAAACTTCCACACCAGGAGAACAGCAGACAGCCTTCCAATAAGGCTGGGAGCCTGTGCCAGCACAGGGATTTTCACGCTATTTTAAGCATTTACAAGTTGTCTCAAGCCTTAAACGATAAAAACATCAAGTAGTGAGAGTGCACTGAACTCAATATTTTGCTGTTGAGGCAGCCTAGTGGGAACATGCTAGTGCAAACATTTGAATGTAAGCAAAAACTGGAGGCACTTCCTCCAGCTCTGCCACGAGGAGTTACTGGGTGAGAACAGAAGCCCTGGCCATGAGCAGGAGCTGCTGCCCTAGAAGGAAAGGTATTAGCTCTGGGAGGTGCCGTGGTGCTGAGGGAACACAGAGCCACATCAATGACAGCCACGGGGCTGAAGGTGGCAATGGACGACCTAAAAGGCCCAGCATTTGTGGGAACAATTTAGAGGCTTAAGGAAGATTCTATTAAGCCTTAATGAAAACTCGTTTGAGCAGGTTGACTTCAGGGCAGGGTTTGTGGGGAGGGGAGCTGCCCAGGGTTACCAAAGCCCAGCACATCTCCCTCTGCTCTATTTACACACATCCTGGCAGGCTCACAGGGGCTTTAGTGGCACCATGGCACAAAGAATTCCTTGTGTGTGACAGAAGCACAGGCACAGGGGGCACCCAGGGGTGTTCAGTGGCAGCAGGACCAGCTGGCCCACCTACACACCACCCCTGTGTGCCAGCACTGCCTGGGCTCGGGCACAGCCCAGCTCTGAAGGCTCCATGGAGGGTGCTGAGAGTGGCCCTGGGCTCCACTGGGGCCAGCCCGAGCTCGAGAGCCCTGGGGAGCACTGGAACCTGTGTCCTGCCAAGCCCAAAAAGGCGGTGCTGCAGGCACTCAGGCTTTGCTGGCATTCATGAGCAGTGACAGCCAAAGATGATAAACTGGACAGATGTAATCCTCACCAGCCCCACAGCAGCAGTTCTGCCCTTCAGGAATGGCTGGTGACACACTGGGGACAGGCTGTGCCCTGCAGAGCTGCTCCACGAAGGCATGAGGGAGTCACTCGACAAAAAAACCCCAGCACCTTTTTAATAAAAAGGGATTGCAAAATAATATTTTAAGAATGAAGGCACATTTTCCAGTAATCTACACAAATATTATCCATAGCCAAATAGCAAGGAAGGGTCCAGAGCTGAAGGAGTGATTTTATTTTTAAAATAAGATGTGCTCATTTTCCCATGAAATCCTCTGAAAGGAAAATATTGTGCAAAAAAACCTCAACACACTTCAGTGTTCAGAGGCTCAGAACGATGCATTTATAAGCATATACCAGGCTAAAAACTGGCAGCTCGAGAGGATCACATCTCTGAAGGCAGAGAATGAAGAGCCAAGCAGCACATTGCTAGTCTGAAAGAGATACTCCCTTTGAAAAAAATACTGTTGTTGTAGGCGTGGGAGCTGGAGAGGATAGGACAGCAGCCCCGAATTTCTTCAGGGAACACAGGCATCTGAATGAAATCATGAATGATACTCTAAATGAGAATCATATTTTAAACAAACATATAAGTGACAAGTGTTATTTCAACATGTCTAGTTTCGTATCTGTTGAAAGGGCTGTTAGGAAAGCTCTCTAAAAATGCTGGAAATTTTTTTTTACTCCAGCAACACTTGCCATCAGCGTGAGCTGCAGCAACTGGGAAGGAGGCTCCAAGTGTGATATTTATCTTAGTATTTTGTTGACACACTCTGATTCAGAAAAATATGTTCCAATAATTACAGTGACTAGAGACCAGTGATGTGTTAATTAAATATTGTGAGGAGTGACCAAAAGCCTTACTGTGCCACCAAATCCCATTGTAACCTGGTTTTTAGGTTAAACAGCATGTCCTAGGCACAAGAGCCCACAAAGTGTGAAACCCAACTGTGCCTCTCACGAGCAGATGTGGTGCTGAAGGTAATCTCTGAGGCAGATCCACCTTCCAGAGGCAAAGGCTCAGCCTTTCCTCTGGAGCTGTTCCCACTGAGGGTGTGCAGGGTTTGCTGCCAGCAGGAACACGAGCAGCAGCACAGGTCACTGTGCTCACACAGCCTGCAGGGCTGCCCCAGCCTGCCCCTCAGAGAAATCCAATGTGTTGCTGGATCATTTATGAGCAGGGATGTCTGCACCATCCCACAGAGGTGGAAAAAGTTCCCCAGGGCCAGTGCAAGGTGCAGCCCCTCTGTGTCCTCTGCTGCACTGGGCTGCAGGCTGGGGGCACACCCAGGGATGCCCCAACCCCCAGCATCCTTGGAAATGCTCCCAGATCAAGCCTGGGGTACTGTCTGGGTTGGATAAAACTTAGCATATATATTTTAAAATAACCTTCTAATGGTTCTGGGGTAGGTTCAGTTCTTCAGGGGTTTCTGCCTTTCAGCAAAGCCTGCCTAGAACAAACCAGAAGTGCAGAATTCAGCATTAACTAATGGGTGATCTCTAGGGCACATTGGGGTTTCTTGCTCCAGAAGAGTCACAACCACCACTGCAAGTACAGACAAGGGACCTGCCAGTTTTCAGGCAGAACTCTTGAGCTGTAACCCTTTTACAAACACATTGCTTGGATTAACACAATCAAACTCCTGCTTATCAAGAAAATGTGAGTATTTTTTCTGCACAAGATATTTAATAATTCTCCCTGAAAGTTCCAGGGACATTTGTGGAGGAGCTGGTGACTCAAAGGGACCTGGTGTGCAGCAGGGACCCCCACAAGCAGGACCTGCAGCTGACCCAGCCTGGACTGAGTTTCAGTCAGAATCACACATTTGCAGGCCCATGGACCCAGTATTGGTCATTACCTCTAAAGGTGATGAAAACTCTAGAAGCAAAAGCAAGAAAACTCTAGGAGAGGTGGGGGATTATCAGGAGTCATGTGTGTTTACTGGGCTGGTTGAACNAACTCTAGAAGCAAAAGCAAGAAAACTCTAGGAGAGGGATTATTAGGAGTCATGTATGTTTACTGGGCTGGTTGAATAACCTCCCAGTTTTGATGTGAGAGCTTGCTTTCAAAAATGTGCTTTGGTCAAAGTTCAAACGCCTCTGATGGTCAGCACATAAAATTAATAGTGGAGATGATGGTAAGGAGATGCAGACTTGGAAAAGGGTACCAAAGTGTACCAGTAAGGGTAATTTAGGTCTCACACAAAGCATCCTGGATTGTAGTGGATCACTGTATATTTTTGTGTATATTTTTGACACCTATGATTAGATTTCTTCTAGCAGATGTGCTCCAGGCAGCTAAATTAGAAATACATGTGCCTCTGGACTATGGAGTCCAACCCCTGACCCAGCACTGCCAAGCCCATCACTAAACCGTGTCCCCAAGTGCCACATCTGTGTGATACAAAACCATAGGGGGGAGCATGTCCTGGGCTACAGGCAAGAGGGGACTCCCACCCACCCAAATAGATCCTACAGGGGAAATCGTGGCTCTGAGGCAGAGCCCATAGTGCCTTGGGGGAGAAATGAGCAGTTATTTTTGTGTCAAGATTAATCTTGGGTTTGTTAGTTGTTACAGAGGAAATGGGCATGCAGCTGAAGTGCAACCACAGCCAGTGAACTGTCACCAATCAGCCTAAAATAAACACCACATTAATGTCTGAGGCTGGAACATGCTGTGGAGTGTTTTGTAACCATATCTGTGAGCTCAGGGAGCCTCCTGCATACTGCAATGTTTGCCTAAAGCTCCTCTCTTGGTCTGGCTGCAGAGCTGTTTGCATTGGCATCTCTGCCCCTCTTCAAGGTCCCAGTGTGAGGGAGAAAAGCAGCTGAAAGTGGAGAACTTGAAATCACACCCCTCTTATGAGATCCCCAGAGGTCCCATTCTCACCCTTCAGAGCAAAGAGCAGCAGTATTTGGTGTGAAAGATGCTTATAACATCTCTAACACATTCCTGGTGGGAGCTGGAACACATTTTTTACAACTCTCCTGTAGCAGGACTGAATTTCTATTTGTCTGAAGGTTTTTCTCACACTGCCCTTCTCTATGTTGTCTGTTTTCCTGTGGTAGCAAAATCAAACCCTAATTCTCAAAGGATATAAGAACTTCAGGACCAAAATGTTTTCCTGTCTCATGCAGATCTCAATTTGAGCTGACAAACACCCCAAAAATACCTAATAAATAGCTGGGGTGCTGACCCAGAGGTAAATGGATAAATTGGGAAAAGCTGAGAGCAGTCCCCAGGTGTCAGCAACACACCTCATGCAAACGATGGCCAGAAAGGATCAGCTCATCCCTTTCGTAAGCAAAAGGTCTCAGGCTCTTGGAATTCCTCACCTCTCCTGACTTGTCTCAGCCTAAAACTGCACCTCTGTGAGTTTGCCTAAAACCCACCTCTGTGGGTCACCCCCAGCAGCAGCTCTGGGACAATGACTTGGGAAGGGCAGTGGTGGAAAGCACAGCTTTCCAGAGGATGGTGAATGTCTTAAAGACCAGCTGCCATCAGACACCCCAGAGATGGCCAGAAAGGAGATCAGTTTATCAGGTGCTGCACACTTGCAATTCCCCTGCTATCAACTTACAGAGCATGTGGGGGCTGCAGTGTTGGTCTGGGTCGCACTTTCCCCTCCTCATCCTTCTGTGCTCTGCTCCCAGGTGTTTGTGCACACCAGCAGCTCAGCACCAAGGGTAAATCCCTCACTGAAGTCTCTGGTTAACCAGGGGGCAGAGGAGACACAGCAACTGGCTGGAAAGCAGGGGGAGTCCAATGCTCAGCACTGCCCACAGCCTGTGAGCAGCTCTCCCACAGGCACCTGAAAAGCGCTGCCTTTTCCTCCAATGGCTGCTGCAAACCCTCGTGCACCCGACAAGGGAATTCTCCCTGGGAAGTGTTACTGTCTGCTATCAAATGGTACCAGTAACTCTCCACAAACCACACCAAAGCCTGGGATATTAAAAGTGCACGAACAGATTTCGATAAAGGCAGCTCAGTAATTTACAAATCTGTTCATATCTGGTTATCAAAGACTCAACCTTTGATGCATTAACACAGCCCCTCCAGGAAAGTGAGGAGAATACACATCAGCCAGGGATTGCACGAGGCTCTCCAAGCTGACAAGCCCAAAATCTGTAGATTTGGTTGACATCAGCCTGGGAATAGCACAACTCTGGTATTTCCTGACACTTCTGTACTGTACCCCAAAATGGCAGAAAGTGGATATACTTACTGAACACCTGTAGAGAGACAGACAGGCCTTTAGAGCAGGGGCTTCCAATCCAGGATTTAAGGATAAGCTTAATTTTTAATCTATATTTCTAAAAATAGGGGAGTTACAAGTATTATTAAATCAGAAGTTTGCATTTCTTGAGTCCAACAAAAATTCAAATACAGCTGGCTTGAATAGTCTTACAGTAAGAGAGAAGTCACTTGTTTCATAAAAACTTCTAAAAAAAAAATTAGATCACCAGCTAAGATAGAATTAAGCTGAAAGTTTATTCTGTCCCCTCAGCTTGCACATGGGCTGCACCAGGAGCTAAGGACTCCACCTGAAATGTAACCTAGCTTCCTACAAAAGGCTACTGCAATTCCCTCCACAAGCTATTTCTGCATTAAAAAAAGCATACTGACCAAATCAGAACTCCCTAAACTTGTAAAGAATTTGTGTTTCACAGCAGCTCACTTCCCCTAAAAAACATCGCTGTGGTGCAGAGCTCATTGGACATACAGGAGGGAATTTTCATTTCTGGCAGTTTAAAGCAAAGCTTTGTGGTTTGGGTGGCTAAAATATTTGCAGAGAACCCTGAAGGACCATGTCTGACACAGCAAGCTTGTCCCAAGCTGCACTGCCAGGATGCTGCTGTGGCACATGCTCCCCTCCTCTCAACTTCCTGCCCAGCAGGATCCAATTAGGACAAGCAGGATGACAAAATCTGGCATTTCAAAACAGAAGCAAAGGGCAATTCCAAGAGAAGAGTGGTTAGTTGAGAGACATGGTCTGCACTTTGCACATGAAGTATTTTAGCCAGTAAAACATGGCACTGAGTTCCCCCCACGTGCAGGGAGCAGCAGGTGCTCCCAAGTGGATTTGGAAGGGCAAAGCTCACAAGGCTTCCAGAGCACACTTAGTTCTTCAACACTGCAAACCAGTGCTCTTAGCACATCCAGTGTTTCTGGAAACAGGACCTGAATCCAAGAGCTGTGAATTATCAGCTTATTTGAGGAAGAAAAGAGCCTGAAACCACAGCAGTCACGTTGCCTTAGAGATATTCTGCAACAACCCCCAGTATCAAATGTTGCAGAAATTTACAATGCCAAAGGAAAGGAACACACCCAGAAATGCCTCCCACAAAACCCACAAATGCAGGCCAACAATGAACAATCTCAAATTATTTATTAGGAAAAGACAAAGTACTGTTTCATCATTCGTACAGAACAAATGGTAATAAAACCAGGAAAATAAACTGTAAAAAGTAGGCCCATGACAGAGGAATTGGTTTATGACAAAGCAAATGAAATCCAAACTTCACTCATGCAAACAAGCAGTAAAGAATTATTTACAGTTTTGATGGGATGAATTACAGCATTGTCTATATTTGGGCCCAAATCAAATAACTCAGTGACATATTAAAGGGATCTAATCTGTACATTCAATAATGAGAATCTATAAAAAGAAAAAATAATTTAAACAATTTACAAGAGCTGTATTACAGATGGCATAAAGGCATCATTTACAAGAGCTGTTTAACAGGTGACACAAAGGTATTCATGAGTAATTTACGATGAAAAATTTGTAGCACATATTTTTACATCACATCTTCAGTGTCTGAACAGTAAACAAGAAAGCAGAGACACACCATGAGTGCAATGTAATAGAATAAGGCAACTTAACCAAATGGCTCTTCAGAGAACTTCCATCCTACCAGGGTTTACAAGTTACAAATTTGCCTCTCTGCTTTGCTAACCAAAACAATACTTAAAGACAGCATCTGGTGATTACAAGGCCTGCATATGACGAGACAGTAAATGGAAAATTAAATGTTTGTTTGTTAAAATGCCAAAACTCAAGAATTTAGAAGTGCAGGTTTTCTAAAGCCCTCTATATCCTAACACAAACACAGTAAGTTTCATGTTCTAGGTGTTGTAATTTAGTATGTCTCAAAAAACTAATTCACCAGTCTTTCATAATGCACAATCTGAAACTAATATACCTCCTCCCAAAGCTTGTATTTACAATTTCTTAAACTGATGCCAGAAAAGTGAATTATGAAATGCCAGAAATTTATAGCAAAGATTAGCAACCAGCACACTATAATCCAGTTCATTTTATAGGCGACACTAATTAGCACATTTCATTTTTAAAATTACTTTAAATGGGCATTTCTGACTCTTTAACAGCCTTCCTAAAGACTATCAGTAGTGGCTGACTTTCTTGGAAGCTTTAGCAGAGAACAAATGCCAGTTGTGTTCTACTTGACACAATTTGTGCAAACAGCTACAGTAACAAAACAAGATGAAGGATAACATGGAAATCCAGCTATGAAAACTCATCTCTCTCCTAATGTGCCACGGGCCCCACAAAGCAGCACAGGAAGCCACACCTGCCAATGACTTGCCACATTAACAAACACAGTCCACACAGTCAAGAAAAAAACAAACCCAAAAGGGAAACTCAAAATAAGGCCAAAAAGTATTGGCAAATGATAAAATTTCAGTCTGTCAAAAGGACTAGGCCATAAATATTTTATTTACAATTTCTATTTAGAATCTTTATTTTAAACAAATGATTTAGCACCAGCAGGAATATGCAAAGTAGCATTACTGTGCTACCCAGGCAGAAGACCTTGAGGCCAAATCTTGCTCATTAGTTTAAAAGAATGATCTACTCAAGTAACTACAGAGTGAGCAGGATCTGACACTCAGTTATGCAAACTGAGATTGCTCAAACATATTCCATTAGCACATTAATAATTACAGACATATTACAGCATCATCTGAGATGTTTTCCAAAGTGTATTTTTAAGAATTTAATATGCTTTCCATGTGTGAAGTAAATGAAACTAATAAGACAGTCTTATTTGCCAATTTTTGTTAATTTAGAGAATTACTAATTTTACCACAGTTGACAAAATACTGGTGATGTACTTTGGAATATATCAGTAAAACTTTAAAGAACTATAAGCAGGAATTATCCTTCTATACAGTGAAAAAGCAATTTTTCATCTCCCATGGTCATGTCTTAGGACTAAATTCTCCCATTTTCTCCACAATGATTGTGAAGCACACCCCCTCTGATTGTGCATTAAGGGGAAATGAAAAAATTACCACACCCAAACAGAAACTGTGCCAAGAGTGCCCCCAGTTCTGCACTGGGACCTGCAGGCCTTGCTCAAACACTTCCAACCTGACCCACAGATGCCTGTTCACTTTTTAACCTCAGCAAAGCTCTGTTACATATTACATGATTTTTAAACTGACATAAAAAGATGTAGATAAGAAGGGCAAGTGACAAGGAAAGAATTAGTCTTGTTATAACCAGAACTGACCAGAACTAACTCAACAGAACCACACTGACCTTCACCTCTGCTCTGAACTCGCTGCTTCCTCAGGATCACAGTGATACCCAGAATGTCAACAGTGAAAGTGATATTTAAAAACAGGCTGACTGCAAATTTATTCATTAATGAAAATTATTGACTGGATGGGAAAGACATCATCTAGTCTTTATCTAGCAGAGATATACTCTAGATACAAGATACTTTCATTAGTTCCAAACGTTAAAACCCCATTTTATTTTGAAATATGTGGAAATGAGAAGTAATTTCAACCGACCTGGAAGCAGGTGTTTCCTGAAAGCTACATTGGGTAGAGACAAGGGTATTACAGCCCTTAAAGGCACCTTGCATCTACACTACCAACTCAAGTGCAAGCAGGAATGTCACAGTGCCACTGAAGGAGCAGATGAGCCATCAGCAGAAGCCAGAGCTTTTGAACACACAGCTGAGCCCAAGTGGGACAAGTGCTTGGTCCCTCCTCTACCTGTTGGTAGAATCACAGGTGCTTGAGAGAGGGAAACCTCTTCAAAAGGCAGGGCAGACACCTGAACACACTCTGGAAATCTTGAGCAAACTAAGACACAGGGTGTATGACTGCAGCTTCTCTAAATGGACCAAGACTTTACAAAAACAAATGAAAAACTGTTTGTATTTAAACGTCTGCTCGGTTCAGTAAAGAACACTGAGGATGTTTTAATTCCAGCCTGTTAAATATTCAAGGTGTATTGTAAGAGTTCCCCTTTCATTCAAACTGCAATTACCCAAGTAGATTTAGAAAGGTCAAAGTGGTTATGTTTAATAGCTTGGAATAACTTCACCAAAGATTGAACTTCTCTACCCAGAAATAAACAGTACTTATCTCATGATAAACTTGCATGATTTTTAGGGAGATACTGATACAATACAACTGTGCATAAATACCTGAAAGGACCAAGCTGGAGGGCTGAGACCAAGAAATGCAAAATCCTTACCCCAAGATTAAGGGCTACAGGGATAGAAAGCAAAAAACCTGATGATTTTTTCCTAGTAGCTCTTGCTACACTGGATTAAAGGGATCATCTTCACAGCCAAAAAAATTATCTGCCATTTCTCTGGTAAGTAATATTGGTTAGGAAACCTCATGGATAAAGTCCCAGTACCATAAAATTGGCATTATATGAAAAAATTAAAAGGCACTCACATGGCTGACTGAGCTGCAAATGATTACACATTCAAAATGGATCTCACATTTTACTTTCAAAAACTATCACAGAACTTCCTCTAGAAAGTGGTTCCACTTGAGAAGACAACAGTAGTCCTGAGAAAACCCCACATTCTCTCTACTCTAGTACATCACACTGAATCAATTCACCCTCAACTGCTTCAACCAATTAGCTCTGAGGAAAAGAAATGGCAAGGGTGAAAGCAAAACCAGACTATATCAGGAAAAAGCAACTTACTTCAGTGATTCCTACAGAAGAAACAAGCCTTTTCAACCTGTTTACCAGAGAATTTAGAAGAAAAGACATTAAGGCTTATCTTGCAACTATTTGTGATGCCTATTATTTCTCCTGGTGGTAGAGTCAATCTCTGGAGACTCTAATAATGAGTTCTAAGCTGACAGAAAATGAGATGAAACCCAAAGATGTGGCTTAAATACAGGACCCCTGGGCTTTACAGTAGGGCTTGACAACTGCTGTGGTTGCTCTTGTAATGAAGTAACAATTGTGCTGATAAAATTAGCCAATTTTTTAGAAGCTCAAGGGAAATAAAACAGAGGTAGGGCATACTTTTTGATTCTCACAGTAGTTTCTATACAGTACAGCTATTCAAGAATTACTCCATTTGCTTATTTTGTAACTCTGTACAGTTTACTGAAAAAAAAAAAGTATGTTAGGTCACATCAACTTCAATTGGTTTAATTAACTGGGTATTAGGTAATCAACTTCTATATGTGCTTTTGGTTAAATATACAAGTAGCATCTAACTACTGCTTCAAGAGGACTCAGTATCACAAATGAAGTAGCAATAAACATGGTCTAAAGGAACAGTTTCTAATGGAGCTGTAGAATGTCTCCTAAAGCACCCTTTGCAAGTAAAATATGCAGTTTGCAAAATTTTCAGCAGGCTGCCAGAACGTTCAGAAAAGTAAATTTTTACACAGTTTTATAACCAAATAAAGGTTACTTTTTGATAGTCAATCCTAACTCAAAAGGAACAGTTTACAGCATTTATAAAGACATTCTATAAAAACCATATTCACTTATTTTCTGAAGTGCTCTGATTTAGCATTAGATCAGCTGAACTGTGACTGTAATTTTTAGTTGTTTATGTCTAGAGTGAAACATCAAAGCAAGCACAATGGAAATGGAGTACAAGTACCAGGGAAAGCAACAATAAATGGAACTGCATTTGTGATTAGCATTGCACTTAATGAGTCACCTACTCTAAGGTACTGTACTCTTAAAGGACCACAGAAATTTTAAATGTGATGTTAGTTTGGGGCTTTGAATTTTGAGAAAGGGAAGTCTGAAAATAGCACGAGGGTTTCTAACACAAGAGGGATGCAACTAAATACAACACAGCCATGCTGTGCAATACTTGAGCAATCAGTTTTAGAAACCTTAAACCCCAAGATATGAATGTGTTTGAGTCTAGTTCCTCCTCATGCACTTACAGGAAATAAATTTAACATGAAAATATCACAAAATTGGGCAGCTCTTTAGTCCACAAAAAGTCATATAGCTACTGACTGTATAATAGTCCTGTAAGTTGAAGATCTCATGCCCTGGCTTCAGGACTGAAGTTACTGTAATAATCACAACTGTAAATTTTAAAAGTCTACAGAAAACCCCAAAAATCAGTTCCAGAGTATGGATTTTATCCCAAGGCCACAAATTGATGAATGGTTCCATATTGCAAGTGCATTAAATATTGGTCCATTTGCTGCTGCAATACAAACTCTGATGCTGTCCTCAACTTCCAAAAACAAACTTCCAAATCCAAAAGTAACCTTTCAACTTCAACATCTACTTGAATTCTGATCAACTCTTACAAAATTATGGGGAAATTACAATTTCCCATCAGTAGGACAGGGCAAAATTTTTTCCAAACCTCCAGAGAATTAAGTCAAAGCATCAGAATTATGAGGTCCCATAATTAGTCTATTTTATAAGGATTTCTTCAATTCTCTCAGGCTTTATGGTACCTTTACAAATGATGATTCATGATGGCAGAACTTATGAGGCAAAAAAAAAAAAAAAAGGTAGTACAGAAGGCATTTTGGAAGTCATGTCCTCAAAAAATAAAATTTTTAAAAAAAATTTCCCCCCAATACCTGTCTCCACTAATCACTGAACTCCTTTCCCAATCCCAACAGAGAAATCTTCCCAAAATACCAGCTGAATCTTCCAATAAATTTAGGTGAGTATCTTCATGAAACCTTCAAAATATCAACTGCTTAATCTGCTGCTTTGACTGATTCTTTGTGTTTCTATTCTTCCCACTGTAAATTAAATTATTTCCATTACACAGAAAAATAAAATAATTACCATGTTTACTGTGGGCAGCAATTGTCTACAGATTCCTCATTGTCAATAGTACCTTGCTCTCTTTTGTTTTCTGTAAGTGCACATAAAACCTGTGCTCAGAATACCAGTATAACTAATGAAAATAAATTTTCAGTCATCAATTATAGATAAAACTGATGGGCCTAAAGCCTTGGGAATAAACCTGCAATATTTGCATCCTGAGCACTTAAAGGTTTGGCATTCCTTTTTCTGGAATTTCTGGAAAGTTGTTTTCAGAGGATGTATTGCATATTAGAAGCTCACTACTGGCTACAGGTACCAAAAAAGATAAATAATAGCCACAAACAGTTCACTTGCCAATGCCCAGCAGAGTGAAACCCCCTTCCTTACACAGCAATACTCAGTAGCTTAATCACTTCTTAAAAAGAGTTACAGAAAATCAGCTATTTTTGTCTCCCCTCCCCAGATTGGATTCCCATTGACACAAACAAGTGTCTTTCAGGTGGAAAATGGTTCAGTGCAGTGACATCTGGTATCTCAGCTGAAATTTGGCAGCCCAAGCAGAGCACCAACAGCTCCAAAGTATCCCTGTAAAAAAACCAAACAAGTTTAAGCAGGGTATTAAATTTTGAAGTAATCACATTTCAATGACAACAATCATCTGATGGATCAATGCTACAGAAAAAACACTGTACACTTGTTTAATATACAATATTTCAGAGGAATTATTTAAGGCTTTGTGAAACAAACATTTTATCCTTCTTATCTAGCTTGACTTCAGGAGGTTTCCTGCCAAGCCTCACCAAATACTGCAGGACCTCTAAGACAGGTATCAGTGACTCCTAAAGCATGGAAATCAGGTTTGGCTGCTTCTCCCTAGAGAAGCTGCATCTTTTGCTTGCTAGAAAATCTTCAATACATATAGCAACATTATTCCTAAAGTACAAGTGAAAAATTCCTTGAACTATCCACACATCACACTTTTGGACTTCCCACCTACCTGCATGCAAAGAGCCACGCTGTCCTGTTGAATTATGTTTTCCCCTGTGGACTGAAATCTTCCCCTCCCTGTGACTAAGAAATATTCAAATGTTTGGAATGTACACTTGAGCAAATCTAAGGGTTTAAAATCTACCCAAGAAAAATCTAAAGAGGGTAGAACTAACAAGGAGCCATTCCACTGTTACTGTGGACATCAGGACAGACTGTCAGTCTTGGGATGAGCAATAAAGGAAAAGAGTAGTGAGGATCAATTGAAGGGAACAGATGGAATGCTGTCATATTCTCAGACCAAGAAACTGAGGACAAAAATTCCCAACCCACTGCCTAGAAGCTACAAGTCAGCAAGTGTTGCACCTGTAATTAATACTGAGTGCCTGTATTTAAACCAAAACAGGCCAAAGCTCTCAGCACTGCATACTGATCTAGATAGCAGGGGCTGCCCAAAAGCAGGTTATTGTCAAAGCATAAAATCCCAACAGCTCTGAGGGGTGTGTGGTGGAATGAAAACAGGCCTTGTCAAAGCAGCCTTGACTTTCAAGACATTGCTCAAGCTCAGCTGAGAACAATGGAAGTGTTTCAAAGGGCCAAGCTTTACATTTCTGCACTCTTTGAAATACAATACTTACTGTTGTTTCTGCTCAAACCCAAGGAAGACTTGTGACCCTTAGCACAGAGTTTAACATTTTCTTGTCCCTCTCCAGAGATCCACAGCATGAACTGAGATACCCCAAAGTGACTGGCAGTACTTCCCTGGCAGAAAACTGTTCCCAGAGAACCAATTCAGCAAGACAAACCTCCTGTTATTTCTAATATTTACTGAGCACTTGGTGCCTCAGGATATCACACATGAGAGCTACTCAGTAGAGGCATTTCTGACTTATGGTGAAACAATACCCACAGATAAAAGAGCCACAGCATACCTCATGTTCTAGGAACAAGGCCTTCAGCTGGCCTTTTGACCAGTAATCCAGTGCATATGCAAGAAGCTTCATTGACAAAGTATTCACACGCAAAAAGTTGCCAACAAACACAACTCTGTTTATTTTCTAAAAAAAAAAAAAAAAGAAAAACAGCAAAGGATTAAGTCTTTTCACTGCTTAACACAGCTTTGAAAAATTAAGCTATGAAAGAGAAGACTGTCTCGAGCAAGGAAGAAACCATAAAAAAACAAACAACCCACAATTAAAACACGGTTCCAAAATTTAAAACATGGCATACTTGGGGAAAAGGAAAAATGGTGCAACCCTTGAGAATTAAAGGACTTAATTTACAGACAAGTAGCATTTGTGTTTCAAATTAAGAGAGCATTTGCAGCAATTACACTGAAGAAAGAGCCCAGCTAAAAGTGAAATGAAATGAAAGATAGTTCTGTTAGGCAGAGAAGACTCAGTGCCTTCATAGCCCTGTACAATGCTGCTTGATCCATATGCAACAAGGCAGCACTGTAAAGAAGCCGAAGGCAGCAAGACATGACAGATGTTCCTTTCATCTTCAGACCTCAGCATCCCTCAGCCTGACATCAGACCAAGAGCTGAACTCTACAAGTGAGCTGTGAATTTTAATCACGTCAAATGTAAGAAAGTGAAAATCATTTAATATTCCCCATTAACTGAAGTAAATCCAGCATTAAGTGAAAATGTTATACACTGGTTTAATGACATGAGAGCAAGAACAAAAGAAAATGTAATTGTGTTAGTCCTTAGCACAATGCTGAAAAAAGCACTTAATTGCATTAATTATCTTATCCAAGTTATTACAATAAATAATATGACAATTCAACCTGTAGTCAAATGTCTAATATGCAACTGTTTTTTAAACATCTTGATTAGTTCCCAGTGAAGACAAAGTAGACACATGGGTAAGGCACAAAAACATATTTCTGCTCTACTGCAGGAAGTAAAAATAATTACATTTATTTCATCTTTATACATCAGTTCAAGGTACTAGTTTGTGTATCCTATTAGCTATTTCTTATGTTTTGGAGTTCTGTGACATAGCTGGAGTTAGACCAAAAACCCCTTGGAATTAAGTTTGTGCAGTTTACAAGTTCTGATTTGTCCTCATTTACTCCCACCCTTAAATATAAATTGCATGCATTTGCCTAAGACATGCAGAATGTACTTTCAACTTCACCTCCATTTTAACTCTTTTGTTATTAAGCTTTGCCATAAAGCAAAAAGCCAAAATTAACTTAACCCTCACAAAATTACCTTTCTTCTCCAAGACAGACATGAGAGAAAGGTAATGAAACCGAAGGAGAAATTGCAATATTAAAATCAGAAAATATAATTAATCTGGCTCCTAAGCAAAAGCAGGGTTACTGCAGCTAACAGGGCTGTTGGTACTTCTGAGACAATCACATCCAAAGATTTTAAGCAGAGTTCTAAATTCAGTTATCCCTCATCTTCTCCAAGAAAGATGTTACTAAACCTCATTTTATCCCAAGTTTGTTGATATGAAGGAAGAAATCCCTGCTGCCCTGACACTCATGTCTTCTGTGCCTAAATTGAGTATTCCTCTACAGCTTCAAACTAATACTGAACACATATTGGTTCTTTTTTCAAACTTTGAGGAACAGAAGATGGCAGGAAACCTTCTCAGTATCAACCAGCAAGATGAGATATGTTAAAGCAATTTTTAAGTCTCTAGAGCTAGAAGAAAATTAAAAATAATGTTTAACTAGAAACAAGGCTTTGATCACAGAATAATTTCAGCTTGGAGAAACTGCTGGAGGCCATCATCATGCTCTGCTCAAAGCAGGACTTTCAGCAACTTAAATGCTGCAGTTGCTCAAGTCACATGTTTGAAACCTCCAAGCACAGAGCCCACAGTTTGTCTCTGAGTCCCTGTTTCAGGGCTGGATGCATTCCCCAGGTGACCCTGCCTTTCAGGAGTGTTGGACTACATGATCTGCAGGGGTCCTCTGCAACCCTAACTGTCCTGTGGTTAAAGTGCTAGGAACTGCCTCAGAATATTTTGACTGTCCCTGGAGAAGTGGGACAAGGATATCTTTGCCAGTGGGGAGGGTACCTGATGAGGAGCTTTGTTAAAGAATGGAGCACAAAGCCTGCAGGTAAGCACAGGACCTTGTGATGAAGGACTTGAAGTCCCTTAGCTGAAACAGGGTAGGCCCAACTCAAAGCTACTACAAGAATGAGAATGTACTAAAAGGTTTAAAATTAGGCACTATTTTAGCAGTCATTTCATGTGAAGACAAGTAACAGAGCTGTAGGTAGATCATCTCCTTGCCACAAGTTTTTACCTCGTTTACTGCACACATCCGAGCAATAGAGCCAATGTTATTGGTGATGGTGACCAAGATGGCTCTTGCAAGATCTTCTTTACTGACAGACTCCCTCTTCTCTTTGTAGATCATATTCCCAAAGCTAGAACAGGAGAAATGGTCATGAGTTACAAAGTGATTCATGTGCACTTGAAATAATTTCAGAATGGATTCTTTTATGCTGTAACAGAACCTATGTCTCATGTTTCCTCTTTGAGGAACTTGCTTTTTAAGTCTGTATTAAATACAGCAATTTGACACAACATCTGTATTTATTCCTTCACAGGAAACAAGTCAATTGTGTTACACTAACAGCCCCCCAGCAAAAAATTTTTGTTCAGATTGTTGACTTCCATGAAGAAGCACCTACAGTAAAACAGTCTTATTCTTCATAGAAGACTACTCTGCAAATCTGGTCACTATAAATTAAGTCACTGCTTGATTGGTAAATCCTCCAGTTCTCACACTTGCTTCTTCACAAATACCTATCCATTCTTCTAGAGGAAAACCAGAGTGGAATTGAATGGTTTGATGATGGAACACAACCCTCTGAAATAAAATAAAACAGCTGACACAATGTAATTTAGGTTGGACAAATCAAGAATTCTGGCTCAGAAGGGCACTTCTCTTGCCATGCACAGCACAAAAAACCCAAGAAGAATCCAAAGCTACATGTGATATTTTACCACCAAGGACTCTGTGCCAGATCTAAGTCAGTTTGGAGAGCAAGAATCCTGATTATTCTGAAACTCAAAAGGCCATTAAAGCTCTTAAGGATCTTAAAAAGCAAATGAGAACAGAAAGTACCAACATAAAGCAAGTTAAAACTTATTGACTAAAGTGTAAAGTTCACATAAATTAAAACCTCTCAGCACATGGGCTCTCAAGAGGCTTGGACTCAGGTGGCTGGAGAGGGAGAACAATTAAGTTGCCATGAATTATGACTCACTATGGAATAACAGCAAAGATTTAATGAACACTCTTATGTACATATTAGTTTCTCTTGCAGAGTTTATTTTTCTTATCTTTTGTAAGGGTATTGAAGCTGTAATATCATCAATAATATTCCCCAATGGAAATAGTATGTGTAGCTGTGACAGAAGTCCTCTGTCCTTGGCAATGACATTCATTCTCATGGTGCAAACTGTTAGTGTTCAACAGCCCTCATCAGTGGGAAAAGTAGTTAAAACATTACATCAGGTGTCTGTAGTGACAACCACGTTTCCAAAAAAAATTAGGAACTGCTCCACTGTAAGAGCAACACAAAAGTCATCTCCCACTCACCTTCCCTCTAGACAATGGCTCCACTAAAAAAGACTCCAGGAAATAAAAAATGAATTGGTACTTTTTTCCCTCTCTTGTAACTGGGACAAAGTTAATTTTCTCCCTAGTAGCAGTGTGCTGGTTTTAGCTGGGATAGTTAATTCTCTTCATTGTAGCTACTATGGAGCTGTGTTTGGGATTTGTGCTGGAAACTGTTGACAACACAGGGATGTTTTTGTTATTGCTGAGCCAGGCCTGCACACAGGCAAGGCCTTTTCTGCTCCTCACCCCACCCCACCAGTGAGCAGGGGTGCACATGGAGTTAGGAGGGGACCATTCTGTTCTGTTCCATTTCTGTCCTGTTCAACACTCTTTATCTCAAATTTATAAATTTATTTTTTCCTCCCTGTTCTCTCCCCCATCTCACAGGAGGGAGTGCCTGAGTGGCTGTGTGGTGTTTGGCTGCCTGCTGGGTTACACCACACCACCTCTGCACTTTGTTCCTGCTGCTCCTGTGATCACCTAGTGCTCCCTCTGATTCACACAAAGCTGTGCAAGAAATACCTCAGGAGGTTTCTTCAAGATGGACCTAGCAGGCACTTGAACTTGCAGATGGCGTTAAACCTCCAGGAAAGCTGAGGATACATACTTTTAGGGTAAAAATGTAACTTGACTACAATAAAATCTTGCAAAAAATCAGTTCTCTCTGCATGAATAGTTTAACTCTTGTTTTTGAAGCTCCCCAAACCAACAAAAGAACCCACAAAGAGACCCATGCTTACCTGGATGCTACAGCCCACCCTGGTAAACCAAATCTTTCATAGTCTCCTCCATAAATATCCCGAACCAGCTTGTCAGCATGTGTGCTGTCTCCTTTGGATGCCATTTCCAGAGCTTCTTCAAAACTTTCACAGCCTGTCAGCAAACTGCATAACCCAAGGAAGGTCCCTCCACCTAGACTAAGGACAGAGAAAACCAGTTGCTTTGAAACAGCATTTCCTCACATGAAAGATCCTTATGTCACTGCCCCACAGAGTAACAACCCCAATGTAGGTTTTTAATTTACCTTGTTCCAGTTACTCTTTTATAGTTGTCTTTGGAATGGACTGATAAAATACTGACTCCTGAACCAATGTTAACAACCAGCAATGGGTATGGATCATCCAGGTTAAAAGGCATCTTTTGGCATCTCTCGGGGTCTGAGGCATTTTCAAAATAATAGCACTCTGCCTGGCCATTGAAGCTGACAGAGTCTATGTACAATAAGCCTTTGACAAGGCAGTCAAGCTCATCCAGTTTGTGCAGCTGGAGGTTTCCAATCTGTGTTAAGAAAGAAAAAAGGCTGTGGTAACATGTTCTAACATCACACAAATGTGACTACAAATTTATGACTGTACTGCCCAAATTTATATTTGCACTGCCCAACTTTAAGAAGCTATCTGACATGACTAATTCAGGAATTTCAATGCCACTATAAAGCCAAAAAAGAATTTAGAGCTGAATTCTGAATACATAAACTAGCAAGTGAATCTGAGTGTAAATCCAGATCTCAGACCTGAATCAAGAAGACAGATGCAGTATAGGTATCTGCTTCGGTAAGCTCCAAGATAACTTTTGAGATACTAAGATATTATTCCATTGAAAAATTAAGAACATTTTTCATCAATTTGAATCAATAAAAGGTCATCAAATACCCTAGAGGCCCCACTGAGTTTCAACTTGGTGGAAATCACATCTGCAAATCAGTTCAAGGTTTGTGGGGTTCCTCCCCCATCTTACAAGCCAAAACAGTAATTCCTAAAGTGTCAGCATACAAAAAGCTCAATGGCATTGTACTAACTATCCTTGCGACTTCATTAACACTCCAAGGATCACAGGAGAACCACAGGTCAGAAATTCTGCAGGGCTTAAGGCTCACTACAGTTCTTCCCTAGTTCTGCACATGATATTAAAGCTGCCGTTCTCATAAAGCAGAAGGACAATTAACAGGTGCTGTGGATTCCAGGCAGGCTGTAACTTCCCACCATACTTAATACAATTTGTACTGAAAAATACTAGAGCTTTCCACAGTTTTTCAAAAGAGAGATTGTTTTAACCCATCAGCAGCAATGCTTTCAGCATCAGCTTCAGGCAGAGGCGAGCCAGGCTACCTACTGTGCGAAAGTCTTCCTCGAACTTGTAGGCGCCACCGCCGGTGGCACAGAGCACCGTGTGTAGTGTTGAGAAGTTTTTATTTCTTCCCATTTGGATAAAGGTAGGCAAATCATGAGTTGGGAACCGAATAAAGTGCAAGTTTCCTCTTCGAGCAAAAATCGTCAAGTCTTTCAGCTCCAGGTGGACATCCCGAATGCCAGTGGATCCGTAGGCTACGTTGGAAGTCAGGTATTTGCGGATGCTCTTCAGGCTTTCCACTTCCTCCTGCTCCTCCTCTGCAGTGATGTCAATAGGTTCAAAATAGGCAAGTTTGACCAAGGTTCCCCCAATGTCCATGCCAAACCATGGGAAAGCTGTGAACACACAAGAATGAGCCATTAGGTTTGCTGGAGAGCAAAAGCCATACACAGAGTTAAAGACTGAACCCGGGCTGTACCTTCCAACAAGACAGACTAACAACAAACCTCACAGGAAAAAAGAACTAGTGCTCATTTCAATTACATGACCCTAAATACCTCTCAGGCCTCAGGTACAAATGGAAAAATGAGCAACTCTACACATTTAAAAGCTGTAAGCTGAACTAAAAACTCCCCAAACTATACCCTATCTTTCAGACCAACTCATAAACAAAGTTCAACCGCTTTTTCTTTTATTGAGAACAAAGGATTAAAATAACTTTCACTTCTAAAATAACAGCTCTGACGTAGTTCAGCACAAAGACTGCAGTGCACACCTGAAGAAAGCAGGTTACACATTAGAGCTGACAACAGGGACATGCCAGGTACTCCTCCTCTAACAGTCCCCCACATAATGTGGTTGTTGAGAGAAAAGCTTTAATTTATTTGCATGCACTTTAAAAATTGACACAGTTAAGATGCCCAATTTCCATCTCTTAAAGTTAAAAGGATAACAAAATGTCCTACTAAAAAGTACAAGCAAAAGAGAAAATTAATATTACTGAATTTAGGTTCTATTTTTTGGTTTCTTTTTTTTTTTTGATACCTTGGCTAGGAAGGGGGAATTTCTGGACTACAAAATAACAACACTAAACCACAAGTGTTTTGCCTTTGTCCCTTATGTGGGATGGCTGCAGTTCCTAAAAGAGATTTTGTCTGTGACATGCAGGACCAAAATTCAAATATGTCTGTATCAATAAATATTCCTAACGAAGTGCAGTGAAACAGATACTCCGCAACCCTTCAGCAAAGACAACATCTCCAACTGAGAGCTTTCCCAGAAACAGCACTTCAAACTTAATTTTTAAGTTTAAAAAAGATCCTGGATATCCAGCTGGCAAGCTCATATTCTATTTTCTCATTGACACTATAACTTGCTTGGTCTTGCCTCCTCTTTTTTTTATTATATTTTAGTATTCCAGTTTGTCTCTTCAGATGTAATTTATGTTTTACAGAAGAATGAAACACAGGAACTAAACCAGAAAGATGTCAATATGCTTATCATGAGCGAGATGCAATTACACTGTGTTTGTATTACCAGTGGGATCTATCCTTGAGAAGAATGACCTACCAAAATATTTTAATATATTTAGGCAAGGCTGGCTGCATGTCCTTTCATTTATTGAGCACTAAAGTTAAGACAAAAAGAAACTTTGAGGATGCCTCAACTTTCAGAAATGGGGCTCAAGAGAATATTCTCAGATGTGAACAAAAAAAATTTAGTTGGTTATCTTACCTTGAAAAACTAAATTTAAATACAAATTCAGTGAGCAAAATCTAGCCTGAAGTGGAAATGAAGAAGTTCTATAAACCTGGTATCTTTTCCATAAAACTGAGGGCTAAGGTAAGACTAAGCATGAAGACACACATGAATTCAGTTTGTGGCTGCATGCCAGCCCTCTTCACCCTGACACTCTGGACTGAAGAAAATTTGTCATCTTATTGTCTGACAATTAGCTGAGGATTTACTGAGAGACCTCACCAAGTTTCAACCTCTTGCCATGAATGTTGTCAGAAGAACAAAACTGAGGGAGGGCAATTGATTCAGCCAGCAGACCAGAACATGCCTGTAGGAGTCAATCCAAGCCATGCAGAATTTAACCAGGACACACCAACCCAAGCACGACCTGCACTCTTCCTGTTCAGCAGGCCTAGTGAGTAACTGGGATCTTGTCCTCCAAAACAAGAAAGAGGAGGGAACAGCTGAAAGTTCATGGGATGAGTTTAAGGATGATTTGGTGCAAGTCATGCCTGTGTGCCAGAAGATCCACCTCATCCCATGTTAAATGATCCAAAAAGCTTTTGCAAATACAGCATTAGTCACACTTCTGTAAGTCTTAAGGTTTGTGGATCTTGTACACCAAGTGAAAACCAAGAACAGCTGAACTGTACGTTTATTCCACAATTTCAATGAGAACACATGCTGAAAAATGGGATCAGGCTGTACAAGAGCAGTTTTCTGGGTTAACTGAGTGATGTTAACAGCCTTTTGCAGACTTTGAAACTGAAGAAATAGGCCAGTTTTCACCTCTGTGACAAACCCAAGGAAGTTTTACATTTTTCTATTGAAAATTTGTCAAGATTTGGCTGGCAAGCATATTGCTCAAGTTTCATTTGCAAGGTGGAGGAGGTCTGACAAGCAACTGGGCCCACGTACTGTTGTTAACTTAGTCCTTATACCAGCAAGAAAATGTTACACAAGGAGTTATGTGCATGCAAGCCACTCTTGATTGATTTATATGGATTCTATTACAGGTGCAGCCAGAAAAATGAAAGCCATTTTGTTTTCCAAACACAAAAGGGGATCCATATACACACAAAAGGCAAGGGCACAATCCGTTGGGACAGCAAGGATAAAAGATTTATCCATGCCTGAGCTCTCTTTAAATAATAGAAATACACAGATTCTACCAAATTTGAATTTAACTGTACATGGACACAACATGGAAATCTCATGAACCTTCCTCTTACTGCTGCAGGATTGTTTAGCGTAGATCTTGGCTCAGGATCCATCATATCTTAATGCAGAGATACACAAATGACTCTATAAAAGGTATTTTTATACTTGTACATGTCATGCTTCTCTGAGAGATTTAGGAGCAGAATGTCAGCAGCAAAGCCTTTAGTAAAAAATATCCCGAGACATCAGCTTGATCCTTGCAGCACTCACAGTTACAGAAACATGTCTGGAGGAGGCCAATGCCAATTACACAATCCTTTTTTCAAGCTTACAGGTCTGCAGATACTAGGTTTGAAGACTTGCACAACTGTAACCCTCTGTGCATAGCTTCAATCCATAAGGAGAGTCAATTCCCCTGCACTAAAACTGGACTTTTTTTCACAGCTCTGTGGGGATTATATCATTAGAAGATTTTTTCAGCTCTTCCTCTTGATCGTTATTCCCAAGAATATTCCACAAAAAGCAATGCACAGCTCAGAAATATTCCTTGCTGTGAATTTGACTGCTATTCGCAGAACAAATTCATGGCCCAACTTCTGGAAGTTCAGCTCCTCTCTGTAGTGGCCAGTAACAATTTGAAAAAAAAAGGAAAAGTAAGAATCCAGCATTTTATTTAAAAAGTCCAACTGCCTTGCATAAACTACATAAAACTCTTTCAAATCCACACATTCTGCTTTTAGGAAGTCAGGGCAGGCTCTATTTAAGAATACACAAAATACAGATCTTTACTATCCAAGAAGAGACAGATACATGAAGTAGAACACTAACTGAGAAGTCAAAACCCATCTGGTATTTAATGTGACACTTCACACCAAATTTAACTATCTTCAGGACACCAAGTGGAGTACCATAATATACAACCTCCTTAATTACAAATCCAGATTTTCTTTCACTCTCCAGCTCTGCCAAGAGCCACTGTGGTCCCTACCTAGACACAGCAACCAGGAGCCCTTGCAATAAAGCAACAGCTTGCTCAAGTACATGCTGTGAAGACAGCTTTGAGGGGCAACCTGCTCAGAATTTAAAAACACCAGGATCTTTAAAAGGATTCCCTAGAACTGCTTCCTGCAATTAGAAAAGCACTTCCCGCAAGGGAAGAGTGCTGTGGTCACGTAATGATGGAGCAGTTCTGCTGAGTAAGAAAACCCATGCTGGTGTGGCTGTTGCTTGTTATTTAAGCCTTAATAATCTTCAGAGATACACAGGGAAGCCTCATTCTCCTGTGTCTGCACTTCTCAAGTTTGTGCTGTACACAGTTACTGGCAGAAGTCTTAAGGTTACTTATATCTTATCATATAAGGTCTTTATATGCCAAATGAAATCATTACAGTACATGTCTTATTTGTGCCAATGCAAGCACAAAGGTTGAAGTGTTTTCCAGGGAAAAATGGGTTCTTTAGGGGACCTTCGAAGCTTTCCACCCACACCATACACTTGTACTCTGATTCTGTACATCCATTCTGGACCCAAGGAAGTACACACACAAAGACTGAACTACTCCCCCTTATTCAGTCAAGCCTAAGATTCCTCAGTTTAATGCTCTATTTGGATTTCGCTTTAAAAAAATGAGAAACAGATTCCTGTCAACCTCCTTCCTATGAATGCAATGACATATTTGAAACACAAACACCTTTGAAATACTTCGTTTTCCCTGTAAGATAAAGTAACACTCTGGGTCAATGCTGTATAAATTAACAAGAATCCACCTTCAAAGAAGAGCAGCTAACTCCTAAGTCAAGCTGGGAGAAAAAAATAAATGCGCAGCTGTCAGTGACAGCAAAGAACAGCCTACCACATTTTGTGTCATCTCTGTAAGAAAGCTTATGCATTATTAAGAAATAAGACTGTTATACTCCAAGTACAAACATGGCTTGGGGAACAACTGCCAAAGGGTGCCAAAGTTCATGATGCTAAACAGCAAAGGAAAATGATCATGAAATGCACAAAAACTTAAACTTACTTCTGCCAGCACTGCAACAGTTCTTCATGAAAGTATGCAAAAACTTATCTAATTCAGCTCAGTATATAGCCTTTGATAACAAAACTAACCTTGATCCCATTCTTATCTAAAAACTGACAAGGCAAACAGCTATTTAAAAATGATACTAAACTATTACACAGTTAGTGTTTCAAAGACTGAACTACTCCCCCATCTTGCAGTTTCTCCAAATGCATTTTCTTCTGTGCATGTGCATCCATTCTTCTACTTCCAGCATTTCCCTAAAACATCAGCAAGCAGCAAAGGAAAACCTGATGGCAAATTTTAACAGCTAAATTAGCTGGGGGGCTAATGCAGCTAATGTGAGCAATGGGACAAGTTAAGAGAAAACACATCAAAGCTTGCTGAACTGCTAAATTAAATAGGATTAACCTGAGGGCTGGACAGCAAAATGCCTTTGCTGTGCCCATGAACACCAATCTTCACGGCCTGTGAGCCTCTACAGAGCAAAACTGCAGTTAAGTGTCCTCAGTCCTTGAGACACTGGAGACCTTCTCTCCTTAACAAGTTGTGTAACAGGGTTTTGGTTCAAATATCCCAAGTCCAGCTCAAAATACATTTGGGCTGGACACAATTTCCATGCGAATTAAATGTATCTGACACACCCTGGCACATCCTCCCGTTTTCCTTGTGGGAAAACTCCCATCGCACTCTGCAAACTCCCCCGCAGCCACCTCTAATCACGCTCCAGAACAGCCCCGCTCACAGTGGGAGGACAGGCGGTAATGGGCAATTACTGTAACTGCTCTTCATGGGCCTCATCACTTCTACCAGTGGGCACCACAGAAAGCTTAATGCAAGACAAAATATCGCTGCTTTCAGCTGCTCCCTCCTTGCTCATTCTGGTAATTTTGTTGACATTTCAGTAGCGGTCTCTTTGGGGATAGGTGTTATTATGGTGAGATACAGAAGGTAGAGGCATAATTTAACACTTCAAGATGCACTGTGTATAACACTTTTGGTATACACTGTTCCTGGCAGTATTAATCCATTATTAGAAATACATTTTTCAACTGCAATCAAGTGAGAGCTTGTAACATCTGCTATGGGCTAATAATCAGATTTCAAGGACTAATAAGAAAATGCTAGGATACCAAAAACTGCAGCAAATTCCATGGGGGGGTAAAAAATATCCATCTATTTATAAGGGATTGTCCATCAATCCAAATGGATTATTCATCAATTTTACTACATTAATCCTCCATGTTCCTACAATGATATAGAAACACATTGGAGAAAATAAAAAATAAACTTGTAATTTTCATCTTTCCTTTATACTGATGCAGGATTTTGCAAATCTCTGCAATATACATTCATGTATTAGTGTGTCTCAGTTCGCCTCAAGGGAAATGCAGGCATTTGTTCTCCAACTATTTTCAATAAACAATCAAAAGGAACAAACTGCAAAAAGTAACATACAGAGTGTATCAAATGCTGGGAGTCTGTGCCTTTCCCTGAGCACTGGGTTGCACTCCAGGTCCAAGAGGAAGGGCTCCAGCTCCCCTGGAGAGCGCGGCATGCTGGCACAGCGCTCCCGCCTTCCCCGCCAACATGCACAGCTCTCTCTGAACGAGTTCCTGCTCTCTTCCCTTTGGGCAGATCCCACACAGCAGCAGCTCTGCAACACTTGCTGCTCTCACATTTATCATCTCAACCCACAAATAACCTTTGGAAATTTCCTTGAGAATCGCCAGCCATTCTTCCCCATGGGCATTTCCTCAGAGGAGCTATCACGCAACTGCTGCTTGGAAGGTTCCTCTGGAGGTCACCCGGGCTGACCTCTCAGTTACACCAGCAGGAAAACTGCCAGCACTGGATGAGCTCAGCTACACTTTGGTCCATCACTTGGAAGCCACAGTAGTTTTTCAAGAGTCCTCCAAAATGGAGACTCCATAACCTCTCCAGCTTCCATGGCTACAATGACTTAGTACAAGGTTTTCCTGATTTGAATTTCTCTTATTTTCCTTTAAAATGCTTGACTCCTCTCATTATCAGCAGAAGAGATTTAAATGGCCCCTTACTAGCCTCTTAAGACAGCCAATTTCAGAAGTCATGTTCCATAAATTCTGCTGAGTTTCTCACAGTTTTTACTCCATCAAATTAGTGACAGCACAAGTCAGGTGAAGATCTGGAAGGGAGGCTCACACAAGCATTTTTAGGCAGTGTACCCACATCAGGAACTCTGAACTGTTTGGTGTCTCCATTTCACCCTCACCTCTCTCATGCCAGCCACTGCCATCAGGCCTACCTTCCTGATGCTGAACATCACAGATAAAAGCAGAGCTACACTAAAGCAATCTGCTCAATTCTACTTTGCAGGTTCTTAAGTAAAGCAACAATTATCCATTTTCCCCCAGAACCACATCTGGCTCCATCACAGATGATTAGGTACTCACTTGGTCTAAGGAATGTACACTCAGCAATTGTGCTGAATTGTGTCTACAAGTGTCTTAGTCAAATTATTTGTAAACAGCCTAAAAGTGGTATCGTGAGCCCAACTCAGCTTTCATATCCATGTGAGCATTTAAGCCAAACTGACAGCATTTTTTGAGTACCACAGACCCTGAACACCAATTTCCATCTTCAGAGCTTCTGTGGATCTGATCCTCTTCAAATATTTAGCTGCTCTCTCAGTATGATTAACCATGGACAGAAATCTGCAGATTGTGTCTAAAGTTCACTGCCTATGAAACTCTGTGCTATTATCTTTAAAAAAGCCACCAGCTCCAAAGTGTGTTCAAGAGTCAAGAAGAAATAAACAACTTAGTTTGACACTGTATCCTTCCCCTCCTGCTTACGCAGTTCCAACTGTTTCTAATTCCCATCATGAAACCAACATCAAAGTTCAAATTCAAGAACCAGAAGAGTGTAAGTACAGCTGCAGCATATTTGAGCAGTTAAAACTTCTTGGTAACATTTGCACTGTTATTTAACCATAAGGCTTAAATCCATCACTACAGAAAACAAGGCTTTGAGGTCCAGCAGAGACAGTCCTGAAATTAGCAGGTTCCTACAGTAGGAGCAGCCACAGTCTCCCCATTTTAATTACCAAACCACTACAACGTTTTACAGCCAGCTAATGCTGTCTTGATGAGATTTCTTAATATTATACCAGGGGAAAAGAATGCTGCCTGAACTCTACTCTTCATAAATATCATTACAGTCAATTCAGCAATTTTCACACAAGAGGTACTGGCACTAACAAAAGGTGATGGTCAAATGCGTGCTACAAGATGCACATTTAGGGTTTCCCCAACAGACCACAAGAAACAACGTACTTTCACAGTCTTTACAGCTATTTCTAGAACTATACTAATACTTCCTGTGTGAAATATGCATTTGGTGATTTTCTTCTTTTTTGGGCTGCTCAAAAAATAAATTTAAAACATCAACTTCAAATATCTTGTCTTAGTTGTATGCTGTTCATTAGCCAGTCACACCATATGAACAACAGGAGGCCTAGAAATTTTGGACTAGCCATCTTTTCTGTACAGTAGCTCATCCTGAAAGTAAGTCTTTAAGTATGATGACAAAGAAAAAGATGCTAAACTCAGTGGAGCAATACGTGCATCCCTTTCAGCTAAGGCACACCTGTATGAGCTTGGCAGGTGTGTTGCCTTGCACAGCTGTGCATGTTACACTGAGAGCACACCAACTGCATGTAGATAACCACACTCAACCCAAATCTCTCTTCCCAAGAAGTGGCTGCAATCTTAAGACATGTTGTTTATATTCACCTGAGTCTGAACCATGTTTGCACCCTCCAAAACAAACATGGCACTCCAGAATAACATTTAGTAAGAATATTATTACAGCTGTAATTATTAAAGGGGAGCATTCAGCGTATTTTAATGGAGGAGTTATATCCAAATATTAGTAAATATTCTAAAAAGAATTAGAAGTTGATGAGCCCTTAAAAAACAAAAGTGTGGCAACTGCAGCCACCTGCGCAGATGTTCAGCACAGTGGTTAAATGTCATCTTCATTAAACACAGCACCCATCCCCAAAAAACTGATTAGATCACTTTCTATTCTAGCCCTTCCGACGCCAGCACTGAGGATCACCTGAACCCCGACACCTCGCTCAGAGGGACGCACAGGAGCGAGACGGGTCTCTGCGGGCATCTCCCGGCTCCATGGATGGGCAGCGCCCGCCGCGCAGCCCCGCGCCCCCCGCGCCGCCTCCCCCGGCCCGGCCTTACACGGCTTCTTGGCATCCTTGATCTTCATGGCGCTGCGGCGGCGGCCCGGCTCGCTGCCGGCCGGGGCGGGTCTCCTGCCGCTCGCCTGATGGGGCGGGCAGCGGCGGCGGCGACTCCGCGGGGCCGGGCCTCGCTCTCCTGATGCTCCTCGCCCGCCGGGCGCC
>VYXF01010587.1:840694-861033 GCA_013397295.1 Polioptila caerulea | reverse complement strand
GGGGCCCGGGCGGCGGGCGCAGGCCCCGCGCCGCTGTGACAGCCTCGCTTGCAGCCGGTGTCGGGCCCCGGGTTCGCGCCCTGCGAGGCTGCGAGAGCCGCGCGAATGCCGCGTGTCGCTACTGAAAACGGGCAGTTGAAGTTTGCTGTCCTTTCCCCTCGCTCTGACTGAAGTGCTCCCACAGTTAAGCACCGGAGCAGTTTGGGACATGGCTCCTTTCGTGTGCCTGGACTCCAATGCATGCACCAATAACTTTATCTCCCTGGAAACTTCTCCCCACCTGGTGCAACAGGCTGGAGTTTGAGCACACAGCCCATTAGGTTGGAAAACGTGTCTGAGGTCGTTGAGTCCAGCCTAGGACCGAACACCATCGTGTTACCTAGGCCAGGGCACTGAGCGCCACGACCAGACTTCCCTTAAACACCTCCAGGGACAGTGACTCCAACCTCCTTGGACAGCCCAGTCCAACATCTAATCGCTCTTTCTGTGGAGAAATTCCTCATCATATCCAGCCTCCTCTGGTGGAGGTCGAGGCCGTTCCCTCTCCTCCTTTCACTGTTCCCTGGAGCAGAGCCCAACCCCCCGGCTGTCCCCTCCTGTCAGGAGTTGTGCAGAGCCACAAGGGCCCCCCTGAGCCTCCTTTGCTCCAGGCTGAGCCCCTTTCCAGCTCCCTCAGCCTCTCCTGCTGCTCCAGACCCATCCCCAGCTCCATTCCCATCTCTAAACTCGCTCCAGCCCCTCAATGTCCTTCCTGAACCGAGGTGCCCCTCACCAATGCCCAGCACAGGGGGACAATCACTGCCCTGGTCGTGTTGGTCACACTATTCCTGACACCGGCCAGGATGGCTCATTTTCAGTGCACAAAAGTTTGAGCACAGTCAGTGCCTGTCACACCTGCTCCGAGGGCTATGGAGTCTCTCCTGACTGTCCCCGACAGAGGGAAGCAGGACATGGTGAGGTCTCCCACCTACTGCTCACAGCCCTGGCCTTTCCAGCAAGAATTCATGATGGTTTTTTCCACTTTCTCCCCTCTCCTTTGTGATAAAGTGCCATGTAATTATAGATCAGTTACTGTGACCTAGGATGAACATAAAAGCTCTGGTCTAGGGGCAGGATTTGGGCATAATCTCTGTCTTGGAAGCTGAAGTTTCTTTGTGTCTAGAGTTTAGCTTTGGCAAAAGTCTCTTTTGAAATAACTAGTCAAAAACCAAGAAAAGGCTAAATTGCTTCCTGGGCATGAGGTTTACTCACAAAACTGTGGTGTAAGGACAGGAGCCATGTCTTTTCACCCTCCATTTCCCCATTGCTCCTAAACATGTAAAGCCAGTCATATATTTATTGTTCCTTTTAATCCAGAATCTTACATTAAAAAGCTGAAATTCTCATGTGGATGCCCTGTCTCATTTATTATGTTTCCTTTCTGAAATATCTGTATTTAGAAAACTTACTCTGAAGTCTTTGAAATGTTCATTTCTCATCCTTTAAAGGAAGTTTGGAGTGTATTAGCAAGGCTGCAGAACTTCTCTCTTTCTGTAAGCTACGTGTAATTGTGGAAATTCCCGTGTGTTACTCTTAAAGTGAGGAAATTTTGCTGTGGTTTTGTGGTTTTTCACTGCAATGTAGATTACTATTGAAACATTAAACACAAGCATTTGCATACATGTTAGGCAACACAAGAATTTAGCTGCTACCTTGAAGTTAACTTGCTCATAAATATACAAAGTGATTGGAAAAGACTCTTTAATTTCCTGCCCATCAGCAGACGGTGCAGTGTGGAATGTTTGGTGTAAAATGAGCTATCCAGTGTCTTGCAGACATCCCTGATGGGGTTGGGGAAAACAGATTTGCAGGGAGATTTTTTATTACCTTAATTCTGAGGCATTTTTTTAATCCAGCACTGACACTCTGACTGTTTCCTATACACCTTCTAACTCTAGAGGAAATGAAATACCATCCCTGGGAAGTGCTGGTGCTGGTAATAAATATATATGCAACCCAGAAAAATAAGAAAACGCATTGTGTGCAGCCTGACAGCTGTCTGATTCCTGCTGTCTTGAAACAGGCAGAAAAGTTTCTGACCTAGCCTTTCACTGAGGAAATGATAACACTCTCTTTCCAGCAATGCAGATTCACTGACTGCTTTCCCTGCTTCTGACTCTGTCAGGGTCAAAAATATATTTTGCGCATGAGTTTTAGGAGCAAGTTCTGAATTTTTATACACTGGATGTCCACTTTAGCTATTGTATCAAGCAAACCCTCTTAACTCATCTCCTCGTGTGAAAAGGGCTCTATGATAATGAATGAGCTAAGGGTTGTTCAGTTAAAAACAAGATCAGCAAATCTGAAGTTTTGGTTTCTTCACAATAAGCTGCAGTGTTTTATCTAAATGTCATAGCTAAGACAGAATATGTGAAGTAAAACCCCCAAAAATGAAACTGAGATCAATGCTCAGCCATCTCAGAGTATGGTTTAGCTCAAACTGGAAGTTTAACACAGGCGTGTGAGAGGCTCAGAACATTCATTAATTTGCAGAGCAATTGATTTAAAAGTTTTGAGCTCTTTGAGACTGGAGTTATTTGTATGTCAGTCAACACACTGCTTGGAGTAGCCCCTAAGTAAGAATAAATAAATCCAAAGACAAATATATTATTTGCTATATAAATACAAATATATATATACACACACTTATACAACTACTGGTAATGAAACCAGATGAGAGGATTCTATATGAATCATATACCTGAAGGCAAGGACTTTTAAAAAATCAGTATTACTGGGGTGAAATGAAAATGGTTTAATTGCTATATAAGAATCTCACTTATTTATTGGTGTGACCAACTTTGCCTTGGTGCTGTAAATCACACTTTAGTGTTTACCTCAACATAGTAAAAAAGAAAAAATATTTAAAACCTCCCACCCCCAACAGCTGAATGAGCGCTTTACCAGGAGAAACTAGGGCAGGTTAAGAGATGCAAAATATGTTGGTGTGTAATTAAGGAAGTTTAAGCTGCTTCATAAGAACTGCCTGTTGTGCCTGCTCTTATCACATGCTAGGTGAAAGCCTGATATTATCTCATGTGCTGCAAAGTCCACGCCTAAATTACCTTGTGGTATTTGGTTCCTGTAACCTCGCTCTGCAAGTGTCAAAGGCACGGCTGAGGCTTTGCCTGTGAGGTTGAAGCCCAGCCAGCAGTCAAACCCCTTGCAGCCACTCCCTCATTCCCCTGTCAGCAGCATTGGGAAGACAACTGGAAGGGTAAAAGCGAGAAAACTCTTGGAATGAGTTTAATGGGGAAAGTAAAAGGTGTGCATGCAAGCAAAGCAAAACAAGGAATTAATTCAGTGCTTCCCATGGGTGGGCAGCTGTTCAGCCATCTCCAGGGGACCAGGGCTCCATCACATGTGACAGTGACTTGGGGAGACAAGCACCATCACTGCAAGCATCCCCCCTTCCTCCAGCACAGGAGCTGGTAAATGTTGCTGGTGGAAGATTAGCTGGAGGGCTGGACCACTGAAAATGGCCTGATTGTCAGTTTTGAGCTATCACCTGAGCACTCATTTACCCACCTTCCTCCTCCCACACCTCAGAGGCAGGATGTGCACTTTTCCTCCCCAGGTAAGACATAGCCTTGTAAAAGATTACTTTTATAGAAAAGGAGTGATCCCTGTGCCATGGGGACAAACCTCATAGACAAGTCAGAGAAGGCACTGTCATCCCCAGACTACCTTGAGCATCACTGTACTTTGAAAGCTCAGAAGCCTTGGGAAAGGAGAAGGTCAAGAGATCGCACAGGAACAAGATACAAAGCTCTGTAAGTCTTGCAGCAAGTTCTGTTCCTCCTGCTTGTGAGACTGCGGGCTGCCCCCTGCATCACGGGGTAAGTGTAAGCTTCCCACACTAACAGGTACTGCTTGTACTGCCTGTGTGCTCCGTTCCATGCCCGAGGAGTTTCTTGCTGCCTGCAGGGCTCTCGGAGGGTGAAGGTGCTCGGAGGAGCAGCTGTGCTTTCTTCACAGACAAGAGGTATCACAGGCTGTGGGGTGTGTGCCTGGCAGCTTGGAGACCCTGCTGGATAATGAACTCTGCAGGCACGCAGTGCTTTTGCCTTTGTGTGTGTGAGCAAATAGCAGCAGAATTAACAGCAGAATCAGTTGTTATTCCATAAGGTGCTAGCATGGAAATAATCAACATCAACAGCAGCCGTGTGACACTGACGTCAGACCACTGTCCTGAGGCTGCCACAGTGAATAGGCACAAAGCTGTCCCATATGCCCGCTCACAGAGCCCTTGTCCTGCTTCCAGGGATGCTGCTGATGAAGTGTTGGATACCCACAGGTCCCACATGCTCTCCTGAGGCTCAGCAGGGCCACCCTTCTGCCAGCTGATGCAGTTTCCTGGAGTAAACCCACAGTGATCCCATGCCACGTTGTGGGGACAGCAGGGACTCCTGCTATTACAGGTGAACAACACTAAGAGGTTGATGGCTCAGGATCATAAAACCTGGGAAATTATTTAAAACTCCCCAGGAAATCTGTGTATCACATATGCATGTACTCCTGTGATAAGCAGCTGAAGACTTTGGGCTTGTCTAGTTTGGAGGGAGGGAGGCTGAGGGAGACCTTATTGCACTCTGCACTTCCTGTGAGAAGGAGACATAGAGAGGGAAGTGCTGCGCATTTCTTCTCAGGATCCAGACAGCAGGCATGGGAAGATTCAGTGCTGCACCAGGGAGGTTTACACAGGACATCAGGGAGCTTTTTTTTTGTGGAAAGCCCAGAACAGGCTTCCTGGAGAGGCTGTCATACCCCAAGCCTGGCAGAGCTTGAGACATTTGGACAGCGCCCTCGACAACAGGCTGTGACTCTGTCAGCCCTCAATTGCCCAGGCAGTTGGACCAAATGGCTGTTCTGGGTCCCTTTTCACTGAAATATTCCATTCCATTCCGTTCCGTTCCATTCCGTTCCATCCCCAGCCAAGCGGGACGGGCCGCCCCGCGGCGCCACCTGCTGGCGGACCCCGTTCACCTCCGCTGTCCTGGAAAGCTGCGGGGCGGAAAGCGGGCGGAAAGCGGGCGGAGAGCGGGCGGAGAGAAGGACACCGGGCTGGCCCCCCAGTGTGACATCTCGCTGGGCCTTAAACCAAAGCATCGGGAGTAGCTTGGGCCCGGCAGAGCTGAGCCAGCCCCTCCCGTCCAGCCTGCCGAACCGCGGGGCTGCCTGGTGCGAGCTGCAGTAGAAACTGGGAGCAAACTCCCAAAAGAGGTCACAGAGACCAGAAGTGACAGGACCCCAAAGGGCAATGCAAACCCCGCAGCCAACCACTGTGCAAGCAGCAGCTCCATCCCACTGTTGCCCGCCGCCTAGAAAACACAAAGATGAAGGAACACAGACAATTTCCAGCGTTGTTTGCCCCGTACCGAGGGCTGCTGAGCGGTGCCCGGGGCAGTGCGAGCAGAAGCACAAACAGCAGCGCTGTATCCTCAGCCTGCGGGTCCTGCTCAGAAACCCCCGAGCTGCAGCCACGACCAGCACAAATAAACTATTGCCCAAACCAGGGCAGCCACTACCCAGACGTTTTTGAACACTTCCCTGCTAGCTTTTTTAGTGGGCTCAGCTGGGTTTGCTTTAGGTGAAAATGCTGCCATCTGCTACAATTATGTAATTAACCTTCATAGTTCAGACTTAATGATGCTCATTAAGGTTGAGTGTTTTTACTGGCTAACTGCTGTCACCAGTTTTGCACGGAACTGCAAAGGCAACCCTTAATGGCCGTAGTTTGAAGCATAATTAGCAATATGTGAGTGTTGCAGAGGGGCATGGGTGAGGGAAGGCAGAGGACTAGGTGGGAGCTTCATTTTATTCTGTGCTAATGAATAGCAGAAGTCTGTTACAGCTGGGTCACTAATAATAAATAATCGGCTCCAGCGGTGTGGCAGCAGGTTTGGAGTGTATGTGTGTCAGGACATCACAGGATCCCTTCCATCCACGGCTGGCTGTGTGACTTCTGTTTCCTGAGCCTTACCTCTGCCAGCTCCATTCCCAGTATTTCTTCATTTATTCTAACATTAATTAATTAGTGGGGTTTTGCTGCAGGCCTTTCTCAAACAGTTAAAAAAATGTAGCAAATAAAGTTTTTAATTAAAGAAAATGCCCAGGATCAAAAACTATGTGGCTTGATTTGCCTGTGCATATAAGACCACTAAAATATTAGGCTGTGATGCCATAAAAATTTGTAACAAGTGTACATGCCACCTTTAACTACAGCTGTTCTTTTTTTGTCCAAGAGGAATGGCTGTAGTTCCCCCATCATCTCCTGTGAACTACCTCGTGGACACTGAAGGTTGGACTAAATACTCCAATACACAGGGAAATAATCTGCATCACAAGGTGTTACAATCTTCCATAACCCAACAATTTATTTAAACTTACATCACAATGAGAATCTAATAATAAAATACATCAGTTCACACCAGTCTGCATTGCCATTTTTAAAGGGTAAGCATCTTTCTTCACTTTATATTAAAACTTTCTGGAGGTAAAAACTACTGCATTGTACCCACAGTTCTTGATTCTTGAAATCTATTGTAACATTAGGCAGGTTACAAAGAAACTTTTAAGAGCTAATTACACTTCAGTTAACCTCACATTTTTGGCACATCTGAATGCTTTTTTATTTTCTTTTTAAAATAATTCTATAGCAAGTCAGAGAATCATGAACATAAAGCATCACTATCCAGTGGCAAGTGCTGCCTAAAAGCATACAAAAATTGCATCATTTGGTTACAAAATAGATATTTTCTTATCTTAGTTCTTTATCCCAACTCTTAACACTGAAGTGTCATGGCAGAAAGGGCCAGGAACAGGAATGGCCTTGCTGAGTTGTTGCTGGTCCCTTTGCTGCAAGGCTTGACTTAAGTAAATCCCAGAGTGATGTGTCAACATGGCTTTTGCCTTGCCAGGCTGCTGCTGTCAAAGCGCCCTCCAGCAGGTGTGAGGCCACCCGTAAATGTCACCCTCTTCCTCACAGTGACAGAGGGAACACAGGTTTGGACAGGTTCAAGAGAGGCCGTGTTTCTGCAGGCCTTGGCAGTCGAGTGGCTACAAATCTGAGGGCTGGTGAGCCTCTGCTGGGCTGGATTTCTTCTGCCTGACACCACAGCAGCTGCTTCTTTAGAAATTAAAACGTTTTTAAGCAGGAATGAAACATTAATGGTAATAGTGTGCCTGGCACATATTTGTACAAGTGTTTGCAGTTACTTGCATGAATTTTTAAAACGTGTAGCTTGTGGTTTAGGTGATTTTTGTCGTACATCACAAACCCCAGCTGCCATGAGCTGCTGATGTTATAGTAAAAATAAAAAGCAGTCCATGGTACTTGCAGCCAGGGTTAGTTTCTCCCTGGCTTTTGGGCTGTACTGTATCAATCAGAGTCTGGCATATTAAGTAGTGATTGTTTTATGTTTCATTGATTGCCAGCTCCATGTATTGATATTTATTTTGATGATTTTTTGACATGGCTGTTACATTGGCTGTGTCCCTTCTGCTCACATCGCTCTGGTCGTAACAGAGAAATATGAATGGACTGCTGCAGTTAAGGAGAGACTGACATAGCAGAAGAACAGTAAGCATGTTTCAGCTTTCTGGCTGTGTTATAGCTAGATGGTCTCTTGGCTTTAGTGGGAAAGAAACATTTCTACTTGTCATGGCAGGGTTGCATTCTGTGCATCCTTCCAAAGCCCAAATCAAAGCAGTCTCCATTTTCTTGATTCAACTTTCCTACTCATCCTTTGCTGAATCCCCTGATCTGAAAGCCTTTTGGTGAGACCAGTAAGCATTCCCAGAAGGACTTTATGGCTCTGACTACCTTTCTTAGAGATGGAGGTCTTGAAGAAAGGATTGTACTTACTCCATTAGAGAAAGAAAGGAATTACACAGATAAGAGAACAGTTGTTGATGGGGAGGTTTGAAACTTACAATAAGAGAAAATTCAAGGTATCCATGGTGCTCTTTGCACCCATGTCCTGACCCTGAAAGGCAGCCCTGACAGAAACCCTTCAAAAACCAAACTCACTCCCAGAGTCAGTTTTTCCCTCACATCCACAGTGAGAATTCATCCCTGCATTGATTTCCATTTCCTACTCAGCAGCTGCTCTGAACACAGCTCAGGTGAGCGGGGTCCTTGAGAGGCACGAGTGTGGACACGGAGCAGGTGGGGCTGCACTGGGTGGGGCTGGGACACCTCTCCCTGCGCAGGGCAGCGCTGCTGGGGCACACTGAACACCTTCACGTGCATTTAGTGCAACTTCTGCTCGCTTGGAAAGCTGTGGGGAGGCAGGCAGCTGCTCAGAGCCAGCGTGTGGCTGAGCAGCAGCCACGGCCCAGCTCACACCCGTGGCTCAAGTGACAGTGGCAGTAAAAGCTGATATGCTGCAGGGGCCTTCTGGCACCTGCGGTATTTTCACGCTCTTTACAACCTTTGCAAGTTAAAGTGTCAAGGTGTGATAAACTATGTAGCAGTGCATTCCTTACATTTCATATACAAAAAAGGGCTCAAGACTGGGAGCAAGAAGGCACAAACTTGGGAAATAACATAGCTGAGGAGTTTACACAAAAGAACTATGTCATTTATTAGGCATCACTTAGCACTTATTTCACATTTTTGCCCCCAAATTACCCATAAGCAACATAAATTTCTCCACTTCCTTTCCCTTTGCACCCTTCTTTTGGATGAAGCTGCCTGTGCTCTATAGATACAGTTGCTGCAGAATATAACGTGAACACAGATAAATACAACATACACAGCAAAAAATGTATTATAGTATTACAATAGTCAAATAATGTAATTAGCCTCAAGCTACGGCAGTGCCTGTGTGCTCCAGGGAACCAGTTCACGAACAGCAAGTGGGGCCACTGTACAGGAGCAAGCCAGCGTCGGCAGTGTTGGGAAGAGAAGGGGCTGGGGAGGCTCTCTGGGTGCCTGGATGCAGTTGGTCACGGGGATCTGCTCCCTGGAACTCCCAGCCAGGGCCTCAGAGCTTTCTTCAGCCCGTATCAGTCCGGTGGCGGGTCCTTGGAACACCTTTACGTCTGTTCATTGTGCATACACATAAAGTCACCCCACATTCCTCCTGTTAGGCTATGTTTTCTTTATATATATAATTATTTTTTTTTATCCTTTTAGCTTTTGAAATTTTTTTTCTTACAACTGTTAAAAAAGTTTCATGGTAAAAATAGCTCACTATATGATACATATACCCAAAGTGGTGCGGTACTTTATATAATAAAAGATGAAAATAGTCACTTTCCATAATAAAAATAAGTTCTATTTTTTGCTTATTTTACAATATACTTAATAATTCTTTTCTTCTTCTTCACTCTGCAAGTAAATAGGTCCCATTTTGATAATGCTTCTGAGTCGATTAAAGTGGCCAGAGCCCGGAGAATGGCTTACGAGCACTTTGAGCAGCCGCACTCCACGTGTCTCTCCAGTTCTTCCGTGAAGGTGGAGCCATCCATGCACTGGAAGAAGTATTTCCTCCTCTTGCTGCGCAGGGGCACGCAGCACTGGCCGCCGCCGCAGCCGCCGCGGCACTCCAGGCGCGGCACCTTGGAGGAGGTGGCACACGAGGTGTAGCCCTGCTGCCTACGGACCACTTCCCGAATGATGTCTCCTTGGCAGAGGTTCTCTGCTGGGACAACAGAGATGGAAAGGAGTGAAAAGTGTGGTAACTGTTTTGCCAGATATTTCCCCGCACGTCGGCAAGCAGCGCCTGGTTCATAATGGGATTCAAGACTGTCCTGGGTTGATGCTGAATTGTATCCCCACTCGTCTGTTTAGCTCAGAGATAAGTTTTGCACCTTTAAAACTGGATCTGAGAGTGAAAGAGAAGCGGTGTTTGGGATAACAGCTGTAGAGACAGAGGACATTTTTAATGTTTTTGTCCTGATTTAGGGCAAATTTGGGAATGGACCTCTGGATGGGGTCCCTCTAGAAAGCAAATTCAAACTGCTCCCCCTGCCCCCAACTGTTTTGGGAAAAGATTTCCTTGGAGAAAAGTGGAAAAAATTGTTTATTTAACAGGCAAAGCACTCCCCAGCACACCAAATGAACAATACTAAACAACAAAACCTCTGGCTACTCCGCAGAGATGACAAATTCCCAGAGTCTCTCCCGTGGCTGCAGCTCAGCTCAGTTGCCCTCAATCCCTCTGGGGCTGGGAAAGGCCGGGCCCAGGCCAGGCCCAGGGGGCCACAGGTGTGAGCTCCTGGTGCCCTTTTGGGTTTTTAGTCCAGAGCAGGTTTAAACAGTTCCAAGAAAGGAAAAAAAAAACCCAGTCCACAGAACTTCTCTGCCTCAGCTAGCCAAAAACTAACCAAAAGCAAAGGAGAGCTCTCTCTCGCCGTCCATACTGCAGCCAGCACAGGCTGTGTGTGACGGAAAGCTGAAAACTCTTTATTTTTATGTTTTGAAAACAACCACCTCAGACATTCCACCACTTCTCCTTCAATCTCAGATCCAGCTTTAAAGGTGCAAAACTTTTTTCTGGGCTAAGCAGACAAATGGGGATACAATTCAGCATCAACCCAGGACAAAGACAAACAGATGGCATGAGAAGATCCTTAATCTTTTATTGCTTTGTACCTGCCACCGAAACAGAGCTTGTCTACACCAATGTGTAATATCCGGTGCAAGGCTGAGGCCAAGCAGGCCTGCTGGCTTTGATCAGCAGCCTGGAAATGTTTTGATGAATGCTGAGTGTTGAGCCCTGCAACACTCCTGCAAAATAAGAATTAGTTTTACCATGTCTGCCTCTCTGGAGCAAAGGTCAGCCTGCTCTGTGGGACACTCATGGTCTGGGATACCTGAAAGTGTCTGTGCTGTTCTGCAGTCCCTGTGCAGCAGCCAGATGCATTTTGCTGATGGGCACGTGTAAAATTTGGAAAGCCTGTGGTTCATGCACAGGAAAGGGACCATATAAGTAAAAATAATATAATCCAGCTCCTTCCTTCTGGACAAGAACAAAAAAAGGCAGAAAGGATGCACTTAAAACTCAGTGAGTTTCTAGGGAGTCTTTTAGGGCAGAAGAGTTGGGCCTCTGCCTTTGTAGGAAAGTCCAGCATGATCTGTGGGATTCCCCTGGAAACCTGCCCAAGCTGAAGGAGCGAGCTCAGACTGTTTCATGCCACTTCAGGTGAGCAGTTCTTCCTTGTAAGGCCTCCTTTCCCAGCAGTGCAAATAACTGATCCCTGCTTGCTGAGGGTAAACATCACAACAACCTCTTCTTTAAACATCCCACCCAAATCCTGGGAGCAGCAAATCTTGAGGATTAGATCCTTAATCAATAAAGCTCTTTGTTCCATGTTCCTGTTTCTCTCTGTGGTAGCAGCTACCTACTGTTATGTGGTTCTGTTCTGCCTGTACTGCTCTGCAGGGGCTGGCTTAGCTTTATCTTCTATTTGCCGTTCGCCCCCAAGTTTGAGTGGCAGGGAAGAGAGGTGTAAAGCAGGTGTAAATTCAGTGTAAAGCGGGAGTGCAGCAGCACAGCTCCCACCCCGGGGCCTACCTCTGTCACAGAGCTCTCCGCTGTAGCCAGGGTCACATTCACAGTAGGGCTCCCCGTGCTCCGAGACCTTGCACTGCCCGTGGCTGCATTTCAAAGTCCTGCAGGGGTTTGAGGAGTTGTTCTTCTTGTCACAGTACATGCCTGTGTAGCCCTCCGTGCACTTACAGGTGTAAGCAGCGCCGGCCGCCGTGCACTTACCATGCACACACCTGCAGAAACAGAAGCATTTAGAGCTGGGCTTTGCTAAATGGGAAAGTTCCTTTTCCCAGAAATGTTTCATTTAGGCATTTCTGCCCATTTAATTCCAGGACACTAATCCAAAAACAGCAGCTCAGTGTCAAACACTCTGGAGAAAACTGTGTGAGTTTTCAGTGAATACTGGATAACGTTCAGAGAATACATTTAGAATTTGTGAACCTAAGTAGAAAACATTAGGCTCCTCCGTGAGCACAGACCAAAGCTTGGCACCCACCCTAGACAGCTCACATTTACAGCATCAGCACGTGGAACTAAGTGCCAACAATGAAGCTGCATGCCCAGGCTTCCTGAGCAGAGTTACTGTACAAATAATATCAGGTGATGAAAACCAGTGTGATAAATGAAGGTGCCTGTGGCAAAGCTATGCACAGACTTATCAGCAGGCAGCTGTAGCTGAGGGTTCCCTGGCTCCTGGGGTTTGCAGCGAGCTTTGGCGTTTCCGAGGAACACCACAGGGTGGGGTGGTGATCCTCAGCAAGTTCTCTGACACTGTCCCCACTGCTGGGACAGGGGCACACTGGGGCTGAGAACAGAGAGGAAAGCAACTCTCTCCAGCCAAGGAAAAGCTGCTCAGGGCTTATAAACCTTTGATATAACACACCTTGACATAAGCCCATGTCTCTCTTATTTTTATATTCTTTCTAGTACTTTAAAATTATTCCCGGTTTATGTTGAATTTTTGTACATTTAATTTTTAAGCTTTGAACTAAAAAGGACAGATTATAAGAGCAGTTGCAGTCAGGTCCAGACATGCAAAATACTGTAATGAAGGGAGTCACAGTCTGTGTAGAGCAATATTTTCTGCCCCACGAACCAGAGGTTACCTGATCTTTACAGGTGCATTTCCCCAGTGAGATTAACCTGTGAGTGTTGGAGCAGACACCTGCCAGCAGGGCTCCAGGAAAGGTGGGACAGTGTGTGAGCATTAAAAATACACACAGCTACTCTCCTTAGCAAGGGGCTATGTTCATGATTGCCTCACCCTCCCTGGACTATGAGAGAAACATGTAAACATCTGGAACTCCCTTATTTTTCTCTGTCCAACCACAACAGCTTTGTGTTGACATTGGAAATTCAAGGAAACATTTGGGTCTTCATACCTTTGGTTTGTAAACTGTCAGGTGCTTTTCAACACCTTCCAGACTTCAGTACTTTGCAGAATTAGAACCAGAAGCAAGTTTTAAAATGGTACCTTTGCCAGGTTAAATTTCTGAGAGTGATTATTCACTGCATCAATTTACCTGTCAAAAGTATGTGCTCGTGAAAAGCGCCTTCCAAGACAGCCACTGAAGGAACTTCTAAAACAAAAGTACTTCCATCTGCTTATGAAACAACACTGAAATATGCAGCCTGCTGCTCTGCACAGGACTGTTTCCTGTGTATTGGCCATAAGAAAGCTATTCATCCCATGTTTCTGATGGAGATGTGGTTATTGAGCCTTTGAACTGTAAATACTTTACACTCACGCTCCCTTCACATGCAACACCAAGCTATCCTTTAAACTTGCTCTTTAAAGGGCTGTTTCAAAGTGTAATATTTAAGTCAGCTATTTGGGAAATTTAAAGCTGCTCACACTGGAGTGCATAATGGTCTTCAGGGAGTAAGTCTGAAGACTGAGCTCAGTGCTGCTGGGAGAAAACCCCTGAGATGTGTACCTCCCACTCAGAGGCAGCTCTGCTCTGGATCCTGCAGGCACTCACCTCCTGGGGTTAAGCCATGCCCATTAACAGGAGGTTTTGTATTTTAATGTGGAGAGTCACAGCTCAAGGTATGACCTGCAGCATTAACACCTGAGCTCCTTCAGGACCACGAGCTCCTTTGGCAAGTCAGCAACGTCTGAACAAGAAGTGGAAGCTGAGAGCTGCCACAGATGCAGACTCACAACAGTCAACAACCTCGTGTGGGGACCCAGCACCTCCAAAAACAGTCAGATGTGGTATTGCAAGATGAAATGTGAAATATGCATTAGCTCTCCCATCAGCATTTATTTGAGCTTACTTGTGGTTAAGACATGGATCTCCAATTTCCTGGTCACACAGAGGGCCCATCCAGCCCGGGTGACATTCACAAATCACACTCGTTTTCTCCAGGGATCGGCAAATCCCGTGCTTGCAGATGTTACAGGATTTGCAGCCAGGAAGGACTCCCAGTGACTGCTGTGGTAAATCCTTGAAGTCCTGCAGCTCATTGTTGATTCTGACGTCGTGGATGCACCCATGAAAACCATTTGGTGTCTTATCTGCTCCCTGGCGCAGGGATGATAATCCAGTAGAGGTTGGGATCCCTTCGATAAAAGCAAAAGGGGAAGGTTCATTTACACTTACAATGATAATATATAAATTATAATTGCTAAAGCTTCTTTTGTCACAGCCCCTTAAAATCTTTGAATAATCAATTTGCATAGGACCTTTGTAAGGTAGCACAATCTCATTGTCCTCATTCTGGAAATGGAAAGAAAATAAACTCACATGCCCAAACTTCAGTAAGAAGTACATGACTTCCCCCCCCCAAAAAAAAAGAAAAACCAAATGAAACCAAACTATTTTTTTTTTGCCTGGTGGCCAAGTGTTCCTGTCCTTAGATAATGCTCCTTCTCTCTACAGTTTCATGGCAATTATTCTTCTGAAAAGTTTGAGAATGCCTTCATTTGTCAGTATATAGCATCCACCTCTGGGATGCAACAAGACAGTTTGGCTTTACTGGCTCACAGTATTAGGAGAGGGAGTGGTAAGAGTGCATCCCATGGAAAGTAGTGCAGGAAAGCTCTAAAGACTGGGAACAGCACTTCAAGGGCTAGGCCAAGGCTTTGTGGTGAGCACCTCTGATCTTGTTCAAGTGCTTGGAAGAGTTCACACAGTTGGATGGCCAGCAGGTTCTTTTGGATGTTTTATGCCTTCCCCACTGACGCCAGCTTGGATGTACAACTGCATTAGCACAGGCAAGTGCTTCCATTTTCAGCCATGTGAGACCTCTGAACTTACTGTCTGTAAGTAATGCCACTGTTAAACGTGGTCCTAAAACAAAACCAGTATCTGTTTAACTGTGTGTTAGGAGGAAAGCTGCTAAAACAGGTGATGTGGTTGTGAGATGAACAAAACTGGGAGCACCTGAAGGTTCAGGTCTGTGTTAACCTTACTGTAGCTCAGGAAAAATTGCTCTAGGGTAATGAGGCAACTGCTTAAACTAAGCCAGCTGCAGAGGAAGGGCAGCTGGCTTCCATGGGAGGGCTGCACATGAAGAACAGGGAGGGTTTAGAAAGAAGCAAGAAGAATTTTAACAGGCAACAGCAAAAGTCTTTACTGAGGCCATGGATCCTGGTATCCAACAGTCCTTCATTACAGACCTCAGGTTTTTCCTGAGAATTTTTTCTGAGAATTAGTATTGATCCACTATGCTCATCCATTAACAGAACTTTTCCACTGGATTAGTTCCTGAATTCCCTATGTATAAATCGCTGCAGGTTTGGTATCTTTTGTGCTGTGCTAAAGGGAGAAATTGTGATGGCCTCTGCACCAGCAGATTATCTTTGATGCACAATGCTCTTTAATAGCCTGTGACATTCTTTAACAGGAGCCAATTATAAAAGTTCAGCTCTGTACAAAGCAAGATTAGCCAGTTTTCTGTTTTACAAGACCAATATTCAGGGTTCTTTTAGAAAAGTGTTATGAAAGAAAATTATTTAGAAAAGCCTTGACCAGCACCAACTGAAGTCAATAAGAGTTTCTACAATTGGCTTCAACAATCTCATTAGAAAAGGCTCAAAGACTTTCTATTACCATTCTGCTGACTTTTGTATTTGGAATAGGCTGACTGAAAATTCAAGAACTCCGTGTCACTGAAAGAGAGATTTCAACATTCAGTCCAGAATAGAACTAGGGGAGTTCTGGCAAAAACAATCCATTGGGCAGAGACCAGCCTTTGTTCTGTCTCTTGTAACCAGACACCTAATCAGTGGTATAGTCATTATTCTGGGCATTGTTCCCCACCCCATTTGGCCTCTTCTTCCCTCCAGATTCAGTACTTAATGTGAAAAAGTTTCTTAACTGGGGTTTGGTCAATTCTAATATTGGTCTAAAACTGTAGCTTCAGTTTCCAGTGAGAAAACTATCAACCAAGGTGTTCTTAGCTTGTGTGTTAATATATTTTTTATTCACACACCTCTTTCCCTCCAATTTTTAGACCTCTATAAAATGTTCAGCAGAAATACTGCTCAGTTATGGTATTTTTAAACTGACTGACTGTTGTTTTGCTTTTCTGCTGTGACAATATGTGATACTCCCACTGATACTTCCATTCAGCCATGCCACCTTGATGCCAGCAGTTCTGGAAGCTTCTGAAATGCCAAGGGGGCTGTTCCTGTGGTGGCTGTGTGGGGGCCCTCTTCACAGGATGGAAGATGATTTGCTTCTGAGAAAACATGTTACAACCTCAATTCTAGAGCAGCTCACAGTACCTCCAATGTAGAGGGGAGTGTTGAGGCTGACAGAAGACTGTTTCTGGAGCTTTCCCAGACTCTTGGGAGCCCCCTTGTCCACCACCAGGTTCAGAGTTTGATTCAGCATCACGAGTTCCACACTGTGAAACTGCCCATCATTTACTGTTTCCACACTAAAAGGTAAGAGGGAAAAAAAAAAAAAGAATTAGAAGATGAACAAGGAACAGCCTCTGCTTCTGTGACCTGCTGTGTCCCTGTGGTACACCTTGCACAGCACAGCTCTGGAGTGCTCTGGAGTTTGCAGCTGTGGTGTTCTCAGCATTTCCTCCAGCAGGGAGGTACAGACTGACACTCAGCTGATCCCCTGCAGGCAGTACTGACACATGTGGAACGCTTCAGAGGGCAGCTAATCCGGAGAGCAGCCACTCCAGTTGTTTTTCCCAGGGCAGAAAAGCAACTGTGTAGCTACATGACACACTGGCTTTGGTGACAAAACTACCAAAAAATCCCACTCTGTGATCTCAGCCACAGCTTGCTGCCCTCTGTCACACCACCTGGTGCTCGTTTGCAGGCTGGATCACTGAAATAATTTCATCTCATATGGGTTGTTTAAAGTCAAATTATCTCACAGGGGTCAGGAGAGATTGCAGTTTGGGATGAGACAGCAGAGGCCTCTGAAACCAGCATCTCCTCAAAGCAGAAGTGTCTTGGAACCACATATCAAGGAATAAGGATAAACAGATTCTTCAAAGCCAGAGAAGGAATTCAGGAGGTTTTGGCTTATAAATGACCAGTGTGCAATATCAGACAATCGTACCTGAACACAAGGAAAAATGACAAATTGCTACTCCTTTTTGGGAAAGATTAAGGTGTAGACTGAAGCTTGAGGATAAAACAGTAGGAATTGTTGGGTGGTGGGGCAGGGAGCAGGAAGCCATCTGAGCAGACAAGATGTTTAAGTGGTGTGTATTCATTGTTTTAACACTGATTTTTCAGATGCATGAAGCCTGCAGCAACCTCCTAGTCTGCACCTGAAACAACCTTCATCTCCAGTTCACTCCCCCAGACATTAAAAAGTGCAGAGATATAATTCCATTTGTGCCACACTATCATTTTTTTTTATTATTTTCAGGGCAGCTTCAGCTCACAAACCTTTATGCTGCATGGTGAAATTCTCTAAAACAATCTGATGGTTTTGTGTACTACTGAAAGCAGGGATGGGCTAGGGTGGGATTACCTGCTCTTGAGCAAAGAGGGTTTCAAACTGGGGTGGTAGTTTCAGATCTGATGGGATTTTCCCACTGCTGAAGGTGTAATTAAAAGGCACAGCGTCTGTTCCATGTGCACTCAGGGCATAACAAGAGTCTGATAACAGTAGTGGTTGGTCTGGAATCATCCTGTGGGCTCTGTGAACTGCCCACATGCACAGTGTTCCTTGTGAGGACCCTTTCCCAGATTCCTCCCTTCAGGCTGGGGGTGCTGTTATGTGTGAATAACGACAGAACACACCAGCTTTGGGCATCCTGAGATACTGCCTGGACAACAGTCAAACTGGGGGATTGCTGCACATGTGCTGCACACCACAGCACAGTGTCCAAGTTTGGGTTCCTGCTCATTCAAAAGGCCCATAAGCTCAGCATCCTCTCATAGGAAGTTGCAAATTCACAGGTCAGGTTCCTTTCAGGTGATTTGTAAATTTGCAAGGTCAGTGGCTCTGAGTTATTTATCCACACTTTGCCAGTGAAGAGGAAGAGACACACTCATCTCTAAGGATCAATCACCTTTTAGATGTGACCAGCTCTCAACCCATGATGACATGCTGCCCATCTTTAGTGCCCAGTCCTGCAGAACCCATGTGTAAGGCTATTGCAGCAAGGAAATAGGACCCCGACTTCACAAACACATTACATGCCTTGGAGATTACTGGAATTCAATTATTGCTGGAAGAAGTTCCATTTTTAGTGTGTTTTATGGTAGACCTGACATAACCAATTGTACTTGAGCGAGGTCAGGCAGCAAGTCAGCACTGCAGGCATTTCTGGGGATGTGCTGTTTGAGAAGAGCACACTGCTGTTCCAGACTGGAGCTGACATGCCTCTGCAATGCTGCTCTCACCACAGGTTTTTGGGATCAATCACAAACACACAGGCCTTCAAAGGTTCATGTAAGGTTACACAGGTCATAAGGTAACAGACAGCAGTGTATGAGCACCTTCACCATGTGGCTTTACATAGATGAGTGAGTTCACTTTGCCACAGAAAGGTTCCCAGGAAAGCTCTGCTGGTTTATTCACCCATTCCTGACCTGCAGGGAAGGACTGGGCTGTGGCTGCTGCTCGTGTTCAAGATGGTGAGAGAACTCTGGGGAGAACTCAAGAACCTGGAGCTGATGGTACAGCTCTAAGTGTTCTTTAAAAAAAAGCATAAAGGCTTGATACTGATCAAAAATGCAGATCCAGTTGATTCAGGAGACACTCTGGATCAGAGCAGTTGTATGGGCCAGGATGAGAGGCAGAGGATGTGTGCTGGACTCACTGCCCAGGGGGCTGAGCCTGTCCCCTCTGCACCCCAGGGCACGGCAGCGGGGCCACACGTCGAGCACAGCACTTTGGGGATTGGCAACTCACATAAGTCTGGAAACAGCTGGTCCAAACTTTGTGTTTAGACACTCTGGAATTCTGCTAAGTGTCTGCTGCATTACAAGGGGCAGCTGTGCTATGGCAATGCCGACTGGGTGATCCCTCTGTGCTCCCTGCTTATCTCACTGCTCTCTGCAATGCCTGATTCCCAGGGAGAAAGCTCTTGGACTTCCAGCTGAAAGGTGTGAGATAAATGGAAATGCACATGTGTAATTGTTAATCTGTGTAGAAGTGCCAACAAAAGGGAGAAGTGGAGCCAAACTCTATGGGCTGTGAGAGCTGAGCACTGTGGAGGTGGGATGGATGGCTGTAGGATAGAGTCCTCCCCCAGCAGCATCAATAGGTGAAGGTAACACACAGACCCCATGGTTATCTGCAGAAGGCCAAACTATGGCCATTTGTCAGAGGACAACATTATCATATCAGGAAGGACTGGCTCTTCCCAGAGCCAGGATTTCACAGGCATTTATCACCCACTCTCCATAGGGTGTGCTTTTTCCAGATTATGCTTTGACTAGCAGGCAAACAAGCCTGTGTGTCCTGGGGATGGAAGCAGCCACCCCACATGTGCTCATGCCTTTCAGCACACCCAGAGCTGGTATTTTTGTTGGAAAGGGAGTGAGAGGTCCCAGTCTGCAGGAACACATGGATGAGTATTACTCCATTCTGATTCTTTCACTTTTTAACCCGGAATGAAAATAATCTTTGCCTGAACTTTGAGAACTAAAGTAACTCACAGCCGTCACCCAACACCGCAGTGTTGTAAAGCAGATAAAGTTAGAACAGGCAAAGCACTCATTTGCTGTTTGAGAAGACACAGAGGTATGACAGAGAAGCTGAATGTGGACAGCCAGGATGACAGGAAATCCCCAGCCAGCAGATACTTGTGTGAGAGCACTTACTGCTGCTGCTGCTGATGGAAAGGCATTCAGACGCCTAAGGATTTTGAGATGGAGACAAGCGTGGGGGAGAGATCAGTGGTGAGAGAAAAGCTGCACGAACTCCCCTCAGAGCCTCTGCTGTAGCCGGGCCTTTAGGAGCCCCGGCAATCGTCGGAGACAGCTGGAGACAGTGGCTTGGCCGGGGATGAAGGGCGGCGGCCGCAGGCGCTGAGCAGCGCCGCTGCTGCGCTCCGCTCCCCGCCGGGGCCCGGCCAGGCCCGCCGCCCCCAGCGCTCCTGTCCGAACCTCGGCTGGATTCTCTCCGGGGATCAGGTGCTCTTACCGGGCACTTCCTCCGGGAACCGCCCGCGGGATGGAGATACCCGCCTCGAATCGGGATTTATGGGGTTCCTCCCTGCACCGAGCTGCCCGCTCCGAACGTGGCGGGGTGCGGGCCGGGAATGTGGGGTGAGAATGCGGAATACGGGCCGGGAATTCAGGATGAGAGCCGGGAATGCGGGACGCGGGACACGGGCCGGGAATTGAGGGTGAGAGCCGGAATG